>SMDT01002959.1:0-329913 GCA_005392925.1 Aquilaria sinensis | reverse complement strand
AACCCAATCTAATACTAATTTAGCACTTTAATCCCTTATTCATGGAAGAAAATACCATGTATTCAAGGAAACATAAACATTACCTCAAACCCTAGCTCATTAGCTTTCGGCCTTCTTGAAATTTCAAGAACTAAAGCTTGATTCCAAGTGAGCTTATGCCGAAACAAGCCTTCCAAGCTTGAACCCTTCAAGTATCTTCAAGGTTCTTGAATTTCAAAGCCAATTTGTGAAAGAACTCAAGAGCAACTCTCGGTTAAGTTATGAACAAAGCAAGCCCGAAATGAAACAAATAGGCTTTGACTAGTTTCGGCCGAATTAACTTGGGTTTTAGTTAGCTAAATGCTAACTTTTGCCTTCTACTTCTTTGCATGTAACAATACGGCCCTCAAATCCATATAAGTACAATGCCGCCCTTAAAACTTGTGTTCAAAATGTCAATCAAGTCATTCCTTGGCCCATTATGCCAAGCACAAGGTAACACAAGTACCAAGGCCACAAAATCTCCCTTGTAAAACCGGCCATGTAACTAAATAAGGACTAGTTAGCTTAACTAGTAACTAGTGAATAGTACACTAGTGGTAGACAAGATTTTGACTAGTAATCATTGTTGTCTCCCACAAATGGTCTAGTCTTGCACTAGCCATCATAGAATTTTGCATGGCCAACAATGCCATCCTTAAGTTTGTAGTTTCAATTGTACCACTTAACTTAGTGCACAATTTAGTCCCCTTTCTCTGTTTTCTGTCAGCTTTCCCATAGTACATTTTCTATGTGCAATTAAGTCTTGAAAGTCTCCAATTTTGCACATAAGTCACTGTACCAATCTCCATGGCTTCTCTTACTTCCCCTTTTTGTTTTCTCTCACTTTCTTTGGTTTTCCTTGGCCTAAGCCAAGCACATAGGAGGTGCCTAACACTATTTGTTGAAGTCCTACATATTCTCACATTACCCTTCTAGATGATCTCCCTGGTGAGATGATAGTGTCGAAGTATGTGTTTAGATTGTTGGTGAGATCGAGGTTCCTTAGCCTATACAATTACTCCATTGTTGTCACAATAGAGCTCTTTCAAGTCGGCAATGCTTGGAACCACTCCAAGTTCAGTGATGAACTTCTTGATCCTAACTACCTCCTTCATAGCATTAGAGGTGGTAATGTACTCAGATTCTATCATAGAGTCGACTACTATCTCTTGCTTTGAACTCTTCCTACTCAAAGCACCACCACCAATACAAAACACATAACCAAATTGTGATCTAAAATCAGCCTTATCAGATTGGAAGCTAGCATCGGTGTAACCACTTACAACGAGCACATCTTCACCTCCAAAGACCAAGAATACATCTTTAGTCCTTCATAAGCACTTAAGGATGTTCTTAACAGCTATCTAGTGACTTTCACTAGGGTTTGATTGGTACCTGCTCTCATGCTCAAGGCATACAAGACATTGGGATGAGTACATATCATGGCATACATGATAGATCAAATTTCTCAGGCATATGAAATCTTACTCATACGCTCTCTTTCCTCGGGTGTACTCGGACACTGAGATCTAGAAAGAGTTATACCATGTGACATGGGCAAGAATCCTTTCTTGGAATCTTGCATGCTAAACCTCTTTAGCACCGTGTCAATGTATGTACTTTGACTTAGGCCAAGAAGCTTTCTAGATCTATCTCTATAGATCCTGATGCCTAACACATAGGCTGCTTCACCCAAGTCCTTCATAGAGAAACATTTCCCTAGCCAAGTCTTCACAGACTGTAGCTCAGGAATGTCATTCCCGATGAGTAGTATGTCATCTACATACAACACCAAGAAGACAATAGCGCTCCCACTAACCTTCTTGTAGACACAAGGTTCATCTTCATTTTTTATAAAACCAAACTCTTTGATTGCTTCATCAAAATGAAGATTCCAACTTCGAGAAGCTTGCTTCAGTCCATAAATGGACCTTTGCAACTTGCACACTTTATTGGCATTCTCAGGAGTGACAAAACCCTCAGGTTGTGTCATGTACACATCCTCAAGTAGCTTTCCATTTAGGAATGCAGTTTTGACATCCATTTGCCATATCTCATAATCATAGTGTGCAGCAATAGCAAACAAAATTCGGATGGATTTAAGCATAGCAACTGGTGAAAAAGTTTTATCATAGTCAATACCATGAATTTGCTTGAAAACCTTTTGCAACCAATTGTCCCTTAAAGGTAATCACATTACCATCCATGTTAGTTTTCTTCTTGAAAACCCATTTGCACCCTATGGGTTTTACCCCTTCAGGTGGGTCAACCAAAGTCCATACTTGGTTTTCATACATGGATTCCATCTCAGATTTCATGGCCACTAGCCACTTCTCAGAGTCAGGCCCCGACATAGCTTGTTGGTAGGTTGTGGGCTCATCCTGATCCATGAGCATCACATGCCAGTGTGAGTCATGAGAAATCCATATCTCTCAAGCTCACGCCGAATCCTACCAGACCTACGTGGGCTCTGTGCTACAGGAACAGACTCTTGAACCACAACATCTTGTGGTGTCTGTTCAGGTTCCATTTCAGGTTCGATGTCTCCTTGTTGTTCTTGAATTTCTTCAAGTTCTACTTTCCTCCCACTGGTTCCTTTAGAGATAAACTCTTTCTCTAGAAAGACACCAGTTTGAGCAACAAACACTTTTTGCTCAGAAGGATTGTAGAAATAGTAACCCTTTGTTTGTTTGGGATACCCAACAAAAAGGCATTTTTGAGATTTGGGCCCTAGTTTGTCAGAGGATTGACATTTCACATAAGCATCACAGCCCCAAATCTTCATAAAAGACAAATTGGGATGCCTCCCACTCCATATCTCATATGGTGTCTTTTGAACCGATTTAGATGGAACTCGGTTTAGTGTAAAAGCGGCTGTCTCTAGAGCATGTCCCCAAAAGGAGTTTGGAAGGTCAGCTTGACTCATCATAGAGCGAACCATGTCTAACAGAGTTCAATTTCTCCTTTCAGATACACCATTCCATTGAGGTGTACCTGGTGGAGTGAGTTGTGATACTATACCACACTCCTTCAGATAGTCAAGGAATTCTCGATCCAAGTACTCTCCACCTTGATCTGATCGAAGCACTTTGATACTCTTCCCGAGTTGATTCTCTACTTCATTCTTGAATTCTTTGAACTTTTCAAAGGATTCTGACTTGTGTCTCATGAGATACACATAGCCATATCTACTGAAGTCATCAGTAAAAGGTAATGAAGTATTGGAAACCTCCTCTAGCATGTGTAGACATAGGGCCACATACATCACTATGTATGAGTCCTAGTAAGTCATTAGCCCTTTCACTTTGCCCTGTGAATGGGGCTTTGGTCATCTTGCCCAACAAACATGACTCACATGTCTCATATGATTCAAAATCAAATGAGTCCAAGAGTCCATCCTTATGGAGCTTGGATATACAGGTCTCATTTATATGGCCCAAACAACAGTGCCAGAGATAGGTCGGGTTCGAATCATTTAATCTGACCTTCTTGGTATTCACATTATAGATTGGATTTTTGAGTTCTAGAACATACAACCCATTGCTAAGTTGAGCACTACCATAAAAGATTTCATTCAAATAAATAAAACAACATTTGTCCTTTATTATAAATGAAAAACCTTTCTTGTCCAAGCAAGAAATAGAAATCAAATTTCTACTAATAGTAGGCACAAAGTAGCAGTTGTCTAATTCTAAAACTAATCCACTAGGTAAAGTGAGAACATAAGTCCCTACGGCTAATGCAGCAACCCTTGCTCCATTTCCAACACGTAGGTCCACTTCACCTCGGGCCAATCTTCTACTTCTACTTAGATCCTGCACATTTGCACAAATGTGAGATCCACATCCAGTATCCAATACCCAAGATGAGGAAGTAGAAAAGTTAGCCTCTATAACAAGAATACCTGAAGTGGAAGTCTTACTTCCCTTCTCCTTAACAAGTTCTTTAAGATAGAGCTTGCACTTGCGCTTCCAGTGTCTAGGTTGCTGACAATGGAAGCACTCCCCTTTCTTTGCCACACCACCCTTTGGTTTTGGTGTAGTTGAAGAAGAATTAGCATTGGACTTTCCTTTAGCTTTATCTTTCTTCTTGTTGGCTTTTCCCTTTCCCTTGCCATTTTGAACCACCAAATGGGTTTAGCCTTCTTAACAGTTTTGCTCAGCAGTTCTTAACATAATGAGCAATTTAGGGAAGGGCTTGTTATGGTCATTCATGTTATAGTTCATGACAAACTGACTATAGCTTTCAAGCAATGATTGCAAGACTACATCAACAGCCAACTCTTTCTGAAGAGCAAATCCCAAACTGTCAAGATTCTCAATGTACCCAATCATCTTGAGCACATGAGGACCCACGGGACTTCCCTAAGACATTTTGCACTGAAACAATGCCTTAGAGGTCTCAAACCTCTCATGCCTAGCTTGCTCTTGGAAAAGCATTTTGAGATGTTCGATCATATCGAACGCCCCCATGTTCTCATGTTGCTTCTGAAGCTCAGATTCCATGGTAATAAGCATGAGGCATGCAACATCCAAAGCATCATCAGAATGCCTCTTGTGAGCATCCCTTTTCAGCTCTTGGAGCAGTGGCAGCAGGCTCATTCGGAATGGGCTACTCTAGGACATAAGCCTTTCTCTCTTGCTTGAGGACTATCCTCAAGTTTCAGTACCATTTGAGAAAGTTGGTCCCATTCAATTTTTCCTTCTCAAGGATTGATTACAATGAAAGTGTCGATGTGATTTGTGCCATGGTTATCTACAATAGTAAATATGCAGTATAAGAGTCATCTATTTTCATCCATTTAATAAGGACTTTTATTAAATGATACTCCCACTATTTTCCTCAAAATAATAACCTTCGATATTATTTTGAAACACCTCAGCGCTTAGGTATTCTAGTGGGCCAAGATCCATATTTCACCACAACTTGAGTCAACTTTGGCTTTTCTCTCAAGTTACAGTTATTTAGGTAGGCAACTCCTTGCCAATTGCATCTCATACAACTCTTGGATAGTTGGGTGAACAACACTTGTCCAAGCTCATCTCATGAACTTAAGCCCAACTCTATGCCTCAAAGTCCCCAATCCAATTAGGATGACTTAGTTAAGTCAGACCCAAAGTTAGCAATTTCGATATCACTATTATCCCATCGCGACTTACCAAGATGAACATAGGTGCTTTGCTTTGACAAACCCACCCAATGTTGATCAAGGGCCAATTCATTTTGTCTAAAGTCAACTAACTTTTTTTTACTTTTACATCTTTTTTACCTGAAATCAATTTCATTTAAAAGCCAATGTTATGTAGATGCAATAATCAATTTAAAAATAAATTTTTAGGATATTTTTAAATTTTTATGAATTTTTCTTTTTTAAGGCTTGAAACTAGAAAAATTCATAAAAATTTAGTAAGTTTATAAAAATTGTATTTTCAATTGATTATTGTAGCTATATAATGTTAGCTTTTAATTAAAATTAGTTTCAAGTAAAAAAGATGTAAAAATAAAAATAAGTCATTTTGTAGTCAATTGACTAAAGTTGAAACGAATTGGGTGCAAAGTCTTGATGAGTGCCAACATTTGGAAGGCATCACATACAAATATAAAACATGCATCTCATGCTAACAAGAAAGTAAATGTGACATGGTTATAGCCCAAACTATGCGATATTCTCAAGCCAATGAGAATATCATAAATGCCTAAGAAAAGAAAAGAGTCTTCATAAGCTCCTTCTCCTCCTTTCTTAGTTGCCCTTTTCTTGTCACCTCCTTGGACATACCACCTTGGACGACCCCATAATGTACCAGTACATCAATAATAGAAACCTTGAGTTATATTCGAGGGGAGTAAGGTGATAGCCAAAGGGCTATTACCCTTGGTGAACTCCCAAATCGGTCTGATGAGCACCACCCTCGGAAAGTACAAGTGACCAACCCCGGGGAAGAGGGGGCCCTCATCATCCTTGGAAAGGTGACATGAGCAACTTCGGGGAAAGGTGTTTTTCACCACCCTCAGATTTTTTGAACCTACCGACCTCGGAAAAGTAATTCCCCATCCTCGACAAAGGAGAACATCTCTCGAAGGTGCCCCATTCCACCGAAGAACTTATCCTGACGGCCCTTTGGTGATGATATCTAGCCAAAGGTGGCCTCCTATTCCGAAGGGGTCTCATACCCTGAAGGGGTCTCATTCTCCGAAGGGTCTTACGGAGATAAGAAAAAAATAGTTAAAGAGCCTCTAACAAAAAGACCGCACACACACTTTTGACACAAAGACCTCCCACACGGCCCTGACCTCTGGCCGAAACAGGCTAAAGCCAGCAGGAGATACCCGTCCACAGAGGTATGGATTGCATCCAGCCGAACACATGTCATGATCTAAATGGGTTGTGCCAAACGACCTCCTCCCTACGCCCTCTTATAAATACCTGGGAGTAACCTTGGTAAGGGGGACACAAAACTCTCTACTCTTTGCTCCCCACTTTTTTCTCCTTATTTCCCAAATATTGGCTTGGGCATCAGAGGCTCTTCCCTCGAAAACACTCTCCGGGGAGTCTCTGACCCTTGTTTTTCTGAGTCTTGTAGCTACCCTCATATCGAAAGTCTCTCATTCAGATGCCTTCATATCGAAAGTCCATACTTCAAGCCACTATGTCACACAACAAGGATTCCATTGGACAACATTTGGCGCCATCTATGGGAACTCACTCCTAGGTCACCGTTGTTGAGACCCGACGTTCTAAGGACAAAGGACTCCCAAAGTCCCCGTTCGTGCCGGAAACTCAACTGGTGATTGAACAACCCACCGTAGGGACTTCTTTACCTGAGGATAAGCGTCCTCTAACAGTCACGATGAGCTTCCTGCGTGATTTCTAGCGCTTTGTTGTGGTTGAGATGACACAACAGCTTGACTAAAGGTGGTCTCAACCACTTTCGGTCCGAAGGCCCTCTTCGCCAGCTGCTCGCCGAGAGAGAAGTCCTAAATCTACTCACCAGAGTTCAGGAAGTGGGGACTTCCACGACAAGTCCTCAACAGAGGACATACCCCCCAAAGGTCATCGTGCTGGAGAAACGGGGTCGAAAGCACCCAAAACTTCCTGCCGGCGGAGTTCATCACTGGATGAGAGGTCACAATCCCCACGCCGACGAAGTTACTCCCCAAAAAGAAGACATCGCTCTCTATTGCCAAAGGTCACCAAGCAACAAAAGGAAACCAGCACTACCACATTCATGGAGAAGATCTTGGAGAGGTTCGAAAAAGTAGAAAGGCAGATTTCTCGGAAGCCTGTCTGGTCAAGGCTATTAGAGACCTTCACCGAAGAAGAGTCACCCTTCATCCGCGCAGTAGTAGAGGCACCCATGCCAAGTGACTTATGAGTACCATGCTTGGAAACGTACGATGGGGCACAGTGATCCTCAAGCCCACCTCATGAAGTATAGACGTAGCATGGTGCTACATGGTGCTGGTGACGCCACCCTTTGCAAGTGCTTTGAGGTCACCCTCTTAGGGCCGACAACTGCGTGGTATAAGTACCTGGCCCCCGGAACCATAGCAGGTTTCCAGGAGTTGTCGACCACATTCACTCAGCAGTTCATATGAAGTAGGCCGATGGCGAAGATGCCTGCCCAGATGTTCGACGTAGCACAAAGGAATGGGGAAACCATTCACGACTATGTCAAGAAGTTCAATCGGGAAGCCTTGAATGTTTCGGACTTCCGCCCCGAAATCCGTATCCTCGCAATGATCAGGGGACTTCGGAAGGACTCACATCTTTTCTATGACTTCTCCAAAGACCCCCCGGACACCCTCGGAGAATTCTCCTGAAGGGCGGAACAACACATGACAGCTGGGGAACTAAGGATGGGAGGGTCAAAGTCCGACCATATTCGCTATGAGGTTCCAAGCCATCAACCTCCCTATCCAGCCGAGGCTGGAGGTAGACCTCAGAAGCAAAGGGGCAAGAAGCCAATGATGTTCACCCCCCTAAACACTGTTAGTGTTGTGCCCAAAAAGCCAATCATGAGATGATTGTATTTTTTGCACATTAAGTCATGATATTTTATTAAGGCATTAATCCAGCAATTATGTTCGTTGTTTTGTTTCTGCGTAACGTAATAAACATAAATGTAACCCTAGAACAATGATATTCTTAAACGTCCCTGGTCTAGTATTATTGTGGAGCGGGTTGCAATAATACATAACGACTAGCATATGTGGAGACTAATATGAGATATGTAGTCTACATATTGGTACAAGTTGGAGAACTTGTGTACTGGACCGACCCACCATGAGAAAACTACATAGATCGTTATATGAGTGTCATAAGTGATTCTCATAGTGATCATGGTATATGTAGTCCTTCGACCTAAGATCATCAAGGTTCCCTACATGTGAGTCACATACTTTGATACTTTCCTTTGTTGCTCGTAACTGAGTGAACTTGAAGGAGGTCATTGGGTATGTCACATATCATGCGGAGGGATTTGTATGATCAAGATGGGATTTGTCCCTCCTATGTAACGGGAGTGATATCTTCGGGCCCCTTGATAGAGTAAGACTTAGAAAAATGCATGGCCATGCTCGGATGAGTTGATATACGATATCAATGTCATCAGTTTAAGTTGGTCTACTCGGTAATCAAGAAACCAAAGATTGGGCTATACGAGAGTGACACATTCCATGTCTCGTGCTTAGTCTTGATATCTTGGACAAAGGGACAATGGCATATATCGATGATGATCATAAAGGTTTAGTCAAATCATCGACAATCTTGTCACTTGGGTAGCAATGATGTGTTGCTAGACACCGCTCATTGCTTATGATCATAAATGTGATTTATGATCATTGCCAACATGGTAAGAGCCTATTGGGTCGCACACATAGAGCTATTTGGATCATTAGAGTGCATGGGCTAATAATTTGGGTTTTGGGTTCACAATAATTTCGTATTAATAATGGGCCCAATAGTTGAGCCATTATTAAGCCCGAAATTAAATCCTAATTGGATTAGGGCTTTGAAACCCATTAGGCCTGGAAGTTGAGTCTCACTATAATAAAACTCCTAGTGAGAAATTCGCAGGTCTCCTTGCCCTAGCCTCCCAAAAGGACAGCCGTACTCTTCTCTTGCAATTCCTTGGAGGATGCAAGCTAGCACTGCGAGCGCAAGAGAAATGCATCTGCCGGGACGTGGTGGAAGCATGGTGATCCCGAGAAGCTCGTGTGGATACCATAGAGAGCATGAACACGTCAACTGTTCAAGTTTTGTGATTCGACTCTACAGTTGAGTGAGAGATCTCAACCGAAAATTAGGTATGAAAATTTTTGAACACCCGGTTTACCCCGTTTCACTTGGATCCTGGAGGGTTTTGGTTAAATTCCGCTGCACTGTTTGGCTCCCGAAACCCAACAGTGGTATCAGAGCTACTGGTGAAACCCTAAATCGGGATTGAATGTTGAATCGCATGATGTTATGTGTTCGGTTGCTTTTCGGCCATGATTAATTAGATTGATTCATGATGCATGAAACCGGAACTCGTAATGAACATATGACATATATGAAGAAATGACACTAATTGGTTAATGAGATTAACCCGAAATTGATTGGTATGAGATACCTATATGGATTAGGATTCTTGCAATAGTTGCAAAAACCCTAGCTTTGTTCGGATTCGGCCTGTTCGGGCACCGAAAGTAAGGTATTTTTGGTGGCTCGAATGGAGGAGTCTCGGGTGCCTACTTGCTCGAAATAGAAGATTTTGGGCTAAGCAATTGTAAGACAATTTTTTGTGTTGGGGGGCGGCATTCCCCCCGCAAGGGTGGCTCCCCTTAACCCCGTTCGTTGACCGGTCAGCGGAACCACCGCCCGCTGACCGGCCAGCGGGACCGCCGTATGCGAAGCGCCACATAAATAAAAACTGGTTAATCAACACGCGAAAATTGGCATGCATCTTTGTTGAATGAGATTTGACATGATATGCTGATTGGTGTTTGAAGCATGGTGCATGGTTATAGCCCTTGATTGGTTGTACTTGTAAATACGGCCTGCGAGTCGTGCCTTTTCTTATCACTCTCATTGTACATTCTCTTCTCACCTTACTCCCCTCGAATGTAACTCGAGGTTTCTATTATTGATGTAATGGTGCATTATGGGATCATCCAAGGTGGTATGTCCAAGGATCATCCAAGGTGGTATGTCCAAGGAGGTGACAACAAAAGGGCAACCAAGAAAGGAAGAGAAGGAGCTTGTGAAGACTCTTTTCTTTTCTTAGGCTTTTATGATATTCTCATTGGCTTGAGAATATCGCATAGTTTGGGCTATAACCATGTCACGTTTACTTTCTTGTAAGCATGAGATGCATGTTTTATATTTGTATGTGATGCATGTATAAGACAACCGGAGATAACAAATTGGTGAGATCAAAAGAAAAATCCCTCAAACAAATATTAAGTCATTAAATGTGATGCCTTCCAAATGTTGGCACTCGTCAAGACTTTGATCAACATTAGGTGGGTTTGCCAAAGCAAAGCACCTATGTTCATCTTGGTAAGGCGCGATGGGATAATAGTGATATCCAAACTGCTAACTTTGGGTTCGACTTAACTAAGTCATCCTAATAGGATTAGGGACTTAGAGGCATAGAGTTGGGCTTAAGTTCATGAGATGAGCTTGGACAAGTGTTGTTCACCCAACTATCCAAGAGTTGCATGGGATGCAATTGGCAAGGAGTTGCCTACCTAAATAGCTGTAACTTGAGAGAAAAGCCAAAGCTGACTCAGGTTGTGGTCAAATATGGATCTTGGCCCACTAGAATACCTTAGCGCCGAGGTGTTCCGAAATAATATCGAGGGTTATTATTTTGAGGAAAATAGTGGGAGTATCGTTTAATAAAAGTCCTTATTAAATGAATTAAAATACATGACTCTTACACTGCATATTTACTGTTGTAGATAACCATGGCACAAAACACATCGACACTTTCGTTGCGATCGATCCTTGAGAAGGAAAAACTGAATGGGACCAACTTTCTCAAATGGTACCGAAACTTGAGGATAGTCCTCAAACAAGAGAGAAAGGCTTATGTCCTAGAGCAGCCCATTCCGAATGAGCCTGCTGCCACTGCTCCAAGAGCTGAAAGGGATGCTCACAAGAAGGCATTCTGATGATGCTTTGGATGTTGCATGCCTCATGCTTATTACCATGGAATCTGAGCTTCAGAAGCAACATGAGAACATGGGGGCGTTCGATATGATCGAACATCTCAAAATGCTTTTCCAAGAGCAAGCTAGGCATGAGAGGTTTGAGACCTCTAAGGCATTGTTTCAGTGCAAGATGTCTGAGGGAAGTCCCGTGGGTCCTCATGTGCTCAAGATGATTGGGTACATTGAGAATCTTGAGAATTTGGGATTTGCTCTTCAGAAAGAGTTGGCTATTGATGTAGTCTTGCAATCGTTGCCTGAAAGCTACAGTCAGTTCATCATGAACTATAACATGAATGACCTTGACAAGTCCCTCCCTGAATTGCTCAACATGTTGAGAACTGCTGAGCAAAACCTTAAGAAGGCTAAGCCCATTTTGATGGTTCAAAAGGGCAAGGGAAAAGGAAAAGCCAACAAGAAGAAGGATAAAGCTAATGGAAAGTCCAATGCTAATTCTTCTTCAGCTGCATTGAAACCAAAGGGTGGTGTGGCAAAGGAAGGGGAGTGCTTCCATTGTAAGCAACCTGGACACTGGAAGCGCAATTGCAAGCTCTATCTTGAAGAACTTGCTAAGGAAAAGGGAAGTAAGACTTCCACTTCAGGTATTTTTGTTATAGAGGCTAACTTTTCTACTTCCTCATCTTGGGTATTGGATACTGGATGTGGATCTCACATTTGTGCAAATGTGCAGGATCTAAGTAGAAGTAGAAGATTGGCCCGAGGTGAAGTGGACCTACGTGTTGGAAATGGAGCAAGGGTTGCTGCCTTAGCCGTAGGGACTTATGTTCTCACTTTACCTAGTGGATTAGTTTTAGAATTAGACAACTGCTACTTTGTGCCTACTATTAGTAGAAATTTGATTTCTGTTTCTTGTTTGGACAAGAAAGGTTTTTCATTTATAATAAAGGACAAATGTTGTTCTATTTATTTGAATGAAATCTTTTATGGTAGTGCTCAACTTAGCAATGGGTTGTATGTTCTAGACCTCGAAGATCCAATCTATAATGTGAATACCAAGAAGGTCAGATTAAATGATTCGAACCCGACCTATCTCTGGCACTGTCGCTTAGGCCATATAAATGAGACCCGCATATCCAAGCTCCATAAGGATGGACTCTTGGACTCATTTGATTTTGAATCATATGAGACATGTGAGTCATGTTTGTTGGGCAAGATGACCAAAGCCCCATTCACAGGGCAAAGTGAAAGGGCTAATGACTTACTAGGACTCATACATAGTGATGTATGTGGCCCTATGTCTACACAAGCTAGAGGAGGTTTCCAATACTTCATTACTTTCACTGATGACTTCAGCAGATATGGCTATGTGTATCTTATGAGACACAAGTCAGAATCCTTTGAAAAGTTCAAAGAATTCAAGAATGAAGTAGAGAATCAACTCGGGAAGAGTATCAAAGTGCTTCGATCAGATCGAGGTGGAGAGTACTTGGATCGAGAATTCCTTGACTATCTGAAGGAGTGTGGTATAGTATCACAACTCACTCCACCAGGTACACCTCAATGGAATGGTGTATCTGAAAGGAGAAATCGAACTCTGTTAGACATGGTTCGCTCTATGATGAGTCAAGCTGACCTTCCAAACTCCTTTTGGGGACATGCTCTAGAGACAGCCGCTTTTACACTAAACCGAGTTCCATCTAAATCGGTTCAAAAGACACCATATGAGATATGGAGTGGGAGGCGTCCCAATTTGTCTTTTATGAAGATTTGGGGCTATGACGCTTATGTGAAACGTCAATCCTCTGACAAACTAGGGCCCAAATCTAAAAAATGCCTTTTTGTTGGGTATCCTAAAGAAACAAAGGGTTACTATTTCTACAATCCTTCTGAGCAAAAAGTGTTTGTTGCTCGAACTGGTGTCTTTTTAGAGAAAGAGTTTATCTCTAAAGAAACTAGTGGGAGGAAAGTAGAACTTGAAGAAATTCAAGAACAACAAGGAGACATCAAACCTGAAATGGAACCTGAATAGACACCACAAGATGTTGTGGTTCAAGAGTCTGTTCCTGTAGCACAGAGCCCACGTAGGTCTGGTAGGATTCGGCGTGAGCCCGAGAGATATGGATTTCTCGTGACTCACACTGGTGATGTGATGCTCATGGATCAGGATGAGCCCACAACCTACCAACAAGCTATGTCGGGGCCTGACTCTGAGAAGTGGCTAGTGGCCATGAAATCCGAGATGGAATCCATGTATGAAAACCAAGTATGGACTTTGGTTGACCCACCTGAAGGGGTAAAACCCATAGGGTGCAAATGGGTTTTCAAGAAGAAAACTGACATGGATGGTAATGTGATTACCTTTAAGGGACGATTGGTTGCAAAAGGTTTCAAGCAAATTCATGGTATTGACTATGATGAAACTTTTTCACCAGTTGCTATGCTTAAATCCATCCGAATTTTGTTTGCTATTGCTGCACACTATGATTATGAGATATGGCAAATGGATGTCAAAACTGCATTCCTAAATGGAAAGCTACTTGAGGATGTGTACATGACACAACCTGAGGGTTTTGTCACTCCTGAGAATGCCAATAAAGTGTGCAAGTTGCAAAGGTCCATTTATGGACTGAAGCAAGCTTCTCGAAGTTGGAATCTTCATTTTGATGAAGCAATCAAAGAGTTTGGTTTTATCAAAAATGAAGATGAACCTTGTGTCTACAAGAAGGTTAGTGGGAGCGCTATTGTCTTCTTGGTGTTGTATGTAGATGACATACTACTCATCGGGAATGACATTCCTGAGCTACAGTCTGTGAAGACTTGGCTGGGGAAATGTTTCTCTATGAAGGACTTGGGTGAAGCAGCCTATGTGTTAGGCATCAGGATCTATAGAGATAGATCTAGAAAGCTTCTTGGCCTAAGTCAAAGTACATACATTGACAAGGTGCTAAAGAGGTTTAGCATGCAAGATTCCAAGAAAGGATTCTTGCCCATGTCACATGGTATAACTCTTTCTAGATCTCAGTGTCCGAGTACACCTGAGGAGAGAGAGCGCATGAGTAAGATTCCATATGCCTCAGCAATTGGATCTATCATGTATGCCATGATATGTACTCGTCCTGATGTCTCATATGCCTTAAGCATGACGAGTAGGTACCAATCGAACCCTGGTGAGAGTCACTGGACAGCTGTTAAGAACATCCTTAAGTACTTACGAAGGACTAAGGATGCATTCTTGGTCTTTGGAGGTGAAGATGAGCTCGTTGTAAGGGGTTACACCGATGCAAGCTTCCAATCCGATAAGGATGATTTTAGATCGCAATCTGGTTATGTGTTTTGTATTGGTGGTGGTGCTGTGAGCTGGAAGAGTTCAAAGCAAGAGACAGTAGCTGACTCTACAACAGAATCTGAGTACATTGCCGCCTCTGATGCTACGAAGGAGGCAGTTTGGATCAAGAAGTTCATCACTGAACTTGGAGTGGTTCCAAGCATTACCGACCCGATAGAGCTCTATTGTGACAACAATGGAGCAATCGCACAGGCTAAGGAACCTCGATCTCACCAGCGATCCAAACACATACTCCGACGCTATCATCTCATCAGGGAGATCATCGAGAGGGGTGATGTAAGGATATGCAGGACTTCGACAGACAGCAACATTGCTGATCCACTGACAAAGCCCCTTACGCAGCAGAAGCATGATAGCCATTCTAGGTCCATCGGTATTAGATACATGGATGATTGGCTTTTAGTGCAAGTGGGAGATTGTTAGTGTTGTGCCCAAAAAGCCAATCATGAGATGATTGTATTTTTTGCACATTGAGTCATGATATTTTATTAAGGCATTAATCCAGCAATTATGTTTGTTGTTTTGTTTCTGCGTAACGTAATAAACATAATTGTAACCCTAGAATAATGATATTCTTAAACGTCCCTGGTCTAGTATTATTGTGGAGCGGGTTGCAATAATACATAACGACTAGCATATGTGGAGACTAATATGAGATATGTAGTCTACATATGGGTACAAGTTGGAGAACTTGTGTACTGGACCGACCCACCATGAGAACACTACATGGATCGTTATATGAGTGTCATAAGTGATTCTCATAGTGATCATGGTATATGTAGTCCTTCGACCTAAGATCATCAAGGTTCCCTACATGTGAGTCACATACTTTGATACTTTCCTTTGTTGCTCGTAACTGAGTGAACTTGAAGGAGGTCATTGGGTATGTCACATATCATGCGGAGGGATTTGTATGATCAAGATGGGATTTGTCCCTCCTATGTAACGGGAGTGATATCTTCAGGCCCCTTGATAGAGTAAGACTTAGAAAAATGCATGGCCATGCTCGGATGAGTTGATATACGATATCAATGTCATTAGTTTAAGTTGGTCTACTCGGTAATCAAGAAACCAAAGATTGGGCTATACGAGAGTGACACATTCCATGTCTCGTGCTTAGTCTTGATATCTTGGACAAAGGGACAATGGCATATATCGGTGATGATCATAAAGGTTTAGTCGAATCATCGACAATCTTGTCACTTGGGTAGCAATGATGTGTTGCTAGACACCGCTCATTGCTTATGATCATAAATGTGATTTACGATCATTGCCAATGTGGTAAGAGCCTATTGGATAGCACACATAGAGCTATTTGGATCATTAGAGTGCATGGGCTAATAATTTGGGTTTTGGGTTAAGAATTTCGTATTAATAATGGGCCCAATAGTTGAGTCATTCTTAAGCCCGAAATTAAATCCTGATTGGATTAGGGCTTTGAAACCCATTAGGCCTGGAAGTTGAGTCTCATTATAAATACAACTTCTAGTGAGAAATTCACAGGTCTCCTTGCCCTAGCCTCCCAAAAGGACAGCCGCACTCTTCTCTTGCAATTCCTTGGAGGATGCAAGCTAGCACTGCGAGCGTAAGAGAAACATATCTGCCGGGATGCGATGGAAGCGTGGTGATCCCGAGAGGCTCGTGTGGATACCATAGAGAGCTTGAACACATCAACTGTTCAAGTTTTTTGATTCGACTCTACGATTGAGTGAGAGATCTCAACCGAAAATTAGGTATGAAAATTTTTGAACACCTGGTTTACCCCATTTCACTTGGATCCTGGAGGGTTTTGGTTAAATTCCGCTGTGCTGTTTGTCTCCCGAAATCCAAGAAACACTACCAGAACAAACATACTGCTAGCCATGGAAAGCCAAGGGAGCCTTATTCAACGTCCGAAGTCCATGACCTCGAAAAATAAGAAAAACATGAAGAAGTTCTGCTAGTTCCATCAGGACCATGGGCATGATACTGAGGATTGCTTCCAGCTGAGGAAGTACATTGAGTCTCTAATAAAGCAGGGCCAACTTTGGCATTACCTGCGCATGCCTTCCCCAAAGAGGAGGAGGGAGGCGGAAAGAAAACCAAAAGATGAGGACTACGATTTTGACCGATGTCGGAACCAAAATCACCACCTCTGGCTGGAGTGATCCAAACAATTACTACTGGGATACACTCGGCCGAGAGGAAAAGGAAAGTTCGTGAAATCTCAATGATGGAGTTCGGGAACCCATCGAACAAGCTCGTTCAGAAAGATGGGTCTACCATGAAATTCCCTCATGACAATCCCCTCCTAGTCATGGCAAGGATAGGGAGTTGGGATGTCAAAAGAGTGCTCATCGATGATGGCTCCAATGTCAACGTACTATTCTTGTACCTCCTGCCGAACTTGGGAATCTCAAAAGGTGATCTCAAACCTATCACCTCCCATACCGTCAGGGTAGGTCCGTCCGAACTCTCTGTCCTCAGGTGGATCGACCTACCTCTGATGTTAAAAGGAACTTCAGTTCAGAGCAAGAAAGAGCTCTTCACTTCCACAATGACAAGGTTCATCATCATAAATGTCCCTTCGTCATACAATGCCATGCTCGGGAGGCAGACGCAGCGGAATCTCCACATCTGTCTAGATGTGAAGTACCTAACTGTCACCTTCACGATGAAGGATGGGAACGCTGAGATATTCATTGACCAAGCCGAAGTGAGGAAGGTCTTTGTGAAGCAAGACAAGGCCCAATGAAGATCCATGCATAGACTTCGGGAAAACAGACCATGCTTGGAGAAGAGGCAAGGGGGGAAGAAACAGAAGACCTTGAAAAAATAGAAACAGAAGATGTAGAACTTGTCCCAGGCTGAAGTACCCGAGTGGGGAAACAATTGGCCGAAGGTGACAAGGAAAAGCTTGTTTCTTTTCTGTTAACGAACAAAGGCCAGTTTGCCTACTTTCCGAATGTCATGCCTGGGGTAGACCCTCACATAATCCAACATAGCCTTAAAGTGCGCCCGTTGGTGAAGCCTGGTCGACAAAAAAAGTGAAGCCTCTCGGTGCATAAAAATAACTTCATCAAAATTGAAGTCCAACGTTTAATGGAAGCAGGCACAATAAGAGAGGTCAAGTACCCTGAATGGCTTAGCAATGTTGTCATTGCTATGAAAGAAAGGATTGATAAACTCTGAATGTGTATTGACTTCCGAAATGTAAACGATGCCTATCCTAAGGATTCATATCCTTTGCCACCAATAGATCAATTGGTGGACTCCATCGCTAAATACGAACTGCTCAACTTCCTTGACACTTTCAGTGTATACCACCAGATTCAAATGGATCCCAAAGACGAGGAAAAAACCACCTTTATCACCAAAGTCAAGACCTACTGTTATGTCAGAATGCCCTTCGATCTGAAGAATGCAAGGGCGACGTACCAAAGGCTGATGAACAGGGTGTTTGACACCCAAATCGGGAGGAATATGGAAGTATATGTGGATGATATGATAGTTAAAAGAAAACTACCTAGTAGTCATATCTTAGACTTAAAGGAAACATTCCACCAACTTCAGGAATTCAGAATCCGTCTCAACCCGGAGAAGTGTGTGTTCGAGGTAAATGCGAGCAAGTTCCTTGGATTCATGGTATCAGAAAGAGGGATTGACGCCAACCTAGAAAAGGTTAAGGACCTGCTAGGATTCCGAACTCCCACAACAATCAAGTACGTGCAAAGGTTGAATAGGAAAATCACTTCACTCAGTAGACTCATCTCCAGATATGGGGATCGGTGCCAACCGTTCTTCAAAGTGCTCACCAAAGCAGCAAAAAATGAAGGTACCTTTGGTTCGGGGGAACATCCTTGGAACGAAGACTGCAAAAAGGCCTGGGATGAGCTCAAAAGTTACCTAAACCGTCTGTCGACACTTCGGCAGCCAAAGGAAAGAGAACCTCTCATCCTTTACCTCGTTGTCAGTGAAAAAGTGGTGAGTTTAGTGCTTGTAAAAGAATAGGGAGGAAGGCAGTGGCCGGTATACTATGTGAGTAAATCCCTACATGGTGCCAAAGTTAGGTAACCTCTTCTACATAAGGCTATTTATGCCTTAGTATTGGCAAGCAGAAGGTTGCGACCTTGCTTCCAAGGATACCCTATTACTGTCCGAAGTAACCTACCTCTTCGGGACGTCGTGAGGAGAGTAGATCACTTGGGAAGATTATCAAAGTGTGTATTGAGCTTGGTGAGTATGCATCACTTACGAGCCAAGAAGGCAATAAAGGCCCAAGCACTGGCAGACTTCATTGCTGAAGTCCCATAAGCCATGGATACCCCTGGGGACCTTGGGAAGAATGAATCTAAGTGGACACTATTTGTTGATGGAGCCTCTGGTTCTGAACATCAAGGAGCCGGACTAATCCTTCGTGGTCCCGAAGGTATGGAAGCCATAAAGGCCATCACATTCAGATTCAACATCACCAACAATGCCACCGAATATGAATCCCTCATAGCAGGCTTGCGCCTGGCAAAAAGAGTTGGTGTGAGAAATCTGAAGGTCCACAACAATTCCTAGTTAGTAGTTTGGCAGATGGCGGGAGACTATGGCACAAAGGACCTAACCTTGGCAAAGTACCATGACCTCGTCAAAAAGCTCATCCAGGAGTTCATCACGGTGCATATAGAAAATGTACCTCAGTGAGATAATATGGAGGCTGACACACTGGCCAAATCAAAAGAGTCTACTGAGGTACTGCATCAGCCGAGTATAGCAGTAATGTGCGTAACAACCTTGGGACAAGGGTGGAAGGACCTTATCAAAAAATACCTCTCAACCTCGGAACAACCCAAGGACCCTCTTGAAGCAGCCAAAGTGCGAAAGTGTTCAAGAAGATACTTCTTGATTGGGGAGAAGCTATACCGAAAAGGGTATGCAACTCCATTACAGAGGTATATCAATGAAGAAGATGTTGAAATGATCCTCAAAGAAGTCCATGAGGGAGCCTGTGGTTCGCACATAGGAACCGATGCCCTTACCAGGGTCCTCCTCCAGCAAGGATATTTCTGGCCTACTCTGAGGAAGGACGCAAGGCAGTTCGTCCAAAAGTGCGACAATTTCCAAAGACACGCTCTTATCCAGAGACTACCCTCGGAAATGATAACTTCAGCCAACTACCCTTGCCCCTTCGCCGTATGGGGTATTGACCTTATTAGACCTCTCCCAACAGCTCTAGGAAGAGTGAACTTCTGCGTAGTCACAGTAGATTAAAAATACCTCTCAACCTCGGAACTTCCTAAGGACCCTCTTGAAGTAACCAAAGTGCGAAAGTGTTCAAGAATATACTTCCTGATTGGGGAGGAGCTGTACCAACAAGGGTATGCAACTCCATTACAGAGGTGTATCAGTGAAGAAGATGTTGAAATTATCCTCAAAGAAGTCCATGAGGGAGCCTGTGGTTCACACATAGGAACCGATGCCCTTGTCGGGGTCCTCATCCAACAAGGATATTTCTAGCCTACTTTGAGGAAGGACGCAAGGCAATACGTCCAAAAGTGCGACAATTGCCAAAGACACACTCTTGTCCAGAGACTACCCTCGGAATGATAACTTCGGCCAACTACCCCTGCCCCTTCGCCATATGCGGTATTGACCTTATTGGACCTCTCCCAACAGCTCTAGGAGGAGTGAAGTTTTGCATGGTCACAGTAGATTATTTCACCAAGTGGATCGAGGTAGAGCCATTAGCGGCAATCTTGGCGAAGGACATACAGAGGTTGTCTGGAAGAACATCATATGCAGATTTGGCATACCGATGGTGATAGTAGCTGATAATGGTTCCCAATTTACTGATAAAGGGTTCCAAGAATTCATAACCGACCTCAAAATTAAAATGCACTTCGCCCCGGTGGCCCATCCTTAGACCAATGGACAAGTTGAAGTGTCCAACAGAACAGAAAAAGATGGTCTGAAAAAAAGGTTAAAAAAAATGAAAGGAAAATGGCCAAGAGAGCTTACGAGCGTGCTGTGGAGCTACCGAACCACTTTGAGAAGGGCCACGGGTGAAACACCCTTCTTACTCATGTTTCGCACGAAGGCCATTATTCCTATTGAGATCGTACAGCCATCGTTGAGGATACAGGTGTTCGACGAAGAAGGAAATTACCTCGGATTAAAGACAAAGTGGGACCTAATTGACGAGCATAGAGAAACGGCCGAACTCAAAAGGAAAGCCTTCCAACAAAGGGTAGCAGTCGCTACAAACTTGCACGTCAAACAGAAAAGGATCAAAAAAGGGGACCTTGTTCTCCGAAGAGCTGAGTTTGAAGCCCGAAGACCATCTCATGGGGTATTTCAAGTAAATTGGGAAGGACCCTATTTGGTCCTTGAGGAAGTTCGTCCTGGAGTCTACAAGCTTAGCGATACCGAAGGTGGAGAATTGAAAAATATGTGCCATTCAGATTCTTTGAAAAAATTCTACATTTTGAAATTTTTTCGAAGGAAAAAATTGTAGAATTCTCCCCAAGCCTGACTGACCGAACATGATGTAAATACCAAAGGAGCTTCTTCCCGAAAATGCCTCCGAAATTATTTCCATATTTGACCAAAGGCATATTTGACTGAATAGGTTTGCTTCTGAACGAGAGTAAAAAATGCCCCATTCTGAGAGGGAAGACCAAACATGGTCACACCGAAGGGGTAAACTCATGGAAATGGTCAGTCTTTGCTAAATTATGCCAACCGAACACGGTTGAAGAAAAATGGGTAAAACTATGACGGAGGTTAAGTTGCACCGAAGATGGTCAACCTAGCATAGTTGCTCATTCCCTAAAAGCACCTAAGAGCACACTTAGAAAAATTTTCAAGTAGAAAGTCATGCAAAAACACCGAGGAGGTATGACCGAAGATGGTTACTTTTGAAGATGAATATCTCCTTCGCTCGGATGTGGTTGCCAAAGGGGAGTATTTTCTAAAATGCATGACTGGAACTTAGAAAAATTTTCAAAAATGAAAAGATGCTAAGTACAATGAAAGTGGTTGTCCGAATGAGGGCATGACCAAAGGGCAACTTTGCTCGAAAGACGTTGATCTAACGTGATCAGTGTAAAAGGCACTTGACTAATTTGAACAAGGGTTAAATTCCACAGAGTATGATGTTTTCCGGAGGGGTACTAACCGAACATGGTCATGACACCCTTCGCATCCAAAGATGGTCCATTAAGGACCTTAGCCAAAATTTTGAAGAAAAGAGAGACTTCATTAATACAGTGATAAAGTACAATGGATGGATTACAAAAGGAAAAGAAGAAAAAGGAGGCCTATTCGGGGTCCTGGGCATCCGCCGACTCCTCAGCATCTTCTACATCTTCGCCTCCAAAATCTCTTTCAGTAGCAGCTACTTTAGGTGCCAACTGAAATCGAAAGATGACCATATAGTGACTAATACTAAAATGAGCAACTCCTATGCCACAAGGGAAAGCGACCATAGTATTGCCAAAAAAAAAGAAGAAAAAAAAAGAAGAAAACAACCATAGTGTTGCCTTATAAAATGACAAAAAATGAATTAAAAAGACAACTATTCACAACTGCGAATGAAAAGTTTGGTCGTGTACTGACAGGGAATATAGGGAAGAATCTGCATTGCCGCTGCAGCAAGTTGCCATAGTGGCTATTGAAGAAAATGACAAAAAATAAAACAGTAACGTGTAAAAGATTTTTACTGATTAACCGGTTGTTTCAGTTGTAATGGTTGTTTTGGTTGTAAATGTAAATAAATTTAATTTATAAAAGGAATAAAGTGTAAAAAATGAAATAAAAGGAATATTATATTAAAAAAATTTAGTAAATATAATTGTTAACACGTTAGTGGTAAATAATTTAGATAAAAGTAAGAAAAATGGTATTACATAGTTTGAGAGAAAGAGAGTTAATGTGATTAGCTTGATTAAATGTGGGATAAAAGTTAAAAAAAAAGAAAGTATTAAAGAATTTGAGAGAAATAGCAGTATGTATTAATAGAAAAATAAGAGGGAGGGTGGAATAAAAAAAGAATGAGAATTAATGTGAGAAATTTGATTTAATATGGAGAATTGAATTAATATAGGAGTTTTAGTTTTGTTTGTTGGTGAGAGGGAGTTAATATAGTCAATGAGAGTAGATAAGTGAAGGGGAGGAAGTCTGGAAGTAGAAGTTTAGAAGCTTTAGATTTTGTTAATCTTGTTCCATAGTTGTAACTCTAAAGAAGATTAATTATCAATGTGAAAGAAGAATGTGAGTGTAAATAGGAGAAGGTGTGAATCATAAATAAGGAAGGTGTTTGTGAAAAATTAGCTTAGTAGTGATGATTAATTTATTTGTGAATTTTTTTAAAGGTTTTTCAATAGAATAGTAAAAATATTTATACATGAAAATTCTTTTCAATACAAGCAATAGCGTTTTTGTAAGTAAAACGCATTTGTTTGCACTAAGTAGCCTTTTTTTTTTTCACTAAAATGCATTTGTTTGGACTAAATCACTTTTATTTTTTACTAAGTCGCTTTTCTCACGGATGAGGTGTTGGCTTTTATTAGTAATAGAAGGCGATGATGAGTTAGCGTTATATTACTTATAAAGGCAATGAACAAGATGAACAAGCGATATTGGTATAGAAAAAATGATTAATTTATAAGAAAAGAAATTGAATGGTATTTACGAGGCTGGATGTCAAAGGGCGGTGATGGACAAAAAAAGGTGTTAATGAAAGAAAAAAAGGCATTTTTATTAAATTAATCATTTTTTTTTATTTCATATCTTTTTTTAAAATAATTGATTTTATACTAGTAACGCTTTTTTAAAAATCTTATCACCTTTTTAAAAATTATATCACTTTTTAAATATTATTTCATCTTTTTTAAAATGTTTTCGCATTATTCAAAATTTTAACGCTTTTTAAATAATTATATAAAAAATCTGGAATAAAATCACTATTATCTTTTTAAAATTGTATCACTTTTTAAATAATTATATTGTCTTTTTAAAAATGTTATCGCCTTTTTCAAAATTTTATTGTGTTTTTAAAAATTGCATCACTTGATTGAAATGTTATCGCCTTTTCAAAAATGTTATTGTGTTTTTAAAATTTTTATTGCTTTTTAAATAATTCTATCATCTTTTTAAAAACTTTATTTCCATTTCAAACATACTACCGCCTTTTTTTTTATTAAATGCTTTTTTAGGGGTAAATTAAAATAGACACCATATGGTCTAATGTAACGTACAGTTTGTCCCCTATTTTTAAAAAGTAATACTTTATTGCCACTTCCTTTATAGTGAGAGAGAACAACTTCTGAGATCATACATTAAATGAACAAAAATGGACCTGTTTGAGTAATTTAAAGAGTTTTCATATTTTTTTGTAGCTAATTGAAATTTATTCAATTAAAAAATAGTGATGTGTTTTTACGCGAACAAGAATGCATATATAGAAATTAAAAAGTGATAATTGTGCTTACTTATTAACTTAAAAAAACATTAGACATACCAACATTATTAGAACATGAATATCGTAGAATTTACATTATAGTTTTAGAAGTTGTTGGATGAAAAATCTAAAACATTAGGGGTGACAATGTAGGTTTTGAAAAATGATGGGAGAAACTGTTAAACCTTAAGTTGCCTATAGTGGTTTACAAAGTGACACCTAAATATATACCAGCGATATAAATTCTAGATAAAATGGTTAAAAAACTAGCCCCTAACCATGTACCAGAGGTTTTAAGCCAAGCCCCTAAAATTGAACCACAAAACCCAACAATTCATATCACAAAAACATGCAGTTCATATTATGACCCCCAAAAAGCTCACCACAAATACAACAGTTGCACAAAGTGGCCCTTGAAATTAATATAGTGGTTAATATTCTGGCTCCGAAAAGTTAACTACTAATATAGTGGTTAATTTTCTGGGGAATGTGGTTCACAAAGTAGAGTCTAAATACGTACCAGCAGTACAAATTTTGGGTAAACTGGTTCAAAAACTGTCCCCTAACTGTAATATTCTCTTTCTGTTCTATTTAATGCTTTTTTTTTTCCTAAAACACATCAACTGAAAGTGCCATTACAATATGGGCTTTCTATTCCTTTTAATGACTCTTTTTGCTTCTTAAAAATTGTTTTGGATTTGTTGGATTATTTGGACTACCTCCTTTCTTTTATTTAGTTCACCTTACTGTTTTGTCCCTTTTCTTTCTTCCAACTCAACTTTTTCTATTTCTGAACTATTTTTTTCATTAAATTTCAT
Source organism: Aquilaria sinensis (assembly GCA_005392925.1). NCBI lineage: Eukaryota > Viridiplantae > Streptophyta > Magnoliopsida > Malvales > Thymelaeaceae > Aquilaria > Aquilaria sinensis. Next base: position 305,147 of record SMDT01002959.1, on the reverse strand, counting down.
CTTTTACTAATTTATGTCACCTTTTTTAATTTCCTTTTGTTGGGTTTCGGGAGCCAAACAGCGTAGCGGAGTTTAACCGAAACCCTCCAGGATCCAAGTGAAACGGGGTAAATCAGGTATTCAAAAATTTTCATACCTAATTTTCGGTTGAGATCTCTCACTCAACTATAGAGTCGAATCACAAAACCTGAACAGTTGACGTGTTCAAGCTCTGTATGGTATCCACACGAGCCTCTCGGGATCACCACGCTTCCATCATGTCCCGACAGATGCGTTTCCCTTGCGCTCGCAGTGCTAGCTTGCGTCCTCCAAGGAATTGCAAGAGAAGAGTTCGGCTGCCCTTTTCGAAGGCTAGGGTAAGAAGCTGTGAATTTCTCACTAAAAGTTGTATTTATAGTGAGACTCACCTTCCAGGCCTAATAGGTTTCAAAGCCCTAATCCAATTGGGCTTCAATTTCAGGCTTAATAATGGCTCAACTCTTGGGCCCATTATTAATACGAAATTATTGTGAAATCATAACCCAAATTATTAGCCCATGCACTCTAATAATCCAAATAGCTCTATGTGTGTGACCCAATAGGCTCTTACGACATTAGCAATGATCATAAATCACATTTATGATCATAAGCAATGAGTAGTGTCTAGCAACACATCATTGCTACCCAAGTGACAAAATTGTCAGTGATTCGACTAAACCTTTATGATAATTATCAATATATGCCATTGTCCCTTTATCCAAGATATCAAGACTAAGCACGAGGCATGGAATGTGTCACTCTCGTATAGCCTAATCTTTGGTTTCTTGATTATCAAGTAGACCAACTTAAACTGATGACATTGATCTCGTATATCAACTCATCCGAGCATGGCCATGCATTTTCTAAGTCTCAATCTATCAAGGGGCCCGAAGATATCACTCCCATTACATAAGAGCATTATATAAGAGGCACAAATCCCATCTTGATCATACAAATCCCTCCGCATGATATGTGACACACCCAATGACCTCCTTCAAGTTCACTCAGTTACGAGCAACAAAGGAAAGTATCAAAGTATGTGACTCACATGTAGGGAAGCTTAATGATCTTAGGTCGAAAGACTACATATACCATGATCACTATGAGAATCACTCATGACACTCATATAACAATCCATGTAGTGTTCTCATGGTGGGTCGGTCCAATACACAAGTTCTCCAACTTGTACCCATATGTAGACTACATATCTCATATTAGTCTCCACATATGCTAGTCGTTATGTATTATTGCAACCTGCTCTACAATAATACTAGACTAGGGAAGTTTGAGAATATCATTATTCTAGGGTTACAATTATGTTTATTACATTACGCAGAAACAGAACAACAAACATAATTGCTGGATTAATGCCTTAATAAAATATCATGACTTAATGTGCAAAAAATACAATCATCTCATGATTGACTTTTGGGCACAACACTAACACCTTATCGCCTTTTTCCTATGCTTATCGCTTTTTGTCTCTTCTTATTCTTATTCTTCATCATGAATTCCTCCCAAACCCATTGCCTTTCCCCCCTTATTCTTCATCATCATTTTGATACTTGTTTCCATGTCAACAATGTTGTCTCACACAACATCAACACATAATTGCTGTTCTCCACTTTCTTTAGATTCAAACTCCCTTTCGACTTCATTGAAATTTGATTTTGAAGTGAGATATTTTAATGTGTTTGTAATTTTTTATTGCTGTGAACTTAGAACGTAGAATTGGATGTTCTGGGCTAAAAGTCAATTTACCATCCAACGGCTATACTCCCATCTCCTAATCTAACGGCTCACAAGTCACTATGGCAACTTTAGAAGAATTAGACTCAACTAGAAACTTCATAAGTTTTAGGACTAAGTTGATAAAACACTAAAAGTTTTAGGCCTAGAAGTGTCATTTTAGCCCAAATGGTTGGTGGTAACGTTTTTTTCTCTAACTAACACTTTTTCTCTCTCACAAACGCTTTTGTTCCCCCCTAAATGCTTTTTCTATTTTTCAAACACTTTTTATTAAATATAATTATTACTTCACCAAATTTATTTATCTTTTAATTTCAATAGTTAATAAATTATTTAATAATATATATCAAAATGCTTGCAACTTATTTTATATTTTTTAAAATTTATTTCTCATCATATTTTCCATTTTATCTACTAGTATTACATATCTAGTAACTGGTTTTGAAAAGTAAAAAGTAACTTATGGAAGAGTTTTACCGGTTAACTGGTTTGTTTCGATTGTAAATATAATGATAAGTTTTGTTTATAAAAGGAATAAAGATTAGATAGATAAAATAATGTGTAATATTATATTAAAAAAATTATTAGTGGTAAATAATTTAGGTAGAAATAAGAAAAATTATATTAAATAATTTGAGAGAAAGAGAGGTAATGTGATGAGTTTGATTTAATGTAAGATAAAAGGGAAAAAAAAAAGAACAGTTTTAAAGAAGTTGAAAGAAGGAGCAGCATGTATTAATAGAACAACAAGAAGGTGGGTGGAATGACAAGGGAATGAGGATTAATGTGAGAAATTTGAATTGATATGGAGAAGTGAATTAATGTAGGAGTAGTAGTTGTGTTTATTAGTAAAAGGGAGTTAATACAAGTAATGAAGGTAGATAGGTGGAGGAGAGGAAGTCTAGAAGTAGAAGTTCAGAAGTTTTAAGTGCATCTTTTTCCATATTTGTAACTCAATATAAGATTAATTTAGAAATGTGAGAAGAGAATGTAAGTGTCAATTATAAGTAAATTATAAAGTAAGGAGGAGTGAATTAGAAAAAGTTTGTGAAGGATTAGCTCAATAGTCATGCTCAATTTATTTGTGAAATTTTAATTTTTAAGGTTTTCCAAGTGCGTAATAAAAGTGCATAGTAGAAGAGTTACACATGAAAAATGCTTTTATAAGAGCCTTTCTAACTAAAACACATTTGTTTGGACTAAATCACTTTTTTTTTTACTAAATTGCATTTGTATGGACTAAATTGCTTTTATTTTTCCTAAGTCACTTTTTTCGCGAATGAGATGTTTTTGTTACTAATAAAAAGGCAATGATGAATTAGCGTTATATTACATATAAAGGCAATACAAGATAAACATGCGATATTAGTATAGAAAAATAATTAATTTAAAATAAAAGCGATGGAATGCTGTATATGTGACAATTGATAGAAAAAAGTGATAACGAAAGCAAAAAGTCGATAAACTAATAATCAATTATTTTGGCACAAAAGTAATCACTTTTTCTGGCTCATTATCATTTTTTTTTACAAAATTGTCATTCGCCTTAATTTTTTGTCACCTTTATTGGTTTTTAAACGCTTTTTATACTATCTTGTCACCTTTTTATATTTATTGCCCCTTCTTTTTGTATAACAGCAGACCCGTGATTTTAAACCAATAAATGTGGGGTCTATATTTAGAACCCCTTATTAGAAACCACATATTTATTAATTGTAAACCACAAAGTTAGTGATTCATAATTTAGGTGTTAGTGGTTGAACTTTAGGTTTTTAATCACAATTATTATGATTTGCAATCGGAGTTCTGTGACAGTTTATTTCTCAGGCAAACGCATTTCTGGATCCCTTATCACATTTTTAGGTTAGTCAATCGATTTTTAGACATTATCAATTTTTTGTTTTACTTAATCACTTTTTAAGACTTTTATCACTTTTTTTGTCACATTTTTGTATTGGTAATCATTTTTTTTATTTTTTTATCACTTTTATTTTATTTTATCGCTCTTTTATGATGTTAATCACTTGTTTTCCTGTTTATAATTATTAAAATACAAAATGTTGTTATAAGTTTCCCACTTATAAGTTTAATTTATGAATGGAATAAATAGTAGAAATATGAAATAATGTGTAATATTATATTAAAAGCTTCAGTAAATATAATTGTTTACATTAAAAATGGCATTAAAGAGTTTGAAAAAAAGAAGTGAGCTAGAGGGTGAAATGAAAAGGGAATGACATTTAATGTGAAGAATTTGGGACAAGAAGCAGCATGTATTAACTAAATAAGAATAGAGTGAGTGGAATGAAAAAGGAATGAGAATTAATGTGAGAAATTTGAATTAATATGGAGCAATGAATTAATGTAAGAGTAGTAGTTGTGTTTGTTAGTAAGAGGGAGTTAATACAACCCATGAAGGTAGATAGGTGGAGGGGAGGAGGTCTAGAAGTAGAAGTTCAGAAGCTTAATGTAACTCTACATAAGAGTAATGTAGCAATGTGAGAGAATGTGAATGTCAATTATAGATAAATCATAAAGAGAGGAGGTGTGAATTATAAAGAGTTTATGAAAGATTGGCTCAGTAGTGATGCTTAATTTATTTTTGAAGTGTTTTTAAGGTTTGCCAAGAGCGTAGTAAAAGAGTTACACATGAAAATGCTTTTAAATACAACTAATAGCCTTTTTAACTAAAAGGCATTTGTTTCGACTAAATCGCTTTTGTTTTTGACTAAATTGCATTTGTTCGGACCAAATGCTTTTGTTTATACTAATTCATTTTTCTTGCAAATGAGGTGTTGTCCTTTATTACTAATAAAAAAGCGATGATGAGTTAGTGTTATGTTACTTTTATTGTTTTTTAAATGTCTTTTATGTTATGTTGTCATATTCTTATATATATTGTCGCTTTTATTTTATAACAGCAAACCTCCTGATTTTGAACCACTAAATTTGTGGTTTATATTCAAGACCCTTGATTGTGAACCACGTATCTCTTAATTGTAAACCACAGAGTTAGTGTTTCATAATTTACGTGTTAGTGGTTCACCTTCAAGTCCCCTGATTTTCAACCACGATTGTTGTGATTTACAATTAGAGTTTTGTGACAGTTTACTTCTAACGCAAATGCATTTCTGGATTCCTTATCACTTTTATAAGTCACTCAATCGGTTTTTAGACATTATTGGTTTTTCATTTTATTTAATCAATTTTTTAAGTCTTTTATCATCTTTTTTTTTTCTGTTTATCACCTTTTTGTATTGTAAATCACTTTTTTTTTATTTTTATCACTTTTATTGTATTTGTATCACTTTTTTATGATGTTAATCACTTTTTTGTGTGTTTATGATTTTTAAATTACAACTAATATTAATGTAGTTATAAGTTTAATTTATGAATGGAATAAATAGTAGAAAGATGAAATAATGTGCAATATTATATTAAAAAATTCAATAAAAATAATTGTTGGCATTAAAAATGGCATTAAAGAGTTTGAAATAAAGAAGTGAGCAGTGGGTGGAAGGAAAAGGGAATGACAGTTAATGTGATGAATTTGATTTAGTGCAAGATAGGAGCAAAAAAAAAAATCGCATTTAAGAGGTTAAGAGAAAGATCGGGTTGGTGGAAAGGAAAAAGAAGTAAGAGTTATTGTGAGGAATTTGATTTAATGCAGAGATGGGAATAAATGTTGGAACAGTGTTGTGTTTATTGATAAAGAGTTAATACAATGAAAGAAGGTAGATGGGTAGATCGCGGAAATTTGGAAGCAGGAGTTAATTTAAAGTAAGGTTAATTCGGCTTTGTTAATTGTTTTTCATAGTTTTAAGTCCAGAGAAAATTAATGGAACAATGGAAGAATGGAATGTGAATGCTGATGCCCCAAGGCATCTTCGCTTGTTGTCATGTTGACAGGTGGAGAGACTTCCTGAGTAGGCAAGCGCCTGGAGCTCTGGTTTCCCAGCTGAGTGTGCCTGAAAAGCTCAAAGAAGAGGTTAGGAGGTCCCCGGTTTGCTTTTCCGGGGAGGACCCTCCGACGCCCAAGTCAGTTTTCTGAGAGAAAGTGGAGGAAGAACACTAAGGGATCAAGCGTTTTGCCTGTTTTTGTGTTTTCTCAGAGGGAGGAGAATGCCCATCCTTTGCCCAGTCCCCTTTCTTAGTATTTATAGGAGTAGATGGTCCGTTCAGACCATGACACGTGTTCGGTCGGATTTGATCTGTGCTTTTGGACCTAGGGGACAGGCAGCCGTTTGCAGCCTCCTTTAGCCCTGGAGCCGGACAGGTTGTGTCAGGACTGGGGCGGCTGCGGCGTGTCAGTTCGCCGTTCTGATGTGACGTGCAGGGCTTGCGGGCGACATGTCAGAGGCTCCTTAAATGCTCATACCGTACTCCCGAGGTCCCCTGGGCGAGGTCGCCCTTCGGTGCGTGCACCCTCTTCGGATTCTATCCGTCCTTCGGTGCAAGCACCTCCTTCGGGATCTATCCCATAGTTCTGGGAGTTCCCTTGATGGACACCTTCTTCGGGACTCACACCCATAGTTCGGGGATTCCCTTGTTCAGGTGCTTCTTGTTCGGGGAAGATCCTCTTCGGGGCAGTCAGTTTGGCCCCTCGATGGAGACGGTGTTGTCCTCGGAATTCCTGACGAGCTAACCAAAGTCTCGAGCTCATAGTGTTTGACTTCGCACCTTCCGAGGTCAGTGAAAAGATCCTCTCTTGGGTGACGTCAGACTCCTCGGCCAATATTCTGGCAGGGAGTTACTACCGAGGAGGCAATAGCCTTTGGCTATCACAGGCCACCCTCCGAAAAGCCGAAGTGAAAAACTTCGGTTCATCGGTTCTCGGGTCCTGTGGTTGTGATACCCGCGCCGAAGATGCCTTCTTCTGCTGGTAGTGATTGGCAGCATTTTTGCGTCCTCGAGGTGCGAGAAGATAGGCTATCCCTGTGCCAAAGACACACCTTCTGCCCGAAGTCACTGGTTGTCTCTTGGTGTCCTTATGGCGAGGGAAAATAGGATAACCTTGTACCTGAAGATAGTCCTTAAGCCCGAAGTCATAGGCTGTCTTTTGGTGTCTTCGAGGTAACCTACTTTTTTGCCTTTATAGGTCTGCTTATGTGTCGCGTCCTGTGTCCAGCAGAGTCAGTCTAGGGCGGCGCCTCTAGACCAAATGGTGTCAGAGGGCCTGCTCGACGTGATGGACAACACGTGGCACGTTTGCTGCGCGATGCCTGACACGCGGCACGTTTGCCGCGCGATGGTTGACACGTGGTGCCCCTTTTTGCTGGGTAAGAGTGCGCTGAATACGGCAGGCGCGACTTTTCAGGCGCAGTTTAGCAATTATGGCGATGCTTCGCCTTCCGAGGGGTACTAATGACGACGGTTCATCTGGCCTCTTCGGCCTATATATACCAGTCCGGTCATAACCCTCTTTCTGCTTCTACTTTTGCTTTCTTCTGCTTTCTAATTCTCTCCCGATTTTCCGCGGTGTTTCTCCTTTTTCAGGCGTTTTTCCGACCACTTTTCACGACGGCTTCCAAAAATCCAGATTCCGGCAAGACCTTTGGTGGGTTTTAGTCTTTTTGCTTTTTTCAAAGTTTCTTCTTTGTTTTTCCCGAACTCGTTTTTCTTGCTTTCTCTGAACTCATTTTTACCATGCCTGTTCCTGAGAGTTGGCAACCTCTCCTTTCTCACCCCTGCTGCACTACTCCGGCAAAACTGGCGAAGTGGAAGAGAAAGTTTTTCTTACCTTCTTATTCTGTGACGAGGTTGCCCCGTCCTGACCAATTTCCTTTCTCCAACCGAAGTGATGAAATCACCGTCTTCCGAGCCCAACTGAAGGCCGGACTTCGGTATCCCCCCCCGGAGATGGTTAACGCGTTCTGCGACTTCCATGGCATTGCCGTTAACCAACTCCCACCGAACTCGTACTGCTATTTCAACGCCTTCCTCTGTATGTGTGGCGTTTTCAAAATAAAACCTCACTTTGTAGTTTTTCTTCAGTACTACAAGCTCTACGTGGTCCCGAAGGGTGGCTTCTATTTTATCCTACCTCGGGGATCCGGGAGCAAAAAATATACGTTCACTTTCGCCACCAAAGACAGCTGGCGAGGGTGGCAACAAAAATTCTTTTTCCTGAAGAAGTCGGAAACTTGGTCGCACGTCCCGACCAAGTGGGCTCAGGGGAGGCTCAAGATGGACGTTGTTGACCCAAAGATGCTGCTGGACGCCGAAGTAGCACCTATCTTTGAGGACTTCGACAAGCGCATCCTGGCCGTCTCTGACTGGGCTGCCGAGGTCTCTCCTCGTGCCCTTTACCCCTTTCCGATCAACTGGAGGCTCATGACCGAAGAGGTCATTCGGGAATTCAAGGTGGTAAAGGAGCATGAGACGGACCTCAATATGCCAAAACCGGCTTCTTCGGGAAAGGCCGCTTGGCTCGTGAAACTCCTTCGGGGGGAAGAGACTTATGAGTCTTTTTATGAGAGTAAGTTACTTTCTCATTTTTCCCTTCATGACTTCATCTTGGACTTACACTGATCTTCTTTTTCTTTCTCCAGAGATGGGCGACGACGCGGCTGCCTTCTACAAGGCTCTTTTTACAGGCCAGGCCGAGAGGGGCGAGCAGACAAAGAAGGCCGCCTCTCGGAGGCGGAAGCACACTTCGGCGGGCCCTCCTTCGAAACGGGCAAGGAAGGCTGGTCCTTCCTCTCTTCCGCAGATTCCGGAGGAGGCAGGCGAGGAAGCCGAAGACCACGCTGTCCCTTTGCCCGAGGTACCTTTTGCCGACGTCCCTTCTTCCGACGTGCCACCTCAAAGCCCCACGCCTTCGCATGCTTTTCTGGAGGGCGATGGGGAGGAGACCCCTTCTGCCGAGGAGCGGCGCCAAATAAAAGGCAAGGGGATCTCTACTGAGGCGACGACGGTTCCTGACGACGACGTTACCGAGGTGCCAGCAGGTTTGCACTTTGTCGAACATCCTTTTGTCTCTTGCAAATCATTAAGACTTTTCTGGCCTTAACCAATTTTTCTGCCTTGTTGCACAGCGGAGGTGGCCTTAACCAATTTTTCTGCCTTGTTGCACTGGGTTCCTGGCTGAACCGAACATGCCCGCAAGAGGGCCCTTCGGGATGCCAAAATTCCTGAAGGGAAAGTGCCGAAAGAGCCCTTTTGGACGTTCACGGAGGACATGAATATGTACTCCGAGGACTGTCCCGAGATGGCCAGGCAAATGTGCAAAGGGGTGCTTACTGAGGCCTCTTACAAGGCCATTACGGCGGCTTACCCAGGCGATAACTCCTTGGCCGCCAAAATCACTGAACATGCTGCCCAGGCACGCTACACTGTCTCCTCAGTGGCAATTTTGTCTTTGATTTTTGTCCAAGTACTTAGCATTAATTTCCCTCTGTTTGCTTCTCTCTCTCTTTTTTGCAGCTGATGGGGTATGCCGGGTGTCTCCGTGTTCGAGTGGCGCGAGAGGCAGAGAAGAGGGCGGCACTTTGGGATTATTATACCAAGGCGAAGGACAAGTGTTCGGCCCTGGAAGCCGAAAATGCTCATCTCAAGCAGTCTGCGGAGAAGGAGGTTGCTGATGCCGGGTGTCTCCGTGTTCGCGTGGCGCGAGAGGCAGAGAAAAGGGCGGCACTTTGGGATTATTATACCAAGGCGAAGGACAAGTGTTCGGCCCTGGAAGCCGAAAATGCTCATCTCAAGCAGTCTGCGGAGAAGGAGGTTGCTGAACTTCGGGAGGAGTTCAAGAAAGAGAAAGAGGAACTTCAGAAAGACACCTCCCAGAAGCTTTCCGACCTCGGCTCTCGAATGGCGGAGCTGACTTCGACCGTCGAGGCGATTCAAAACGGTAAGTCAGAAAGTGACACAATCCTTGCGAAGACGCTCGAGGAGAAAGCTCAACTCGAAGCCAAGGTCGCATCTCTGATGGAGCCTTCAGAAGAGAAGAAGAAGGTGAAGTCACTGAAGAAAAAGGTCAAGGATTTGGAGAAGGATTACGCTGATCTGGAGAAGGACTTCGAGGATTTGGAGGTCAAGAAGCAGGAGTCCGATAATATGACGAAGTTGGGCTTTCAAGACGGCTTCTGTCTTGCTCGGCACCAAATTCTGCAGAAGTTCCCAGACTTCGACCTCTCCTTCCTGGAAGCCATGAACATCCCCAAGGAGCCTCGGTGGACTTGGTCCAAGATCGAGCACTTGAAACTGCCTCCTTCTCTCCCGGCGCCGAAGGCTACTGACAAAAGCACAGAGGCTGGCAGTTCTCAAGACGCCGAGGTTCCTTAGTACTAGGGCCTTTTGTCTTCATTTTCTTCTTCTTTTTTGTAGTCTTTCAGCAACTTTCTTCTCTGTAAGCACTCTTTGGCTCAATAGATAAAAATTTGGCTAAGTATTTTTTGCCAGATTCCTTTGTTTCCTTCTGTCCCGAACATAATTCGCTCAAGAGACTTCGGAAAACCATACTTTTGCTTTCCTTTGTCCCGAACATATTCGCTCAAGAGACTTCGGAAAACCATACTCTTGCTTTCCTTTGTCCCGAACATATTCGCTCAAGATACTTCGGAAAACCAAACTCTTGCTTTCCTTTGTCCCGAACATATTCGCTCAAGAGGCTTCGGAAAAACTTACTTTTGTTTTCCTCGGCGATTGCTTTCGTGAGACTCTTGTTTTGTACTTCTTCAGAACTTTTTACTTAGACAAATTTTTCCAACTTGTGCAATACAACTTTCCCACCGAACTTTTTAGGCATAGAATTTTTTCAAGGCCTCTGAGTGCCAAGTATTTTTTAATTCTATGCCTTCGGCATCGCCGAGCTTATAAACTCCTTTTCGTACTTCGGCAAGTACCAGGTAGGGTCCTTCCCAATTTGCGCGAAGTACCCCGTGGGACGGCTTTCGGGGTGCAAATTCAGCCTTTCGGAGAACGAGGTCTCCTTTCTTTATTCCTTTTGGCCTAGCGCGTAGGTTTATGGCTGCTGCCACTCTTTGCTGGAAAGCTTTTCTTCTCAGCTCGGCTACTTCTCTGTGTTCGCTGACGAGGTCGAGCTTGGTTCTCAGGCCGAGGTCATTTCCTTTTTCGTCGAACACTTGGACTCGTATTGACGGTTGTACTACCTCGACGGGGATGATAGCCTCTGTACCGAAGACGAGTGAAAAGGGTGTTTCCCCTGTGGCTCTTCGGGGTGTCGTCCGGTAGCTCCATAACACGCTTTGGAGTTCTCCTGGCCATTTCCCTTTTGCTTCTCCCAATCTCTTTTTCAGACCATCTTTTATGGTCCTGTTAGATACTTCCACCTGCCCATTACTTTGGGGGTGAGCTACTGGGGCGAAGTGCATTTTTGTCCCGAGGTCGCTAATGAACTCTTGGAATCCTTTGTCTATGAACTGGGATCCATTGTCCGCTACGAGTACCCTCGGTATGCCAAATCTGCATACGATGTTTTTCCATACGAACTTCTGCACTTCTTTTGCCGAGATAGTTGTCAGAGGTTCTGCCTCGACCCACTTAGAGAAATAGTCTACTGCTACTACGCAGAACTTTACGCCTCCAGGCGCCGTTGGGAGTGGCCCAATGAGATCTATGCCCCAAACTGCGAAGGGCCAAGGATAGTCTGCCGAAGTCACGAACTCTGAGGGTGTTCTTTGGATGTTCGCATGTCTCTGGCAACTACCACATTTCCGGACGAACTGCTTGGCGTCCTTTCTCAGGGTAGGCCAGAAGTATCCTTGGCGAAGTATCACTGCTGCCAGGGCGTCGGTTCCGATGTGCGAACCACAGGCACCTTCGTGAACTTCTTCGAGGATCATTTCAGTATCCTCTTCACTAACACACCTCTGTAGTGGATTTGCATATCCTTGCCGATATAGTTCTTCTCCAATTAAGAAGAAACGTCCGGAGCGCCTTCGCACTTTTGCGGCTTCGCTGGGGTCTTCGGGGAGTGTGTTGGTTGCGAGATACGTTTTGATTGGTTCTTTCCATCCTTTCCCCGAGGTCTCTATGCTTAGCACCGCGATGCTGGGGTGGCTTAGCACTTCGGTGCAAGTTTTGGACTTCGCCAAACAGTCTGCCTCAGCATTTTCCCGTCGGGGTACGTTCTCGATTTTTACGACGTCGAACTCCCGAATAAGCTTTGTTACCAACTCATGGTATTTTGCCAAGGTCGGGTCTTTCGCGACATAGTCCCCTGCCATTTGCCGGACCACCAGCTGAGAATCACTATGGGCTTTCAAGTTTCTCACGCCAATTTTTCTGGCCAGGCGTAATCCTGCTATGAGGGCCTCATACTCGGCCATGTTGTTGGTGGCGTTGAAACTGAACTTGATGGCCTTCATTACTTCTAGGCCTTCGGGGCCTCTGATAATCACTCCAGCTCCCTGGTGTTCGGATCCTGAGGCCCCGTCAACGTGTAAGGTCCATTCTGGCTCACCCTCTTTTGGATCTGAATGGCTCTCCTCAGTGGTGGGTATTTCGGCGATAAAATCTGCCAGTGCTTGAGCTTTTATGGCTTTCCGGGGCTCATACGTGATCTCGTGTTCGCCCAGCTCTATGCACCACTTGGAGAGCCTTCCCGAATGATCAACTCTCTTCATGACATCCCGTAGTGGCAGACTACTTCGGACGATGATGGGGTGAGCCTGAAAGTATGGCCGCAGCCTTCTTCCTGCAAGCACTAAGGCATATATAGCTTTTTGAAGCAAAGGATACCTGACTTCGGCGCCATGCAGGGACTTGCTGACATAGTAGACCGGCCACTGTTTCGGCCCTTCTTCTTTCACGAGGACCGAGCTCACAGCTTTTTCTGTGACGGCGAGGTATAATACCAGGGGCTCGCCCTCCCGAGGTTGCCGCAGAGTCGGCAGGCTGGCCAAGTAGACTTTGAGTTCTTCCCAGGCTTTTTGGCAATCTTCAGCCCAAGGATGGCCATTTCTTCCGAGGTCGCCTTCCATCTTTGCGGCTTTTGTGAGGACTTTGAAGAAGGGTCGACACCTATCTCCGTACCTGGAAATAAACCTGCTCAGAGAGGTTATTCTTCCGGTGAGTCTCTGCACGTCCTTGACTGTGGTAGGAGTTCGGAATTCAAGCAGAGCCTTAATCTTCTCAGGGTTAGCATCGACGCCCCTTTTGGATACCATGTACCCAAGGAACTTTCCCGAGGTCACCCCGAAGATGCACTTCTCTGGATTAAGGCGGATCCCGAAGGTTCTGATCTTTTGAAAGGTTTCCTCTAAATCTGTAACGTGGTAGCCAGGCAGTTTGCTCTTGACTATCATATCATCAACATATACCTCCATGTTCCTCCCCATTTGGTCTTTGAAGACCTTGTTCATCAGCCTTTGGTAGGTGGCTCCTGCATTTTTTAGCCCAAAGGGCATTCTGATATAGCAATATGTTCCTCCCTCGGTGATGAAGGCAGTCTTCTCTTCGTCTCCGGGGTCCATCCTTATCTGATGGTAACCACTGAAGGCGTATAGGAAACTTAAGAGCCCGTATTCGGCAGTTGAGTCTACCAGTTGATCTATTGGTGGAAGAGGATATGAATCTTTCGGGCAAGCATCGTTCAAATTTCTGAAGTCGATGCACATCCGGAGCTTACTACTTCCTTCTTTTGTGGCAATTACCACGTTGCTTAGCCATTCGGGGTAGTTTACCTCCCGGATAACGCTAGCGTCTATCAGACGCTGGACTTCGGTTTTGACGAAGTCACTTTTGTGAGCTGAGATGCTCCGTTTCTTTTGCCGGACAGGTTTTACTTCCGGACTTACTTTGAGGCTATGCTGGATTACGCGAGGGTTTACCCCTGGCATGTCCTTCGGCGAGTAGGCGAACAGATCTTTATTTGCAAGCAGAAAAGATACAAGTTTTTCCTTGTCTCCTTCGGCCATACTTTTCCCTATTCGGGTGCTATGGCCTGGGACAAGCTCTACTTCTTCTATTTCCGCTTTTGTTGGATCTTCTGTCTCGCCCTCTTCCAGCTCTTTTGCTTCTACAGCATGTGCTACGTTGCTTGCTGGAGCCTTTCGTGCTCTGACGAACACCTTTCTCACTTCGCCTTGATCAATGAAGATCTTTGCGTCCCCTTCTTTGGTGGCGAAAGTGACGGTCAAGTACTTTACATCAGGGAGAATGTGCAAATTTCCCTGTGTCTGTCTGCCGAGGATGGCGTTGTATGACGAAGGAACGTCCATGACTATGAATCTTGCCATGGTAGAGGCGAACAGCTCAGCGGTTCCTTTCTGCGAAGTTCCCTTCATCATCAAGGGGAGATCGATCCAGCCGAGGACGGGTAGCTCAGATGGTCCTATGCCGAAGGTGGGTGAAGTGACAGCCTTGAGGTCACTCCTGGATATGCCCAAGCTTGGCAGCAAATGTGAGAACAAGACGTCTGCGTTTGACCCATCGTCCAGCAGCACCCTCTTGGCGTCCCAGTTTCCTATCCTTGCCATTATCAGCAATGGATCGTCATGAGGAAATACGATGGCGGAGCCATCCTCGCGAGCCAATTTTTTTGTTGGGCTCTGATATTCCATCACCGCTATCTCTCTGGCCCTTCTTTTCCTTTCTGAGGATGGAAGTCCGGTTGTGATCGTCTGTATTACTCCTGCCGAAGGTGGAGGACGCCTTCTCGGACTTCGGTTCCTTCGCCTGTCTGAATCGTAATCCTCGTCATCAGGCTTTCCTTCTTCCTCTTTTTTCCCCTTCGGGGAAGGCATTCTCAAATAACGCCGAAGCTGGCCCTGCTTTATCAGTGATTCAATGTACTTTTTCAACTGAAAGCAGTCTTCGGTGTCATGACCGTGATCACGGTGGAACTGACAGAACTTCTTCATGTTCCTTCTGTTGTCAGCAGTCATGCCCCTCGGTCGTTGGATTTGAGCCCCCTGTTTTTCCAATGCCATGAGGACGTTAGCCCTCGTGGTGCTCAGAGGTGTAAAGTTTTGGGGCTTCCTTCCTCCTACTCGCATTCTCCGAGGTCGGCCTAACTGTTCCGTTGGACACCGGGCTTGCTGGCTGGACCCTTCGCCACGAGCGTGAATATGGTCAGCCTTCGGTCCAGTCATTCTCAGCTCTTCGGCTGTCATATGTTGTTCAGCCCTTCGGTAGAATTCTCCCAGCGTGTCCGGGGGATCTTTGGAGAATTCATAAAACAAGTGCGAATCCCTCCGAAGGCCCCTCGTCATGGCGAGGATTCGGATTTCGGGACGAAAGTCCGGAACACTGAGGGCCTCTCTGTTGAACCTCTCGACATAGTCACGGATGGTCTCCCCGTTTCTTTGTGCTATGTCAAACATCTGGACGGGCATCTTCGCCGTCGGCTTGCTCCCAATGAACTGTTGGGTGAACGCTGTGGACAGCTCCTGGAACCCCCTGATGTTTCCGGGAGGCAGGGAATTGTACCAGGCAGTTGCTGGTCCTGCGAGGGTGACTTCAAAGCACTTGCAGAGTGTAGCATCATCAGCCCCGTGTAGCACCATGCTGCGTTTGTACTTTGTTAGGTGGGCCTGGGGATCAGTCCGACCCTCATAGGTCTCTAGCCGAGGTAGCCTGAAGTCACTTGGCATGGCCGCCTCGACCACTGTTCGGGCGAAAGGAGTTTCATCTCCAGAGACAGTTTCAGTTAGCCTGGCCCAAACAGGCTTGCGTGCCACCTGCTGTTCCACTCTCTCCAGTCTTGCCAAGACTTTCTCCAGGAGGAGCGTGGCACTGGGCTCCTCTTCCTGGTGCTTGGAGGTTCTTGGGTAAAAGGACTGTTGCCGTCTCTTCGGAGAGCGACTTCGGTACCGAGGTGAGGGGGACGTTGCTTCTGGTGATAAACTTCTTCTGGACGGGACTTCGGGTCGTTTAGACCTTGCTCTTTCCGCCAGACGTGCCCCGAGGGGCAAGTTATCTGTCGAGGACTCTTCTCGTGGCTCCCCACTTCCCGAGCTATGATGGGTTGCCCTTGGGCTTTTCTCCCGAGGTCGTGCTGACGAGGTGGGTTTTTGGGCCTGGGCTGGTTGCGGCCATCTTCGGTCTATTTGTTGTGTCATTTCAGCCACAACAGACCTCTGAAAGTCTCTTAAAAAACCCATGGTGATGATAAGAGGGCGTTCCTCTTCAGGCAAGGAAGTCTCTGGGGGACTTTGTTCGGTAGCCGGTTGGGTCTCAGGCGCGGACGGGGACTTTGGGAGTCCTTTGTCCTTTGAACGCCGAGTTTCGACAACAGCTACGTGGGAGTGGGTTCCCACAGACGGCGCCAAATGATGCCCCAAGGCATCTTCGTTTGTTGTCATGTTGACAGGTGGAGAGACTTCCTGAGGAGGCGAGCGCCTGGAGCTCTGGTTTCCCAGCTGAGTGTGCCTGAAAAGCTCAAAGAAGAGGTTAGGAGGTCCCCGGTTTGCTTTTCCGGGGAGGACCCTCCGACGCCCAAGTCAGTTTTCTGAGTGAAGGTGGAGGAAGAACACTAAGGGATCAAGTGTCTTGCCTGTTTTGTGTTTTCTCAGAGGGAGGAAAATGCCCCATCCTTTGCCCAGTCCCTTTTCCTAGTATTTATAGGAGTAGATGGTCCGTTCAGATCATGACACGTGTTCGGTCGGATTTGATCTGTGCTTTTGGACCTAGGGGACAGGCAGCCGTTTGCAGCCTCTTTTAGCCCTGGACCCGGACAGGTTGTGTCAGGACTGGGGCGGCTGCGGCGCATCAGTTCGCCGTTCTGATGTGACGTGTAGGGCTTGTGGGCGACATGTCAGAGGCTCCTTAAATGCTCATACCGTACTCCCGAGGTCCCCTGGGCAAGGTCGCCCTTCGGTGCGTGCACCCTCTTCGGATTCTATCCGTCCTTCGGTGCGAGCACCTCATTCGGGATCTATCCCATAGTTCTGGGAGTTCCCTTGATGGACACCTTCTTCGGGACTCACACCCATAGTTCGGGGATTCCCTTGTTCAGGTGCTTCTTGTTCGGGGAAGATCCTCTTCGGGGCAGTCAGTTTGGCCCCTCGATGGAGACGGTGTTGTCCTCGGAATTCCTGACGAGCTAACCAAAGTCTCGAGCTCATAGTGTTTGACTTCGCACCTTCCGAGGTCAGTGAAAAGATCCTCTCTTGGGTGACGTCAGACTCCTCGGCCAATATTCTGGCAGGGAGTTACTACCGAGGAGGCAATAGCCTTTGGCTATCACTAATCAGGTGATAATCTCGAAGAGAGGTTGGGTTTTCTCTTTTTGGAACCGGTGTAATGAAGGAGGAGTTGCACCTTTTGTCAATCACACTGGATTGTTCAAACTGATGTAACCACTTCATCACATCCCCTTTTATGACATTCCAGAAGCATTTTAGAAAATTAAACGAGAACCATCTGGCCCTGGAGACTTGCTACCCTCACAGCTCCATACTGCGTCTTTTACTTTTTCTTCTGAGAACAGAGCAACATCTGTTGCATACTAAGATTTAGTTTGTGGAACTTATTACTCCTAAACGCTGGCCTGATCCAATTATCTTCCTCGAAATTCCTTTGGATGAACTTGAATACCTCTTTTTTAATTTCTTCTGGGTCCTCATTCCACACCCCATTAATGGAAAGACCATTCAGATTATTTTTCCTGCACCTCCCATTTACAACACCATGGAAGAACCGAGAGTCTTCGTTGCCCTCCACTGCCCATTTCACTCTTGCTTTCTGTTTAATCGCTTCATCTTTCAAATTTTCTAACTTCAGCAACCGAAACAGAATCTCCCTTCTCAATATCACTTCCTGCTCCTTGAGGTCCCTTTGCTCCACCACTTGATCCCAGCTTTCCAACTCCGCTCTCAGCTCTTCTACTTTATTGACTTCATGGCCTAACATTAAGGTTTTCCATCTCTTTATTGATTCTTTGAGGTTTTTTAGCTTCAATTTAAACACATATCCCAGCTCCCCTTGAACAGAATTATCATTCCAAACTGAGTTCACAAGGTCAGGAAAATCAGTATGATCCATCCAGGTGTCAAACAACTGGAACGGGGTTGGACCAAAATTGTGTTTGTCTAACAACCAAAAATCAGTATGATTTCCAATAGTCTTATTAATTCATGTTTTCTCTTTAGAATATCATTATGATATAGGGAAAGAAAAATTTTAGTACAATATTAAATGTTTAATGATCATCACTGATGTCTCATTTACAGATTCACTCATAAAAATTCAAAACTCCAACACTATAAAAGGGATGTGAAAAACTAACTAGTAATTTTATCAACAAACAATCAGTTTTTCAATTTTTAGTGAGCAACTAACAAATGAAAAATCGGTAATTGACCAATTGACTAATTAGCAATCGAACGGGACCGTCGATTACTAAAGCTCTCACAATTCTCTTTAGCAACCAATTGACCAAAAATTTAATCGCCATTTTTTATCAAATTTTGCATATCTTTTAATGAATATATAGAGCTCATACATGAGTTCTTCCAATCACTACTGCCTGTCTTGAAAAAATTTTGGGGCACGTAACATTAATCAACAATCAACTCTTCTCCTCAACAACCAATCATTTTCAAAACATTTATCTAGTAAGACTCCTGATTACCTATTCTTAATTGTTGCGCGTTTTGTTCTTGTCTAACCTTATGAACATAATAAACTAGAACCTCATGCCTGACTTTATTGCTTCATAGATTATGGAACTAAACACAAAGTTTATAGTTGTTGGGGCCAATCTCAAATTGACTTAAAGTATCTCATCATATCACCATTTAGGGAAATACTTGGTTTCCTCCCCTATCCAATCTCATCTGACCTAAAATACCCCACTGCAACTTTTCATGAACCCTTCTGTTGAGTTGTTTCCTGAAATTGATAGTTTGAATGAGCTTAATTATTCCCTTCCTGCTTTTGCTTTTGAAGAATAAGTTCCTAAAATTGTTGATTTGAATCTGCACCAACACCATCACTTTATTGTTCCACTAAAGTAAAGGAATTACCTTTTCATCTTATTGATTATCATTGTTTTTCTACCACTGTTAATTTGCATAGACCTCACTCTTGTCGTGAGGCTAATATTGACCCTCTTTGACAACAAGCTTTACAACTTGCAAGAAGAAATTGATAAGCTTATATTTATTATATTTATTTTTCTTACATTTAGTATGTTTTAATATGTTTTGAACCTTAAATATATATTTTGAGTATGTTTTGTAGCTTAGAGCATATCTGGACTTAATTGATTGAAAGTAAATTTAATTTGCCATTTTACAAGTTTTAATTTGGTTGTACTCTTTTAGGATGTTGACAGATTGGTGATGTTCCGGTAGAAAGCTACAGAGATCGGAATGGAGTGATTCTTAATTCATTGAAAAGCTAACATCTGAAGCTACAAATCACATTCTGATAGCCAAAGTGCTATAGCCCTGTTTACCCACCGACCACGGAAAAGAGAGAGCCAAACACCTGAGGCCCACGACCTCGGTAATAGGGGTGTAATTTTCGGGTTAGGGTCGGGTCCTGAAAAAACCAACTAAGATAGTCATCCAAAATTTAGGACCCGAACCGACCCAATTTACCTCTTCAACCCGAACCGACCCTAACAAAAAAAAAAAAACAGATTGGATCGGGTTAGGTCGGGTCTGAAACTTTGAAAAATGCAAAACAAAAATGTATAAAAAAATGCACATTTTACACCTAAATGCAACTTCATAACACATAATAGTCAATAGGAGGGCTTAAAAGGATGGTTGGGGGATGCTAAGGTTAGGGCTTATGAGAGTTGGGCTTAGGTAGTGGCTTGGGTTCAAGTTATTTGGTAGGGAGTTAGTTATTTGGGATGAATTTCGGGTCATTCGGCTTAATTCGGGTTGGACCCGAACCAACCCTATTTTTTGTCTTTATATCGGGTCGGGTTCGGGTTAACCCGAAATGAACATTTCATACCTTATGACCCGACCCGACCTTAACCCGATATTTTGGTTCGGTTTCGGGTCAGGTTTCGGGTTTCGGTTATTTACTTACACCCCTACTCGGTAGCTCGCCAATTCCAACTTCGGGAGCCAGCGCAGCGCCTCCTTCGAGAAGGCAACCGAACAGCTTCGGGGGAGAAAGGCCCCTGAAGATGGAGACGCCGAAGTTCTAGCCTGACTCCGGAAAAAGGGGTCATCACACCAAAGTGAGACATCAACCAAAGGGACCTCGGTTGTACGGCAAGAGCTATCAATGAGTCTCTGACACTCCAATCACATACGTCTCCCACACGCCACCTTCAGACACGCTCTGACATGCTAACGCAGTCTAATGTCCTTTCACGAAGGGCTACAGCTCACGGCCCGAGGAGCCTGCAGGTGGCTAGGGACCCCCGCGCCCAGAAATACGAACGTCATGCGACCATAAACGTGCCGCACACGTGTCACCATCTGAAGGGGTCACCCCCTTTCTTTTATACAAGGGAAATTATCACAGAAAAGGGGGGCCCTTCTGGTGAGAGGAGAGAGAGAGAGGCCGGAAAATAAAGGACGCTCTACTCCCTCCACCTGAATACTCTCCCACCGCCTGAATACTCTCCCTTCGGCCCTCAGAAAGACACGCTAGGAAAGAGTCCCTTGTGCTTATTACTGAGTATATATCTCTCTCTAAGCACTGACTTGGGCGTCGGAAGTTCCCCCCTCCCCTTCCCTGGAAAACCACCCCGGGGGCCTCCTAACCCCTCTTTTCTGATTGTTTCAGCCAAGTCTCCCTAAAGAATCACTGTTCCGGGCTCTCTCCCACACCAGAGGTACCTCCCGTCATTACCCTGGTCGCGAGACCAAAAAGCTACCGGCCATCACTTCAAGCGATCCGCCCTGGATGCCTTCCTCCTGGACTAACCCTCACCTCCAGGACTCCCTGCTGCCCTCACCACTGCACACAGTGGAGATGTTGGCTCCGCACCACTGGAACGCATCACATTCAGACCATGAAACCCAGTTTGTACGTTAAGAGGGTCAAATTCAGCTTCAAAGTCGCGATTTATGAGTCACCGCCTGTTCAAAAGCAGTTGCAGTATTTTGGGCATATCTTTGGCTGTAGATGTCTGTTTAATGCGATTTAGGTGTTGTTTCGAGGATAAAAAAGAGCTCTACAACTTTTATGCTTTGATTTTTTAGAAATAATGGCTGCATGAAGGTCGAATATCAGCTTGAAGTTGCTGTTGCTGTTCTGGAGTATTGCTTGGCTGACAACTTTGAAACCTTATAGTTATTTTGAATCTTTTTATTTGTTTGGGGTACTTTTGTAATAATATAGAAAGTTTAGGAAGTTTTTATGAGTTTAGCTATAGTTTTAGTTTTCCTTGGTTTTTAATAGCGTGGCTGCCGCACACCAAGGCTAGCTCTCCGTTTTTCGTAATTCCAGTTTTAGTTTCTTTTATTCTTCTTTGTTTTTCTTTCGATAATAGCTGAGTAATTTTCTGATTCAGTTTTAGGGACGATTTCCATCGCCAACACCGGTTGTGAGGATTGATTTTTCTTGCTTAAACTTTCTTTAATTTCAAGTATTTACTTCTTTGTTGTTAAGATTTATTGCAATTAATTTTCCTGTTCTTGCTTGTTGAATTGGTTCTGCAATTGCAAATCTGCTTAATTTTCTTTCAACCGCTTAGGTGAAAAATTCAATTAGAAGCAAGTGAATTGATTGGAGATTATTTTTATTTTTAGTTAATTCATATGGAGAAGTAAGACAAGTTAAATTGTTCAAGCTTTTGGATTATTGCCTGGAATAAACTTTTTAGTTCATTGATCTTAATGCTGATTTTGAGATAATTAGAAATTTCTTTTCAATATCTGGTTCTTCAAAATTAAGAAATTAATCTGAAGTTTTTCTGGTTAATTTTACTGCTGAATTCTTAGGGTTCTTTTTAACTTTAAAGAAAGTCCTGTTTATTTGCTTGAATTGAAGAAATATTTTCTTTTGATGATCACCTGCGTGATTGGAATGGATAATCAACCCTGAACTGAGCGTTTTTAGTATTGGTTAATTTTAATTTGATTCTACAGTTAATTTATTTCAGCTTTTAATTCAAGAAAATTTCCCAATATTTTATTTCAGTTTTTTGACAGGAAGCTTTCAAATAAAAATTTTCCTTGGGATTCGACTTGGTTATCTCTGCTGGACTACAAATTTATTTATTTATTCTGAGTTGTTAGAGATACCAAAATTATTTTTGGCGGTTTCGACGACCAACCAGAAATTCATGCCATGGAGAAAACTAACATTTGAGAATTGGTTGATCTTCCTTAAGGCAAACTTTGATCAGCTGTAAATGGGTTTATAAAATTAAAATCTACTCAGATGGTTCAATAAAGAGCTACATGGCACGCTTAGTAACAAAAGGATATAATACAGAATATGGTAACAATTATAACGAAATTTTTGCTCCTATTGCCCAATTGACTTTTGTTTGGAGCTTGTTGGCACTGCAGTTATAAAATGGTGGAATCTCTTCCGAATGAATGTGAAAAATATATTTCTCAATGGTGATCGTAGGGAAGAGGTTTATATGAAAGCTCAATTTGGATATTCTCATCCTCCTAAGGTAGGCAAACTTTATCGAGCTTTATACGGACTCAAGCAAGAACTAAGGGTCTGGTTTGCAAAATTTAGCTATGCTATCACTCAATTTGCATTCCATTCAAGTCCACATGATTCTACTTTATTCATCTGATATATAGATATTGGCATTGTTCTTCTTCTATCTTCTTCTTTATATGACCTTCACAGGTGAAAATATGACTTATACTTCCAAGTTAAAATAATATCTTAGCCAACAATTTAAAATGAAGGATCTTGGACCACTCAGTTACCTTTTTGGTCTTGAAGTTTTATTTGGTCTGATGGTTATTATTTATATCAAGTAAAGTATGCCTTTGGTCTACTTGCACGATGTTGGCCTCATAGATACCAAAGCTACATTGACTGCACTCAAGGTCAATGTAAAGCTAACTTTACTTCATGAGATTCCTTTAATTGGTCACACTTTCTATCAACAACTTGTTGGGTATTTGGCTACTATGACTCGTTTGGATATTGCTCACGTTGCCCATTTAGTTAGCCAATCCATGCACTACTAAAATATAGGACTTTACCAACTGTCATTTACCAACGTGCAGCAGTTGGTAACCTGAATTTACCAACTGCTGCACGTTGGTAAATGGCAGTTGGTATTCGATACGTTGGAAAATTATTTACCAACGCGCAATCAAGAACACGTTGGTAAATTCCAATGTATGCACGTTGGAAAAATTCACGTTGGTAATTTACCAACGGTCATGAACCAGGAGTGGTTTCCATCGCGTAGAACTTACCAACTGCTGAGCAGTTGGTAGCTTACCAACGGCTCAGCAGTTGGTAGGTAACTTACCAACTTCCACCAGTTGGTAATTACCAACTTACATCAGTTGGTAAAGTAGTAGTTATGAAGCCGTTGGTAATTACCAACGCGCACAAGTTGGTAAGTTCCCCGTTTGCACGTTGATACTATACATTAAACGGTCCAGGGTACGGTTGTTTCGTATATTTCGCAGTTTGAATAGACATTCAAAAGTTCGCCCAGCTTTACTCAGCTATAAACTTTACATAAGTATGCAAACGAAATTAAAATAAAATATTCTCAAATACAGCATAATTAAAACAAGAACATTTACTGTCTGCCAGAAAGCATTTACTGTCTCAATTATAAGGGTACGGCTATAATATACAACTTAATTTGGGAGACAAGGAAGATAAGATCGTAATGAATTTCTGAACAGCAACTAAATACAGGGTAAATAACCTCTTCTTGATGTACCACTGACTTGGAGAGTAACGATGCACCCATGCAAAATGAGAGGAGAAATGTAGCAGAAATTCAGGCTCAGTTTAAGCTCACGAGGGTGTAGACCAGATGGTGCATCTTCGAACCTCCACTGGTTTTTTGAAAGAATGAATTGTTGGGTTTCGGGAGCCAAACAGCGCAGCGGAATTTAACCGAAACCCTCCAGGATCCAAGTGAAACGGGGTAAACCGGGTGTTCGAAAATTTCATACCTAATTTTCGGTTAAGATCTCTCACTCAACTGTAGAGTCGAATCACAAAACCTGAACAGTTGACGTGTTCAGGCTCTCTATGGTATCCACACGAGCCTCTCGGGATCACCACGCTTCCACCACATCCCGATAGATGCGTTCCTCTTGCGCTTGCAGTGCTAGCTTTTGTTCTCCAAGGAATTGCAAGAAAAGAGTGTTCCTGTCCTTTATTGGAGGCTAGAGGCAAGGAGACCTGCGAATTTCTCACTTAAAAGTTGTATTTTATAGTGAGACTCAACTGCCAGGCCTAATAGGTTTCAAAGCCATAAATTAATTAGGCTTTAATTTCGAGCTTAATAATGACTCAACTCCTTGGCCCATTATTAATACGAAATTTAACGTGAAACCATAACCCGAATAATTAGCCCATGAACTCTAATAATCGAAAAGGCTCTATGTGTGCGACCCAATAGGCTCTTGCATGATTGGCAATGATCTCAATCACTTTTATGATCATAAGCAATGAGCGTTGTCTAGCAACACATCATTACTAGCCAAGTGACAAGATTGTTGGTGAATCATGACTAAACCTTTATGATCATCACCAATATATGCCATTGTCCCTTTGTCCCAAGATATCAAGACTAATCACGAGACGAGAATGGAATGTGTCACTCTCGTATAGCCCAATCTTTGGTTTTCTTGATTACTGAGTAGACCAACTTAAACTGACGACCTTGATATCGAATATCAACTCATTCGGAGCATGGCCATGCATTTTTCTAGGTCTCACTCTATCAAGGGGCCCAAAGATATCACTATCACCCCCGTTACATAGGATGGACAAATCCCCATCTTGATCATCACCAATCCCTCAGCATGATATGTGACATAACACAATGACCGCCTTCATGTTCACTCAGTGCGAAGCAAGCAACAAAGGAAAGTATCAAAGTATGTGACTCACTGTAGGGAACCTTGCTGATCTTAGGTCGAAGGACTACATAAACCATGGATCACTATGAGAATCACTTATGGACACTAATATAACGATACATGTAGTGTTCTCATGGCGGGTCGTGTCTCAAGTACCACAAGTTCTCCAACTTGTACCCATATTG
This sequence comes from Aquilaria sinensis, assembly GCA_005392925.1. Taxonomy (NCBI): domain Eukaryota; kingdom Viridiplantae; phylum Streptophyta; class Magnoliopsida; order Malvales; family Thymelaeaceae; genus Aquilaria; species Aquilaria sinensis. Next base: position 280,282 of record SMDT01002959.1, on the reverse strand, counting down.
TAGACTACATATCTCATATTAGTCTCCACATATGCTAGTCATTATGTATTATTGCAACCCGCTCCACAATAATACTAGACTAGGGGCGTTTAAGAATATCATTATTCTAGGGTTACAGTTATGCTTATTACGTTACGCAGAAACAAAACAACAAACATAATTGCTGGATTAATGCCTCAATAAAATATCATGACTCAATGTGCAAAAAATACAATCATCTCATGATTGGCTTTTTGGGCACAATACTAACATGAATCTGATTCTCCTCTTCACCACCCATATTAATTCTCTAATCTGCAAGAAACAGAAACCACGTGGAGGCAAATCACTCTTTAATCTGTGACGTCAGGTCTTCAATCTGAATCGTAGAAATCACTCAGGCATGGAGTCATAACCTCAGACTCGAGCAACTGTACCACCCTGTGCATGGTGGGCCGTTCCTCTGGAGTTGAGGATACACATTGGATGGCAAGTGCGAGCAGGGCATCAAGGCTTTCTGTCTGCACACCATCACAATTTCGGTCAACAATCTCTCGATGTCGATTCTCGGTAATCAAGAAATTTAGCTGCATAAAGAACAAAAAACAAGATAGAGGTTAGCATTCTGACAGATTCAAAAAACATAGGAAAGCTTGTGCATGTTTCCAATGTCAACATTAGTCTAAGAAACCAATAATGGTCGTGGTCCACTGAAGGTCAGGAGCAGACCAGGTGTAAGAATACAGATTCTAGATCATAGTCCAAAGAGTTCTCCAATTATTCAAAGGTCTCATAATGTTAAAAAACAAACGTTTCCATCTCATGAATTCTTAATTCTCAATAAAATGAATATTTTGTGCTACATTATTAAAACTTTATCGAATCTCCTTTGACACTCCACATATAACAACAGAAAGGAACTTCCTGTTTCAGCTTCGTAAAGCAAAACTCTGGCCTTATTTTGCCCTATTACAAGTTTCTGAACTTGCAAAGTCATTGGCATGTCTCCAAGAGAAAGGTGAAGAGTGAAAAATAAAAAAGAAAGATGAAGAATGGGGAAAAATATAGAATTCTTACGTGCTATAACAGTATTCCCTTTGTCTTCCAAAAACCGTCAATATAGGGCATGAATTACCAAGAACACAAATGTCCTAATCAAGAAGTAGCATCTAGCTTCACAAATTAAAAGATATACTGATTCATTTATAAAACAATGAAATGTTGTGTTAAATGGCTTTGGCATATTCAACATAGAACATAGGCAACAGGTGTGAGGCAGTGGAAGAGGCAAAGGGTAGAGCGGGCAGGAACAGGAGAGAGCGAAATGGCAAAACATAAAGTTTAAAGATACCCAAAATAAAGCACATAGTTTATGATTTTTTGTTTTTCTTTATTAAAAAAATAAGAAAAAATGCATACAACATTTGATGGGAGATGCAGGAAACTTTCCTAAACTTCCATGCCAGCAGCTTTTCAGAGAGCATATATCCATTTACCAATTTTTGCCACTTCTGACTTGCTCACAACTCACTCTCTCTTAAATAACTTTTTTTGGTACTTTCTTATATAATAACAGGTATTCAGGTAATTGAAAAAAATCCCAGCTTCAAGTCAAACCTTAAGAATGGAGGACATACCCAACCAACAATGTTAAGGCCCTTCTCCATGAACAATGCATCAGTAGGTCTCTTCCCGCTAAGAACTTCAAGCACCAGGACTCCAAAACTATACACATCAGTCTTTTCAGTCGCTCTACCACTTGCCATGTATTCTGCCAATAAAAGAGAAGGTAGAAAACAGTTGGAAAGAGAAGATTATTGCCTGAACATATGCATGTTCTCCACTAAAAACTCTTACCAGCAAAAATAACAGCATTACCTGGAGCCAAGTATCCAAAAGTTCCAGCAACAATGGTTGTGATATGAGATTCTTCATCCTTTAAGAGCTTTGCAAGTCCAAAATCAGACACTCGGGCCTCCAAATTACCATCAAGCAAAATGTTGCTTGCCTTTATGTCACGGTGTACAATCCTAGGAGAACAATCATGGTGTAGATAGGCCAGTCCTTTTGCTGCTCCCATAATGATATTTAGGCGTGCATCCCAATCTAGGGGCTCAGATCTTTCTGTTAAGGAACAGTTGCAAATGAGATCCTTTATCATACAGGAATAATAACTAATGAAAATCAAGATGGGCTGGAAATCAGATTTAGATTAGGTTTTCCCCTCCAGAAAAAGCTCCTTGCATGAATGATGAAACAAGAACGCTTACCCAAGAATTCCCAAGTTCAAACTATCGGCTAACATGGAATCTCACAAAAATACACCTTGAAGACCAATAAATAGTTAGGTCCATCTTACAGCAGCACGAGTCAATCTCAAACTATGCACCAACAGTACATGGACCATCCATTAAACCAACATTCTTTATTCATATATACCCCAACTTTAGCCCTCCTGGTATTTAGGAGCCACTATATATACAAATGTACGTAGCAAGCCAGTGAAAGCTAATAGTTATTCGGCCGAAAAAAAAATCAGAGTTGAAATGCATTCAGCATACTGGAAGCCAAATGAATGTTAAGTGCACTTATCATATAGTGTTAGCTGCTACGCACCCATCACTTCATATGCTTGTGATGATGTGCAATACTCATTTCAGCTATGGCAAAAGCTTAAACAGCAGAAAATTTGACTACTTCCTACAGAGAATTTCTAGGGAATTTATATATACAGCATAAAAGTAAATATATTGGTAACATTGATTAGCCACCAACCAGGAGAACCATACAATGACTACACACACACACACACACAGATTATCAACCTATAGAAAAGAAGCTATTCTTGTAGAGGTCCTCAAAGTTAGCATTTCTAGGTGGCACTTCCTTTTATTCAGAGAACTAACAATAAAGGAAAAGCTTAGAAGGGGCCTCACCATGAAGGGCTTCATCAACACTACCACCAGCCAAGAAATCATAGATTAGTAACTTCGATGTAGGTGAATTGCAGTATCCACGCAAGTTCACCAGATAACGGTGCTTTATGCTTCCAAGGATTTCAAGCTCTCTTTCAAAAAACCGATCAAATCGTTCATTTACCTTCATAATTCTCTTTAAAGCAAACACATTCCCATCATCCATTTCAAGCTTGTAGACAGTTCCGAAGCCCCCATTGCCTATTATGTGTTCCTCATTCAGAGTTTCTAATTTCTTAATAATGTCCTTTGAAGAATATGGGAGATCTCCATGAAACATAACAATTGAAGCCCCTGTAAAAGCAATACCACATAAATGAGCACATCAAATATTTTTTCCTTTTAGTATATTAGCATGTCAAATATTAGGGACACAAGCAAGAATGTACCAAAAAGAAAAATATAAAGCTTAACAAAATTAGAGAACATTTGTACCGCCATTGACATCCATGGCAATACTTTGACCCTCAGTTTTACCAAGCTTTTTGTAGAGAAAGCAACCCCAGAAACACATGAGTGCAACCAGAAGTAATGCACCAACTGTTGCAGATGCACTTACAAGAAGTCTCCCAGAATATTTCTTCTTTGTTTGATTTGGACCTACAAAATTAACACTTTACAAGATGAGTTGCCTCAAAAGGTACCAGAGATGCACAGTTTAAACCAGATTCCTTGAAAAATAAATAATAATTACATCACTCAATTAATCTTTGATCCAACACACAAAACATGTCAGCAAATCTATATGAAAAATGAAACAAACTATATTAAGCATAATTATAAACCATGGAAATAATTTCATAACACATTTTTCATAAATAAAATTACCTAAAAATTATAAAAATTAACACAAATCAATTGGCAATAACCAAACTCAAATACCCAGACCAATGCCTTCAACAATCACCAACCGTTCATTGTAATGCGAAAATACATAAAAAAAACACACATTTTATTCGTACAAAATCGATAAAAAATTCGGATATATTCGGATATAACCTTAAAAATAAAAAAAAATTACCTGTTAGAGCTAAATCCACGTTGACTTGGCCAGCCGCAGCTGTGGAACGAAACAACGGAGATTAAACTGCAAAATCGAAGCAAAATCGAACAAGAAATTCAATGTTTATACTATGAACAAAAATATGAAAATAACAGTAAAAAAAATGCATAACAAGGTTATTTAGTACTAGATCTACCAAATGGGGAGGCGAACTTCGCAAATCGGCCGGAGAACATGCCAAATCGGAGGAAGTTGCTCAAACGCCGGCCGCTGCGCGCGAGAAGGAGAAAACGCGAAGAACCAGTCGCGACTAGGCGAGGGGAGGAAGAAATGGAATTTAAAAGCCCATTACCAACGGCTAGCCGTTGGTAAAAATTTAAGTCAAACGCAGCGTTTTGTTTTTGCTCTTACCAACGGCCAAGCCGTTGGTAAATGGGCCCAATTCACAAGCCCAATCTTCATCTACAATTTCACCAACGCGTCACAGTTGGAAGTTTTACCAACGGCCATAACCGTTCCAAATTACCAACGGCTAAGCCGTTGGTAAGAACACATAAAAAAAAAATCAGCCACCAACGCGTGAATGTTGGAACTTTTTTACCTACGGCTCTACACGTTGGAAATTACCAACGGCTTATAATAACAGTTGGAAAACCATGATTTTTTAGTAGTGATGGCTGTTCCTTGCTCTTCTCACTATTCAACAGTTCTTTGGTCCTTTGATATATCAAAGGAGTTTTTTTTTTATGGATTATTTTTCTACGCACATTATATTAATTTTTTGTTTAATCGGGATACTTTGATGCTAATTGGGCTAGGGATCCTACGAATCGTCATTATTCAACCATTAGTAATTACTTCTTTCTAAGGAACTTATCTCTTATTTCTCGAATGAGTAAAAAGTAGTTTGTTGTAGGTCACTCTAGTGCTAAACTGAATATCTGGCTCTCGTTGATCTTTATCTCTAAACTTGTTTGGCTTCATTGCTTATTAGAAGATATGATAGTGCATCCCCCCTCTACTAGACCTCTTCATTGTGATAACTGTAGTACAATCCAAAATGTCCAGACCGATGTCTTTCATTAACGCGCTAAACATATTAAACGTGATTATTATTTTATTGGACAACATATTCTTCAAGAAATCATCGAGCTAATATTTGTCTCCTCATAGAAGTAAACTGTTAACATCTTTACAAAGAGTCATCTTCCTTCATGCCACCTTGGGCTTGGGGGATGAGAGTTAGTATAATTAAAATCTACGTAGACTTGTTTGCCAGATTTTTATTATTAACTTTTCAATTTTATTTTTTATTATTAACTTTTCAATTTTATTTTTTTGCCTTGTTTGCACACATAATGATATATTAAATGCATATTATTCAGTTGATCCATCATAGAATTATAACAAAAGTTGAATTAGTAAATGGTAGAAACTGATTACAGTCTTGGTCTTTTTGCCTAGCTAGTATCGAAGACTTGGTGCTCTTGACGGATTCAAACTTGTAAAGTTCACTGTAGCGTACGTATCAAGATTTGTTTGTGTTGTTACTAATTGTTTAATATTTATCCTAACCACCTGGTAAACCGGTAAAATGATAAAGATGAAGGTCTCGAGTTCAACTCCAACCTCCACCATTTTTCTACAGAATGTTATTTAATGTTGATTCGGATACTTATTTTTCAAGTCTGGAAGAAGCGGATATTTTCCTCTTTCCCTTAAATACATAACATTTGCACCTTGTAAAGTTACTTTTGATTATCAAAAAAATTGTTTAGTATTTATAAATATTCTGGTGATTGTTTTAACATAGTTTGTCTACCCATTTTTTTAAAAAAAAATCCTTGGTCTTTAAAGAAAAATTATTTTGTGGTACCCCAACTTGATTAATTACGGTCAGATAAAGCCCTTTTTGCATAAAAATGTTAATAAGGGATATACAATTTAGTAATTGGATACAAGAAAAAAGTTAATGAGCTAAGTGAGAAAGAAAGTATAAGTTTATGGGCTAAAAGGTAACTTTTACTTTTTACATCATATACAACATGGACATCTCATTTATCTTCTCCATATTTTATTTAAGTCAACCAAAGGTTAAAAAAAAAATGAATGCTAAATCAAAATATTTTTTGATTTTTCTCTACAATTTTTTTTAAATCATTATCTTATATATGTGAATTTATAAACTTCATTATACACGCACACATATTCATATTTTCTATAAAAAAAATGTTTTTCAATAAGATATATATATATATATATATATATATATATATATATATATATATATAGAGAGAGAGAGAGAGAGAGAGGAGAGAGCGAGAAAGAGAGTATAAGGGCCAATTCATTTTAACTTAAATCAACTAACTTATTTTTATTTTTATATTTTTTTTATCTGAAACCAATTTTTTTTGAAATCCAATATTATATAGATGTAATAATCCATTTAAAAATAAATTTTTGTAATGTTATTAAATTTTTATGAATTTTTTTCCTTTTCAATTCCTTAAACTAGAAAATTTAACAAAAAAATTAATAAAATTATAAAACTTTTTTTTTCAATAGATTACCATAGCTAAATAATATTGGGTTTCAATTAAAATTAGTTTTAGATAAAAAAGACTTAAAAATAAAAATAAGTTATTTTCGATTCAATTGATTTAAGTTAAAACAAACTGAGTGTAAATCTTAGATAAAGTGATTATTTTGCCAAATTATCAATTTATTGTAACTTTATCCTTCTTAAATCCAAAATTTAATTTTAGAATATTTTTTAAAAGAAAATATGTTAATTAATTTTCTACTATTTTTAGGTTGGATATTTTTAAAAACTAATAGATTCCTTTTTTTATTTTACAAAAATACTTTGGTACTACTTTCTGGACTTCTTAAAAATTAAAATTTCAATAAGCAGGCTTGGTAAAAATAATTTCAATAAACAGGCAATTTAGATAAATAATTATATATATAAGAATGATACACAATAATATATTAAATTCAATTCAAAAGAATTAACCTAATCTTTTATGATGCGCCTGAGAAGAGGATAACGTAGCAAAACAGGAAAAACAAAATAGAAATTGTTGAGGCCATGTAACTTCGGTCGCATCAAATTATGAAATAGTCACGGTCAACTATTTTGATTATATATTATAAACGCCCGTAATTGTACGTTGATTCCTAACCACCCGACCATCGGATGTCAGAATATATAGCATAAGTGGCGGACCTAGCTTCTTAAAAAAAGATAGGCCTAACTACAAAATCAGCCCTCAAACTTGTCCAACTCGAGCGAGTTGGTCCAAAACTCAGCACTCAGTAAAACTTGGCCCCTGAACTTTGAAAAAGCACGCACTTAAGTCCGTTAACCACAATAATAAACAGACCGCATTTGGGAGAGGTTGAAGTGGCCTTTATTGGCTGAGGTGGCCTTTTCTTCTTTACCCATTCTCTCTCTCTCTTTATTACTCTATTTTTTACTTACATATACTCTATTTTCCATGTCAACGACGTTGCTGACCTACCTTACCGGTCTGTTGAAGTGAACATCTTCCGATGATGTCGTCCTGATCCAAATGCTGAAGTGCTCCGGCAAGCCTACCGTAATCACGATAAACTGCCCCCTGACGAGCACGGCCTCTACTATGACCTCTGTAGGATCCTTCTCAAGTTTGACTCGCATATAAATCAAGCTGGTATTTTGTTTTCCTTTCTCTAGAAATCATTACATTTAAATGTTTAAATTATCTTTCTTTTCATCAATGACTAATTGGGTTTTCCCCCCCAGATTCCCCTCCCGCAGAATTCAATTAATTTTAATTGAGCCAAATAGCTTTTCTGCATGTTGATTGAGGTCTCTGTTGGGACCGTGCATCTGAAGTCTTAATGAATTTGTTGTTAGACATAAGAGGTCTTAAATTTGTCTACGTTGCTGTATTGTGATCCACTAGTACTGCGATTAGTTCATAAAATGATTTGTTTGAGTTAGTTCGAGATTAGTGATAGAGTTTATTTGTTTGTCATATGAAATGGCTGATTGGACCTAACTTGATGCTCTTGTTCCATTCATTTTGTCCTGTTCTAAATATATTAATTTTTTGAATTTAGCGTCTGCTAGTGCTTGAGTTGTCTTTCTAGGTTGAACAACATGATCTGATGGTCATGTGGAATGAGGGATGATTGTATAGAAAAAAATTTGATGAAGACACTCATGTTTAGCTTAGAAACTCGTTGCAAAAGAGCCTTCTTCTTGTTCTTCTTCGAAAACCCAAAAACAGAGCCGACTTCCTTGGTTTCCTCTGTCGAAGAAACAAAAATCTAGTTCCAGCCATAAACAAAGTAAATTTAAGTAAAAAACAGAGTATCTAAAAGAGAAAGGATGTGTGTGTGTGTGTGTGTGTGTGTGTGTGTGTGTGTGTTGTGTTTGAAGAGACAGGAGGGAGACGAAGATAAATAGAGAGGCTGAAGAAGAAAAGGCCACCTCAGCCAATAAATTCCACTTCAGCCTTTCCCAAACGCCGTCCGTTTATTACTGTAGCTAATGGACTTAAGTACATGCCTTTTCAAAGTTCAGGGGCCAAGTTTTACTGAGTTCTGAGTTTCGGACCAAATCGCTCGAGTTAGGAAAGTTTGGGGGCTAATTCTATAGTTAGACCTAAAATATATCATAACCTATGGTTTTTATATGGAAATTTGACCAAATTTTTTATAAAAAAAAAAAAAAAGCTAGAATGTATTTATTTTTTAATTTTAAAAAAATTATAGGTATTTTATAATTTTAGGTAGGTAGAGGCCCTGCTGGCCCCTTAGTTCCGGCCCTATATAGCATAGATCTTATGATGAGTAGTGGAATTAGATAATTGTATATTGTAGTTCTAAGTTGTATTACATGACCATGTACATTGTGGTTCTAAGCTGTATTACATGACCATATTCGGATTTGATGTAATGTAATCGAAACAAGTATTGTTTCATTCCTTGGTCATAATTCATAGTGTGTATTGGCAGTTAATAAATTATCCTACCACATTAGCAACAGCTACGTAAGCCATTTGTTGTTAGTTTTTTTCTTAAATGATTTACTATAATACAGAAGCAAAATTGTGACTGAAATTCCAATTACGTTTCCGTCATAATAATGGAAAAAAATGAATGTTTTGCTATTACGGATGACATTCGCATTTTTTCAAGCCATAATTTTTCTGTGACTGAGTCGCGACCATAAAAAGTGACTGAAACTCTCAGTGAAGAATTAGTTGAAAATATTGTGAGATTTAGGTATTAGCAATTGCCACGATCAATAGCTATATTAAGACTTTTATCTTTTAAATAAAATACATTATTATTTAATATAATTTTTATTTAATTAATATTATTAAATTTAATTGGTTATTTATTTTTGTTTGTTATTTAATTGATAGTTACATTAAGTTGGTGTAAATATTAACTTATTTTAATTATTAATAATAAAATAATCAACTCATGAAATTAAAATTTAAATAAACTAAATTTATATTAATACAAAATTTAATATACATACCAAAATATAAAATTCAAAAAGTCACAAAATTTAAAAATCACAATTCAAAAATTTTAAAACTCAGATCTGGAGAAGACTGAGGCGGATGAGGTGGAGGAGACCGAGGTGGATGAGGCTAAGGTGGAAAAGACCAAGGCAACGACCGTGAGGTTGAGGAGGAGACCGAGTCGGACAACTGCAAAACCGAGGCGGAGGCTGGGGAGGCAAGGTGGACAGGAGAGGCGAGAAATTGTGACGTAGACAGCTGGGTGAAGTGAAAAATGCTATGAAACGATGAGACAAGGGCAAAGCGTACTGTGACGCAGATGAAGATGAAGGATGGTGGACCGGCCAAGAGAACGAACGATGGCACAAACGGGCGACACGGATGGACTAGTTAGACGACGACGCTGACAAAGATGAAACAGACAAAGAAAGTGAAAGTGAGTGAGTGAATGAGATAAAAGTAAAATGGTTTAGAGAGATGAGATAAGAAGTTTAGAGTGAAAGGCTGATGAAAGATGAGCATGAGATGAAGGTATATGAGGGTATACATAGTTAGGGTTCGGTTAGGTTTGGGGATGGGATTGGGTCAATTTGTATGGTATATGGGCTTTTTATGGGTTTTTATGTATGATATGTGAGCTTTTAATATAATAATAATAATAATATTATTATTATTATTATATATTATTATTATTATTATTATTATATTGGCAGGAAATTTTATATATCCTTAATACATTATAAACCTTAAACCGCAGTACAAATCTCAAACCCAATTTCAATACCCTGATACTTATTTATACCATTAATCCCTTAAAAACCCTAAATCCTAAATTTATATCCCTAAACCATATAAAAATTCCCAATCCCTAAATCATAAAAAAGCTCCAAATTAACCCTAAACCTTAAACCCTAAATTCTAACTCTATATCCCTTAACCCTAAGACCTAAAACCCAAAACCCAAAACTCTAATTCTATATCCCTTAACCCTAAGACCCAAAACTCTGAAATCTAGCTATTTCTATAGCCCTAAATCTCAAACCTTAAACCTAATATATCATTAACTCTTAACCCTAAACTCTAAATCATAAATACAAACCCTAAAATATCCTAAACCCTAAAAATTAATTAACCTTAAACCTTAAATCCCTAAACTCTAATTACATATCCTTAAACCCTAGTTAATTAACTATCGTTAACTCTAAATCATAACCCTAAACCCTAATAAACCACTAAACTATAAAACCATAAACCTTAATTCTATATCCCTAAAATTTTAAACTTAATCTACCATTACCCTAAATTTCAATACCCATATACTTATAATTCAATAACCTTAAACCCTTAAAAATTCTAAATCCTAATTCTATATCCCTAAACACTACGAAAATTCCTAATTCCCGAACCATAAAAACCTCCAAATTAACCCTAAATAGCCCTAAAAATATATCTCAAAACCTTAATATTGAATTAATTCAGTATACCCAAATAACCCTACCTGGATAATTCCATATACCTAAACACTAATTTCAAACCCTACACAAAATAATAAAAATATCAAACCTAAAATCTATATCCAATACCTTTAACCCTTAAAAATCCCTAAATCCTAAAAAAAAATCCAAAACTCTAAACCTTAAAAAAATTTCAAACCCTAAAAAACCCCAAAACCATAAATTAATTTAGCCATTGAAAGTGCGACTGTAGTTAGATTAGGAAAAAAAATCGACTAAAAAGCGATTGTAGTTTAATCTGAGAAATATTCACAACTGAAAAGCGACTGCAAAGCGAACGACTAACTGTGCAGTCACGAAAAAAAAAACACCTTCTTGTTTCCAACTGATCAATGACTACCAATAATAGTGACTGACCTTCAGTTGCCATTTTTAGTCACAATTTTGTTTCTATGTTGTAGTGATTTTGTTATCCTTCTTATCATTCTTTGTTCGAATTGCTATCAGATGTCAAAATAGCTGTACCTGTTATTTATTTGTTTGTGCTTTTATGGGATAAAAATAAATGATAAATATTTTTGTGCAGCCCAAATTCATCCATTAATTTGTTTTATCAAATAAATTAGTTGCTAACATTTTTTAGTTTGCTCAAATTAGTCGCTCTTGTGATTTCTACCATTAAGTCTAATGGAATCTTAGTGCAAATAACCAAGTTTAGTCCTCACATTTTCTTCTTCTACTCCTAACATCTTTAAAGTTTGTTGATCTACCATTTCAATCACTATTTCCAAGCTTACATCAATATTCGTCTTTCGTTTATGAGTAGTAATTGCGATCCTCCAGAGTTTGTTGATAGTGATCACGTTGTTCCACCTCTTGCTCTGCCTTACCTAGCATCACAACCTCGACGGCTTCAAAACCCACGTGTACCCAACTTCACCAATCTCAAAGAAGATCCAAAAGATCCTTCACCAGCCGATGACCACCACGCAGTGCCGCCAATGATGGAGATTCAAGTTTATATTGAAAAGGTAAAGCACCAAATGGTGTTCTCGGGTGAGGAAAGTAAAGAATAAAAGTGTAAGCATTTTAACCGAACCCAAAACCCAACCCTAAATATTTACTTAGGGTCAGGGGTTTGGTTAGTGAGAATGAAAAGTGACATTCGGGTTGACCCAAACCGGACCCCCTCTAAAGAAGTAAAAATCGGGTTTGTTCAGGTCCAACCCAAAATAATCCAAATTGACCCAAAATTTATATTCCCCAATTAATAGGCCCAGTTAATCATAAGCCTAGCTCAAACCAATGACTTATCTCTAACCCTATTACTAAGCCGAGTCAATCATAAGTCCAACCCATAACAATGCCCTATCTCTAACCCTAAGGTGCTAACCCTTCTACTTCTGCCTAGTGCCTTCTTTTTCTTCGCTTCCTACGTCCAGCCTTTGACGCCTTTCTGCAGCTCTGCTTCTGCGATCCGTGGCCTTAACTCTTCCTTGTTGGCCGTCCTCCCTTGTTGACCCTTGCCAAACCTCACTCTTCTTGCTACCTCTGCCCTTGGCACTTTGCCGACCTCCATTGCCGAGCCTCGTCGCCTTTGCCCTCCAGCCCTTCATTAGCCTCACCAAAAGATCTGCTCAACCGCGGCTTTGCTTCCTTAGCCCCTCGCCGACCTTACCTCTCCCTTATGCCGCTGACGGTCTTTCCTTGCCTTGCCTTTAGTCGCAGGCTTTTGCTGAGACAGAATTGAGAAAAAAGATCCAGGTTCATCCTCATCTACTCTGCTCTAGTTCCGCAACTTCCGTTCATCCTTGTTTGCTTTGGTTCATCAATTGAAGATGAAGCTGTGGTTTGGCGGAGGGGTATGGAAACGAAGTGGCAGTGGATATCAAGTTAACCCAAACCAACCGACCCTAATCTTTTTTTTTTTCAAATTAGTGTTAGTTTGGGTTGAGTGAATAAACGGGGTCGAGTTATGCCGCCTTTTTGGAGTGGAGAAATTGTTTGAAAATTTAGGAGTTCTAATCCGAACCTAACCCTAAACCCGAAAATTATAACCCTAGTAGAGGGAGATTGAGCACTAATATAAGCGAGGTGTCTTTCAAAAGTGGTGGTATGGGGTTAGAGGTATTTCATCTTGGACAAAGAAGATGGTACACTTTGAGGAAGTCAGAAATGGCGACAAACGAACTATGCTTAGAGAATGTAATTGGAGAAGACAGCTTATATGGATTATTTTAAATAAAAAAAATCTAGTTTGGTAATTTCAAAAAGACAATAAGAGTGTTTTAAATTATTTCAAAAGCTGAGTAAGTGAATTAGGCCATTTGAGTATTGTTGGAGGCTTATTCGGCAGAAAAAAACATTAGTAACCGATTCAAGCTAAGCACAAAATATTAATGGTTTATTCATTAATTTTTCATGCGTGAAAGTCGTGCTATATGCTTTTGAAAAATTTATCCCAAGGCCTTTCTAAATTTTATGAGACATTGTTTGATTAACAGTTTAAAAATTAAAATAAAATTTATTATATTTTTCATAATCAATAAATTTAGTAAAATTTAAATAAATACTGTACTCCTTTCTCGAGTGATGTCTATGATAGGAATCAATCAAGCACAGAGACAGACACTGACTTTAATAATTGCGTGCTAACGGATGGATGGAATTTTAAAAGGCTTGCGAGCGAAATCGAACGTTGCAAGCGAAAGCCGCGCGATCAAGCAATTGACTCGAGCGATGGAGACTCAACAACTGGCCACACGGCCCACACCCAGTGGACACGACAGCCCACTGGTTTCTAAGGCCTAGGTGCGCCTCAACCTGGCACAGATTCGGCCCTCGCAAAGCAGTCCACCGTTTCAACTGCGTATTTCCCGTTTTTTTTTGTTTTTTCCCCGGAATCGCCGTATCAAGTACTCTATTATCGGAAGAAAATCGGGCCTACTTCTCTTTTCCCCCCTAAATTTTTTCAACTCAGATTTTTTGCTATCTGAATTTTGACTTAATTTAGCTCACCCTTCAAACTTTATAAAATAGAATTTTTTGTTTTCTCAGCTCAATTAAATAGAGAATATGTATTAAAATAAAAATAAAATAAGAATGAAGGGCTAACTAATTCATTTTTTAAATAGTTAACTCTTGTGAGCAAACAATAAATATAAAGACTTCAATTTTACATTTGAGATTACTCATCTTTTCCTTATTTACGTCTATAAGTTTGTGTTAAGATTTTTTATTATTTGCTCACATGAGTCAGCAATTGGATAAATGATTTAGTTAGCTCTTTAATTTTTTTTATTTTTATTTTAGTATACATTTTTCATTTAATTGGACTGATAAGGTAAAATGTCCCAGTTTGTAAAGCCTGAGGGATGAGTCAAACCGAGTCGAAGTTTAGGTGATAAAAGATCTAGATTAACAAAGTTAAGGGGGGTAAAAGGGGTTTGAGGCTCATTTCTAACACAGAAGTGGACCCCAGCGGGAGGAACACCTTGCCGTGTCTATAAAAGGGGTATGTAAGCACATAAGGAAGTGCATGTACCAGAGCTCCACCGAGGACTTTCCAAGTCCATGTCTGTTCGGCTAATTATCTCAAAGCGCCTTCATAAGCGCAACCACAAATGGGTATCTACCTCTCTTTAATTCTCATTCATACATATGTATATGCCTTACATTTCCTCCTGCTCTTCTATATTTTTGTATGTATATATGTACTACTACTACTACTACCCGAGCCAGCTGAGTTTCAAACTTCACCCGCTCCATCTATCCGCTAGTCGATAAGTAGAGAACATGTCCACTTCCGAGCACAAGAGCACAGCTATGACATAAACACAGTCAAGTTAATCATGTACACTAACCAAATTAATTTTGTATAAAGTTAGACATCTACGGTGTCATCACAACAAATTAAGGCGGCGTATACTTTGTGTCGTGTAATTGTACTAGACCCAGTCATGTGATTAACTATAGCTACATGCATATATGGCAGAGGAAGTGCGACAAGGAAAAGCTAAAGGCGAGAATAGAGTGCTTGAGAAAGGAGATGGAGGAAATAAGCGACGAGCAGGGACGGATAAGGGAGGGGCAAAGAGAGATGAGAGTGAAAATAGAGACAATCGGACGTCAGTGCCAGCAGCTGAGGCACGAAACAGACCTCATCCTGCAGCAGAGTGCCACCACACAGCAACGCCTCTCCCTCATATTCCGAATCCTCAAAGCCCGAGACTCCAACGACTTCGCCACCGTCGCTACCCTCACTCACCTCCTCCGGTACTCTTATTTAACTACCCACCTCACTCTAGTTAATCCTTAATTTATATCTATCTATCTCAAGCTCAGTTTTCCGATTTCAGATCATACTAATAGTTCTTTATGCAGAGGTGCAATGGTCACGAAGCAAATTTAAGTGTTGCCGACGACGCCAAGCTGTGAATACTTGTCAAAACCATTTCCAGATTAGCTGCAGATACAAAAATTAGACTAATTTAAAATGCTTCTGAAAAACCGGTTTTCTTAAATTATGTGTCCGGGAATGATTGTATGCATAACCCGTTAAGTATGTACGTGTCTGTAGAATTTTCTGTGGACATGAATCTTGATATAGACGCAGCCAGACATGACTGTATTTGTGTGATTTGAGCCTTATTTTACAACTTTATTCGGCTATATATATATATCTTGCAAACTTGGTACTTTAATTAATTTTTTCATTAATTGTTAAAAATTATAAAATAATAATTTTCATATAGTTTTAAATAGAAGCTGATACCAAATCGTATAAAAGAAAAAAAAAAGTTAAGGTGATCGTGTATTGGTTTTTAACGAACAGTATTAAACCTAAAGACCTTTCTTTTTCTTTTTTTTTAAAAAAAGGGCATGGCCAAATGACTTTATGTGGTCCAAAGCATAAAGCATAGGGCATTTCTTTTTTGTCTTATCGTTACTCGAGATCACCATTTTATTTTGGAGATATTTGTCAATTTGTGGGGTCATGACAAGCTGTCATGTGACTGGTGATCAAACTACATAAGCTATTAACCTCTATCAACCGCAAGCAATAAAATGTTTATTTATTTACTTTCATGATTAACGCATGGAAGCAACCAACCAGTGGAAATGTCCCAGCCAAACCCACACTTATTCATGCTCAGCAATCCTCTGAAGTACGACCATGCAATGCAAGTCCCCTTAGCCAACATGCAAAGTGGCAGTGGCAGTGACAGTGGCAGAGGTAGAACCAAAAGGCAGAGCCAATCTGAAGGATTCTCACCACAAAAAGATACGGAACAACATGTGTATTATTAGAGAATTTTGAGGGATATTATTATTGGTACCTGTATTGTTCAAGGAATTTTATTGAATCTTGAATACTAATTTACGGAAATTGGTATTGTTTAAGAGCATTAATGGCTATTTTTTGGTAAGGGATGAAAACAGTACTTACGGCTTTTGAGAACTCTATCTAGTCTAGGCCTATTTACATTCATATTGCATGTATTGCAAGGCTTCTTAGAACTCCAGGCTTGCTACATTCATATTGAATTGTTTAGGCTTTAACAAGTCCAGAGGTTTGGTACATTCATATTGTTATGTCTAAACATTTTGGTTGATAGATGATTTTGGTTGGGGTTTATATATATAGTAATGAAAATGTTTGCCAAATTAACTTCCCTTTTATTTCG
This sequence comes from Aquilaria sinensis, assembly GCA_005392925.1. NCBI lineage: Eukaryota > Viridiplantae > Streptophyta > Magnoliopsida > Malvales > Thymelaeaceae > Aquilaria > Aquilaria sinensis. Next base: position 263,659 of record SMDT01002959.1, on the reverse strand, counting down.
TTGGCATTTTTTGACAAGAGACATCAAAGGTTTTCATTCACTTACCAGCTGAAAATATAGTGCGTCATAAATACCAAAAGTAATGGTGCATATAATACCATAACAACTAATAGCACTTACCCTTATCTTACAATTGTGCTCCCACTAACAGCATTTATACATGCTAACACCGCCTTTCGCATCAACACTAACACTTCCGTATCTATTCAAACTCACTGGACTGGACCTTCACCAAATTAAGCTATCCCCAAAGTACAATATACATATCACACTTGACAAAATCAGCAGACATTTTTGCTTCTTTTAGCCCTGCTCCTACTTAATTGCCTGCCAACGCAACCCTTTGATAACTCTCTTCCCTTGTTCTGAAAATTCATCATCATACCAACTCTAAAACCAACGCCCATCTTTAGCTTGTCAAATTGTGATCCATTAGAATCCGTTTCACTTCCAAAATTCAACCATCATACAAACATAAACCGTATCATTTCCCCATAAAAGCAAAGGTTAGCTCAGACCGATAACATCCACAGAATCTTCTTCCCGAGTTATTTGGCTTCCACACTGTAATCGGTTCGGCCTCCTTCTCACATTTGCACAACGAGATTTCTTCCTTCTTCCTGAAAATCTAGGGACAAGTTTTGCCTTCAGATGTCGACATGGCAATTTGCCATTCCCCTCACCAATCCAACATAAATACGTTACTGACCTCCCCCAATTTAGGGATTTTGGTGCCTTTTCTCCCACGTGTTCCTAATTCACTCTCACCAGTGCCTCTGGTGATGCCTTTTAGCCACACAAGCTGCCACGGTAGACAAAGGAAGGTGCATTTTTGCTCCGCAACATTATTTTAGTCCTGTTTTTCCTAGGTTCAACAGTTTAGGGGAATATACACAAAATGGCTATAGTTCAAGGGTATCATGCAATTTTAGTCTAAAACAAATGAATTGTGCATTCTTTAATTTTTTTTTTTCCCATTTCTTTTACTCTTGCAAGTGATGATCATTGAATAAAGCATCAATTTATTGCATCCATCTTTTTTTAAAGGGAAGAGCATTACATTCTGAGCTTAAAAAGTACCATAATATCACACTTTCTGCATATGTGTGTGTGTGTGTGTATATATATATATATATAACATCAACCATACAGTCATATTGTTTTTTTTTTCTGTTTTCCTATATAAAGGAAGAATCTGTGAAACAATAAACCTGCATATCAGTAAATCATAAGACCTCTAGAAATTAATAAGATACAAGCAATTGGAAAGTGGGTTCGTGTTTTTTTATCCTTAGAGCTGTTCATACGAGCGGAGTCAATTCAAAAAGGGACCTTCCTTTGTCTCTGCCTGCCATCATGATCAGGTTAGAAGTAGAACCGCAAGCCAAGATGTTGCTGGGTAGCTAGCTACTACCTCCCACCATCTAAGCCATCAATTCGCTAGAACAAAGGAACACGCAAGAGAATACCATGAAAAATATAGGGTTAGTTGAGGGCTGAATGAACCAAAAGGTATGAATCCAAACACGAGTTCATTTGGAGGGAACTGACCGGAGAGCGCGCCGAAGGTGATCGGCGGCGACCTCGTCGCCGACATCATGTGCATATAAAAGAGCCGCCATGATCGCGCTGCAAGCTTCCCTCCTAACAGCTCCTTCCCCAAGGACTCTTTTCTCTTCGCTCATTCTCTCCACGCTTGCCTCAAGTTCCCTGAGCTCCTCCACGTCCCTGTTCAACGAATTCTTCATGCTTTTCTCTTCTTCCTTCATCTCCGCCGCCATATCCTCCATCTTCTCCAAAACCCTCCTCTGTTTCTGCAGAAGGGAAAAGAAAGTGAGCCACACAGTTGAATTTAACACCGGAAAAAAATTCAATTGGGTCTCACAGTGTTATTACCGAATCAAAGATACGAATCATCATTCTTGTCAAGAAAATACTATACCTGGACTCGCTTTTTCCACGATCGACGACGACAACGAATCTTTCTGAGGATTTTCCACAGAATTTCTCTGCTTAGAGCCATGGAAGTGGGATCAGGGATCGATTGAACAAAGAAAGGCACTAGAAAAGAGAGGACAGCAGGATCGAGAAGAAAGGCAAATGTTGCTAAATTGAACGATTCCAAAAGGCCGCTGTTTTAGTAATTTATAGTATAGACATGTTTATGTATGTTCTGGACAAATAATTCTTTCATCCACGGTGTTTATCCTTAACTACAATGCTCCTCATGACTTTCCTAAACGTCAATTATGTCCAGCTGTTTGGTTTTTCACCTTTTCCTCAATAAATAAATAATATGGGAAGACAGAGCTTTTCTTTTAACCTACTATACACAGGGAAGGGAGCATATTGAACTTTTAAGAGTTAACTTATTCAAATTAATAGATATAATAACTCAAATTAATAGGATTGAAATTATACATATGTTCACTAATTTTAATAATCTGAATACGATTGGTTATCTCTCATCACCATTTCTAGTTGTGATATATTTCAATTTACTCCTTTTCAAGGTGATAAATACCGAAACTGCTAAGTGCACCGTGCCTTAAATTTTTAAGGTATACCACGCCACATAGCGTTACTATTTTCGTAAAAAAAAATAAATAATAGAATAGTATTTTAAGATGACATAAATTTAATAATTTTTTTTACACATTTTATATGTATTCTAATTTTTCTGATTATAATTTGTCAAATATAAATAAAATATATATGATAGAAGATATTTTTTTAATAAAAAACATAAAAAATGTTATATTTAGAGCAAAATAAATAATACTCAGAAATAAATTGATTTATTGATATAAGAGAAAAAAATAATACTTTAATAATAATAATGCATTTTCTAATAGCACATTGAGTTCCTAGGTGGCTCAAAGTAACAATTAAATTTTTATGTTAACTAAGAAAAACAACCAAAAGAATAAAAGTAAATATTTATTTTATGATATGTGTATTAATTATATATTAATATTTTTATATATTTATGATATTTTTATGTAAAATGGTAAAAAAAATATCTCATATATATCCGTAAAAAATAAAATACTGCAGTACGTACATCGTGATATTTGTTATATACCACAATTTTTTGGACAAAATATGGGCAGTATATGAAATATCACAAAATACTGCAATATATCATATGATAAAATAATAAAATATAAAAATATTTATATCATATATCCCTTACCTATAATAAATAATATACTGTACTGTATACCACAGTATTTAATTCCATGCCCCTTTCATCATGCGTGCGGTTTCATTAGTTTTTTTATTTTGATGAATTCGAACCTCGTCCTGGGTACGTGTCAATTTGCAATGTATGATCATTACCGGACCCCCCCCCCCCCCCCCCCCCCTCGCGACAGTATTGACAATTTTAATTAAAACAGTGATGACGTTTCAATTTTAAGTAACACGTTAGTAGTGATTGGATTAAAAGACTAAGGGTCACAGATATATAGAGTAGTTTAGTTAGGGGATAACACTAACTGTGGTTAATTTCCAATAAGTTTACAGCATGTGCAGCTTTTTAAATACTCGATGGGATAAGTGTAATTGTTTATTAAACTTGCAAGTACAGTTCGTATTTTTACTTCCGATGAACTATGGTCGCTAACATTTGATACTAGTTACACTTTTACCTAACAGGTTTGGAAATGTACATGCATTCCCTGCAGAACAACCTTTCAAAGTTCTATTTATTCTATTCAGTTTTTATCTTTTAATTTAACTTAGCTAATAATGTTTTAAACTTAATTAAAAGTTTAAGTTATCAATTTTTTAAATTAGGGATACAAACATATGGGCCAGTTCATTTATAATTAATGTGAATTAATGGGATCTCATTATTGTTGGGTCAGGTTGGGTTTTCGCAGGTTAAGAGAACCTATCCAATAACTATGTCAAAGTTTCTCTTAGTCCCATTTTATTTACAACGAATGCCACTCACCGTCCTCCATCCCCAACCCCCATTCCCCTTCCTCGCGACAACAGTGTCTGGAAATCGCGATTGAAAAATGTGACGGCAGGGATGCATGAATCGGAAAATTAGGAATCGGGAAATCGCATGTCAGGGATCCTGAATCGGGAAATCGAACAGCGGGAGAGAAAAGAGAGCGACAGTGGCTGGGAAAGGAAAGCTGAGATGGAGGGAAGGGATACACGAACTAGTGAAGGAAAAGGACGGCGGATAGAAATGAGGTCAGCTAACAGACCGATAAAGGATTGGGAGTTTCTTTACTTCTGAGCCGAGATACTTGAGATGACGACGATGGCGTTGCTGATCGGCTAGATTTAACTCTAAATTTGCATGAAAATTTGAATTCTATGGATTATGATTTTGATTTGTTGCAAGAGATGTTAGTGATAAAGGATTGTTAGTAAAATGCTTGGGCACCCGAGACGAATAAGGTCCTAGAGATGAAGAACATGTACAGGCTCAGCGAGGCGGTGGCTGCCATGGGTCTGCCCCCAAAGCACGAACTGGAAAAGAAAAGTGGCACAATGCCGTAGATTCGACCAAATCAAGGCCCAAAACGTTGTATTGCTACGCTGGGTCATCTTAACCCGTGAATGACCCGATCCGACTCAACTTTGACCCGTGAATAATGAACCCAGATTAATTGGGTTAATAAGAAAAGAACTGGCCCATATTTATTAGCACTGAAATTTAGGAAAAAAAAGTATTCCATCCATCAAATCATATTTTAGGAGAAAAAAGTTAAATAGTTTCCCTTTCTAGAAAGTTTTGACATTCAATTTACCTTATACCACAGTTATTAAAATCTCAATTTAAATATTAGAACTTATATTTCTATGACTCTAGAAACAAAAAGTATTGAAAAATTTACAAAAATCCCCCCGATGTTTTCCCTAACCCATACTTGCCTCCCTCTATTTTAGAAAACCTACATTTCCCCTCTCAAATTGTCACATCTGTTAACTTGTCTAATATGCTAGTGAGCCAAATGTCCTAATTGACCAATAAGATTTTCAATTTATGCAAATCAACCACAATATTCATCCTATGCCACTTTCAATCCATTTCCCCTAAATGTATAATATATTTTTAATAATTTTTTCTTTCCTAAATAATTTCTATATTTATAAATTTACTATTAATTTCTAATTTAATAATATATTTCCATGTTTATAAAGTAAGTTTAGCATTAATTTATTTTTTAACATCTTATTCATTTTTTAATTAATTCAAATAAAGAAGTGCCATTTTTCAAGAGAAATATATTTTAACTAATTTAATACAACTGTTGTAATTTGATGGATCTTTTTTTTATCTAAATACCTTCAATATGAACTAAACCATATGGTATAATATTGAGCTAGTTATATAGGTGGAAGCATGTGAGATTTTAATTGGTAGATGGCGACAGATAAGGGAAGTATAATGTGAACTAATCAGCTTAATTAGTGATACTGGTAATTATAACAAATTTTGAAATAAAAAAATAAAAAAATCTTACTTCTATATATTTATCTTCCAATATGCGTATTTATTATTAGCTTTATTCAATGTTATTTCAATTAATCAATCAATAATCTCTCTCTCTCTCTCTCTCTCTCTCTCTCTCTCTCTCTCTCTCTCTCTCTCTCTCTCTCTCTCTCTCTCTCTCTCTCTCTCTCTCTCTCTCTCTCTCTCTCTCTCTCTCTCTCTCTCTCTCTCTCTCTCTCTCTCTCTCTCTCTCTCTCTCTCTCTCTCTCTCTCTCTCTCTCTCTCTCTCTCTCTCTCTCTCTCTCTCTCTCTCTCTCTCTCTCTCTCTCTCTCTCTCTCTCTCTCTCTCTCTCTCTCTCTCTCTCTCTCTCTCTCTCTCTCTCTCTCTCTCTCTCTCTCTCTCTCTCTCTCTCTCTCCAGTGACTGATCTGTAGCTAATAAATTTAATTAGAAGACAATATAAAACTAACACAAACCAAGAAATTTATTCATACAATTTTTTCTCACACAAAAAATTGATGCATGAATCAATATGGTAATTTACAAAGACAAAGAAAAGAAAATAACACGATCTAGTCATATATAAATAAAATAAAAAAAGCATTATCTAAGCAACAAAAGAAGCATGATAGTACATTATGTGTTACTAAAAATTATAAAATGTGTACATTTTTTCATATGGTGAGAATCAACCTTCAAAAAATTTCATTTTATTTTGAAAGCTGATTCTCACCATATGAAAAAATGTACTCATTCTATAATTTTTAGTAACACGTAATATACTATCATGCTTTTTTTGTTGCTTAGATGATGCTTTTTTATTTTATTTATATATGACAAGATCGTGTTATTTTCTTTTCCTTTTCTTGGTAAATTACCATATTGGTTCATTTATCAGTTTCTTGTGTGAGAAAAAATCATGTGAATAAATTTTTTGGTTTGTGTTAGTTTTATATTGTCTTCTATTTAAATCTATTAGCTACAAATCATCATTAGAGAAGAGAGAGATAGAGAGAGATTATTAATTGATTAATTGAAATAACATTGAATAAAGCTAACAATAAATATGCATATTGGAAGATAAATATATGGAAGGAAGATTTTTTATTTTTTTTTCTTTCAAAATTTGTTGTAATTACCAGTATCACTAATTAAGAAGATTAGTTCACGATATACATCCCTTATCTGTCATCATCCACCAATTAAAACCTCACATGCTTCTACCAATATAACTAGCTCAATGTTATACCATATGGTTTAGTTCATATTGAAGGTATTTAGATAAAAAAAAATCCATCAAATTAGTGACAACAGATGCATTAAATTAGTTAAAATATATTTCTCTTGAAAAATGACACTTCTTTATTTGAATTAATTACAAAATGAATAAGATGTTAAAAACTAAATTAATGCTAAACTTGCTTTATAAACATGGAAATATATTATTGATTTAGAAATTAATAGTAAATTTAGAAATTTAGAAATTATTCAAGAATGAAAAAATTATTAGAAATATATTATACATTTAGGGAAAATGGATTGAAAGTGGCATGGGATGAATATTGCGGTTAATTTGCATAAATTGAAAATCTTGTTAGTCAATCAGGACATTTAACCCACTGGCATATTAGACAAGCTACAAATGTGGCAGTTTAAGGGGAAAACTGTAGTTTTTCTAAAACAAATGGGGCAAGTGTAGGTTAGGACAAGCATCGGGGGGTTTTGTAAATTTCTAAAAAATATTTCAAGTCTTAGTAGAAATTCATAAAGTCCCGACTTTAGTCTTAGAAACTTAAAAATTTTATGACTTTATGTTTCTAAATTATTTATGTCAAATTTACTAAAATTGAGCTATAAAATGATAGCAAGCAAAAAATACATTAATTTATTATCTAATTCAGTTTTTATAAAATCAAACTTAACTCATTTAAGGTAAATAAGCTGAAAGGATTGGTCAGCGCATAGGATAGAAATATTTTCTCCTCAGCCTTTAAATATTAAACCTAAAGAATACTAATGAATTAATTGAATTAGTAATGACAATAAAAATAAAACATTTTTGATCGAGTTATCTACTCTTAAATTGCATGAAGCTAAATAAAAATACACGTAAAATAAGCTTTGCTCCGGGTGTATCACGCGTGTAGGGCGACGCCGGATTCTTAGTACATAAAATCCAATTATCAAGGATATGATTTGCGGAATCATTTGAGGCGGAACAAGCCAAAGTGCAAGACGCCAAGATAGAACCGCGCGCCATTTGCCGTGAACCCGACGGGACTCGCTGCAACTCGCCCTGCATTGCATACGTCCCCTAACTCCCCATATTGCTTCTCCAATCATTACCTAAGGCCTCTATTTACTTTTTCTCTTTTGTTTTTTTGATAAATTTTTTTCTCCACTTTTATTCCCCCATACTGTGACATAATTTTGTCCTTATCTAACTTTAGTCTTTAGTGCTCCTTCACTCATTTTTTTTTAATCTCAAATTAATTTTTTAAAAAAGATAACTTTATAAATACAGATTTATATATTTACATGTCTTCCAAATTTACCCTTCAAATATCATAAATCCACACTAATTAGAGGTTGTACTAGGAAACTGAACCAACCCAAAATAATGTCGATTCCAAAAAATTAATGTCCAACTTGATAACCGAAAACCGAATAGAGCTAGAATCATGAATCTGGTTCTCTTGGTTTTGGTTCTTGAGTTTTTTTTATTCCTATCACATATATGTTATAATTAACAATTTTGTAATTCAATAAAATTGTATCTACGATCGATTTAAGAAGATATTTATTACTTGAATTGAGCTAGAACCTGTTATCATCACTGTCCCAACCAATGCTCACTCATGAAGTCCAGCTGAATCATGAAACATTTATGAGTCATGACATTAGGTGGACTCAAAGGAGAGGATTGATATCCAATACAATGTTTTAACTTATTTTGAAACTAATGGAGGCAAAAACCAAATACATTCTAATTATATACAAGAAGACATGTCTAAGATCAACATAACGATAGTAATTGACAGTGCCACACTTTTTTCTTTTTACTTTCTTAAAATCATACAAACTTCTAAATTAGAGGAATCTTATTTAATAAAATTAAATAGTACCATGTAGCACTATCATAATTTTTAATTTCAATAAATAAATATGTACTTAATTTATAGTAAAATCATAATTTTTATTATATATTTATACATATACATCATGTTCGATTCCACATCAAATTAGTTCTATATAAAACCTGGACCAACAAAGAAATTGGTGATTCTTTAAGATGTAGGACAAACTCATAAACCATGATATATTTTTATTTAACCCAATCTAACCCAGCAAAAATAGTTCAAGTTTAGTTATAGATTTATCCAACTCATGCTCACCCTCATACTAATCCAAACTTGGATTAATCCCAAGTACAAGACGATTCCTGGCATTTTCGGTCATCTTTTTCCATTCCTACAACCGCCGTTTTCATCTCTCCCCTAGATCTCCTGCATCAGCACCACTCCCTCACGGTGCTAATTTTGTGTGCTTAGCATCTGGTTCTGGTCCAACCAATTTGACTTTGATCGAGCATTTTGTCCGTGAATCGTCATCATGAGCTGACACTCTTTTACTTGTACAAATAAGTTGGGATGTAGATCATCTTAACGAATTATTAATAAAACTTTGGAAACTTACAACAATCATCATAGTTTGGCCTAACCTACACTTGTCCCCTTCTATTTTAAAAAACTAACACTTTACTCCCTAATAGTAACCTTCATATTTTATGCTAGTAGGGTTAAAGGCTTTGACTACCCAAAAGGTTTCTAAATCATTCAAATCAACCACAAGGTTCATCTCATGCCACCTCCAATTCAATTTTCCTTATATATATATAAAATATTTCTAATAAATTTTTTGCTCCCGAATAATATCTATATTTATAAATTTACTAATAATTTTAATCTATGATATCTTTTCATTTTTATAAATCAAGCTTACATTTTTTTATTGATATAAATATTTACTTGATATTCATTTGTTTTGGTCAATGAATAAAAAATCATGCTCATTTTAGCCAAATTAATAAAACTCATATAACATATTATTTGATTCATTCATAAACATCTTATTTGGTGTTCAGTTAAGGTTGATTTATGTTTTTTTTTCATGTTTGTATCAATTCTATACTAGTGATTAGTTCATTCAATAATTAGTTACAGGCAAAAATTCATTTTACTCTTATAGTACTATCTTATAGTAATTTTTAAAGTAACTTACATATAATCAGTTTAACAATTTAATTTTTATAAAGTATGTTCTATAAATTTAATATTAATATATATTAGGAAAATTAACTTACAGAAAACCCCCAAAGATTTGACTTAACCTACACTTACCTCTCTATATTTTTAAAAAATAGCATTTTACCCACTGATATAGTAACTCCATATGTTATGTTAGTGAGCTCAAATGCTTTAATTGCCCAATAAAGTTTGCAAATCTTGCAAATCAATGATAAGGTTCATCTCATACCACCTCAATCCAATCTCTCCTAAATATATAATATATTTGTAATAATTTTTTTGCTTCTGAATAATTTATATATTTGTAAATTTACTAATAATTTCTAAATCTACAATATATTTTCATTTTTATAGATCAAGCTTATATTTATGATTAATATTAATAGTTATTTTTTAACATTTTATTTACTTTTCAATTAGTTCAAATAGAAAAACATCATTTTTTAAGGACAAATATATTTTGAAAACTAATATATATCATCTTTCAAGGACAAATATAGTTATAAATATAGATATTGTCAGTGAATTTATAAATATGGAAACATATTATAGATTAAAAATTATTAGTAAATTTATAAATACATGTATTATTCAGAAGTAAAAAATTATTAGAAGTATATTATATTTAGGAAAATTTGGATTGGAAGTGGCATGGGATAAACCTTGTGGTTGATTTAAATGATCTGGAAACATTTTGGGCAATTAAAGCATTTGACCCCACTAGCATAAAATATAGAGTTTACTATTATGGGGCAAAGTTTAGGTTTTTGAAAATATAAGGGAACAAGTATAGGTTAGGTAAAACCTTGGGGGGTTTTTGTAAGTTTCCCATAAAATTTTTGTAGGTACTTTTACGAATTTAATTTGCTTTGACTAATTACGAGGGAAAATTGCAAAAAAAAAATAATCTAATTTTCTGGGTCATCCTTTAAAATAATAGTAATCAATTATATATCGACACACACGTAGATTATTAAAATACTCGATTACCAAAAAACATTTAAAATACTCACTTGAAAGACGTTCCTATATCAACGCCTAATTTCAGATCACCAAAATATTTAGTTTTCACTTTATTAAGCAAATGACTCTGTGTTTGTCTATACATATTTAAGGACTTAATTTGGACAGTTATTGCAAAAACAATTAATTAAGACACTTCTAGAGAACAGTTACTCGCGCGGTTCGGCGGGTTCACTCGCTGAACTAGTTTCCAATTAGAATTTCACTTTAACTTTTCTTCTCAATGTCTTTTGACCAAATTCCCTACTCTTTTGGTACTTCCCCACTCCATCTTGTTTGTTTCCCCAGTTGTTTTTTATTGTTCCACCATGACACCTCATTCTTATACACATATAAAAAAATAAAATAAAATGAGACTTACAGTTAGTAGTTTTGTACCAATTCAATTCACTTCTCTGATTATCTCTTCTTCTATAAAGATGACTTTGGATGTATTATTAACGGCTTATAAATATATACATATATACATCTTGTTTTGCACTATATATATGTTGAGAAGTAATACTTTCTCCCTCTAAAAATGTTGGTCACTTTTGATTTTTTTTTTTTTACATAAATATGTTAGACCTATTTGTCTAATGTTACTTTTTACCAATCAATATATAATAATGGGAAAGGTACATTTGGAATAATGCTCATAATTGGAATGGTAGCAAACATTTTAAATAGAAAAAAAACATAGAAACTAAGGCAAACATGAGAAGACAGGTAATATATTATATAAACTAGGTTTCCTCCAAAATGTTGTATTTGGAAGGTGAAAGACATTTTTTGTAGTATACTATCCAACCTTCACTTTAGAAAACTAATCTTATCTCCTCAATATAGCCCAAAAAAGTTACATTAATTTGAAATCTAGTTACGTTTTTGTGTCTGCGTGTATATGCATCATGCATGTCGTTAACTTAAATAAGTGATTTTCAATTTTAACTTTTTTTTTTCCACAATAGTGTTATTTGAAAAATAATAACATATAAGTATAATAATCATCTGAATAAACTTTTTAAGAAATTAACATAATTATCATAAATTTTTAACAAACTCATCCTAACAAAATAGAGAATAGAAATATTTACACTTTTAAAAAAATCATTTTAAAATATATTGATAATCTTATATTTATTATATTTATTTCTCTCATATTAGTATGCTTTAATATGTTTTGAACCTTAAAGATATATTTTGAGTATGTTTTGTAGCTTAGAGCATATCTGGACTCAATTAATTGAAAGTGGATTTAATTTGCAATTTTACAAGTTTTAATTTGGTTGTGTTCTTTTAGGATTTTGATAGATTGACGATGTTTCGGTAGAAAAATCATATCTTGAGCTACAGAGATCATAATTAATTGATTCTTGATTCACTGGAAAGTAACATCTGGAGCTACAGATCACATTTGGACTATGAAACCCAGTTTGTACGTTAAGAGGGTCAAATTCAGCTTCAAAGTCGCGATTTGTGAGTTATCGCTGGTTAAGAAGCAGTTGCGGTATTTTGGGTATATCTTTGGATATAGATGTCCGTTTTATGCGATTTAGGTGTTGTTTTGAAGATAAGAAAGAGCTCCACAACTTTCATGCTTTGTATTTTGAGAAATACTGGCTGTATAAAGGTCGAATCTTAGCTTGAAGTTACTGCTGCTGTTCTGGAGTATTGCTTGGCTGACAGCTTTGAAACCTTCTAGTTATCTTGAATTTTTTTATTGTTTGAGGTACTTTTATAACAATATAGAAAGTTTAGTGACTTTTTATGAGTTTAGCTCACTAGGTTATGTTTTTTTAGGTATTTAAAGGGTGGTTGGTGCGACCTTCCTCCCTCTCATTCTCTCTCTCTTCGTCAACTCTATTTGTTTCTTGTTTCTTTTCTTTTCTTTTTTCAGTGATTTATTTTATTCTTGGTTGAAGGAGACTGAAATCCTGAATTCTTTAGCACTGTGAAATTAAAGTTATTTTTTTCATCAATTAATATTTTGAGTATTGGATATTCTTCTATAATTAATTTCATGATTGTTTCGTTTATATGCTAGGAGGCCTACTAGTTGTTATTTGAATTTAATCTACTGTTGAGTTAGAAATCAAATCCGTAATTGTTTGATTTCTCTAATTTATGAAGCAACTGAGGTTTAGTGATTTACTGCGTCAGAAATCATTAGGTCTTAGGGAGAACATTCAAATAAATTAAATACAGCCGCTTGTATTTGTGTTATTTAGTTTCATCGACCTCTCTAATTTTTAATGTAATTGTTAAATTAAATCAAAACGTTTGTCTTATGTTGTTTAGCAGTTAGGGTTAATTGGATCACTTGTTTCTGACTAACTATAACTAAGGAGAGGTAGAAAGATAGCTCAAATGATGAATATTCAAAGTCTTAATTAATCTATCTATGCATCGATAATCAGTTGTAGGAATTCGGTGGTGGATGTTAACTAATGCCAAGGTTTGAATTCTTGATTGTTTTGTTGGGTTCTTACTTGATAGGTTTCTTAATTTTTGTTCTCTGATCATTTTTGTTTATTTCATTTTTTTATTGCAAACAATCGCCCCCAACCTTTTATTTCAGTTTTCTAATATGAAGCTTTCAATTAAGAAATTTCTCTTGGGATTCGACTTGGTTTTCACTGCTATACTACAAATTTATTTATTCTGGGTTGTTAGGGATACTATAATTATTTTTTATGGTTTCAACAACCGACCACATATGAAAATATAGAGTTTCAATTGTTGGCCAAGGAGCAACTAAGAAGGGGTGAATTTGTTGGTTCCAATAAATTTTCTAAAACAATTCTTTATTGTCTTTAGTTAAAAAGCAAATAAAAGAGTTTATGTAAACTTGCAGAAAACTCAACCACAAATGTCCTAGAATTTATTTTGAAAATATGCTTTAAAATAAACTAAAGAAAAGACAACAAATGTTTGATAATCAATAAACCGAAAAAAACACAAACTAGACAATAAATAGAAGAAGAGAAATGAAGAGCTTGAATACCAAGATTTTTATAAAGATTTGGTCTCTTCTCTTGAAAACCTACTCCTCTCCTCAAGCGGTTATTCACTAAACAATTGCAACTGTACAAGACCTTACACTCTTTGGTAGCTCTCTTTACCACTAACTCTCATTAATTTTTCTAGAGATTAATTATAAATCTCATCAACACCCTTTTCTTCACTAGTTTTTTTAGAGGCTAACTAAAAACCTCGCAAACACCCTTTTCCTCACTAGTTTTTCTATAGGCTAACTAGAAATCTCACTAACTCAATATCACCAAATGGTGTTTATGAGGTTACAAGTTCAAACAATAGCATTTTTTCTAGATACACAAGTAAAATCACAAATCTCTTGGCAATTCTTAATTTTCAGCTCCTTGAACATGGATTCTCCTTTCTAGTTGCCAAGAGATCTTTCCTAGGTGATTCTTGATATTTTTATACTTCAATGGATGTAAAAGAGACATTAAAGACCACTGAAATGATAAGAAAAATCCCTTGAAAATCTTATGTACGTTGCAGTCAAACTTGACCAAATATCGCATATGTTGCCTAGTTTTACATTACAACAATGAATTGATGGAGCAACTGAATTTAAATTGCTAATCAATTCAATATTAGTCAGTTGTTAACTTGTGGGTCATATAATATTGTAATTAACTATCGACTGAAAATTTCAGTCGCTAGTTTTTAATGGCTAATTTTAAATTTTCAGTTGCTAATTGGTCGCGCATTTATATTATTTTTTCGAATCAGTAGCTAAAACAAATTAAAAACTTTGGCTTTGGCCTCTTTTTCCTCATTTATACTTTTTATTCCTTTTTCATTTCTCCTATCTCTTCTTCTTCTTCTTTAGCTCCGACCCTTCTTTCTCATTTTTCTTTTTTCTTCTTCTTCTTCTTCTTCTTCTTCCTCCTTCATTTCCCTTTCTTCTTCCTAAGCTTCGGCCTCTCCTTCATTTCTCCTTCTTCTTCCTCCTCATTTTCAAATTAATAATATTATGTTTAGATTCTACATTAATTTTAATTTAATGTTTTTATTATTACAATTCATTACCGCATTTAGTACATTTCATTTATATATTTATACACACACACACATAAACATCTCAATAATTAATTTTTTTTTAAAAAAAATAAATTGGTATCAGTGACTGACATTTCAATCACGATTTTGTTGCGGATTCAAAATTGTGTGACTAAATCATTCAATTTTTAATTTCAGTAGCTAACCACCTTGTGACTAATGTTTTTGCAACTGACACATTTAGTCGCTAGTCAATCGCAACTAATGACTCAAAGCTAATGTTTCGTCAATTGCTATCTTGCATTTGTGTTGTAATGTCACATGGATGAAAAATTTTCACTCGATTGAAAATTTACACCTAATTCATTTTAACTTAAGTCATTCGAAATTTAAATTTCAAATGACTTAATTTTTATTCTTACGTCTTTTTTATCTGGAACTAATTTTAATTAAAATCCAACATTATACAAGTACAATAATCCATTGAAAATATAAAATTTGTAATCGTACTAAGTTTTTATGAATTTTTGTAGTTTTAGGCAATAAAAAAGAAAAAATCATAAAAAATTTAACAACATCATGAAAATTTATTTTCAAATGGATTATTGTATTTACATTATATTGGCTTTCAAATGAAATTGGTTTTAAACAAAAAAGATATAAAAGTAAAAATAAGCGAGTTGACTTAAGTTAAAATGAATTGGCATTTAGTGTCATAACATCACCCAAGGTTTGATCTCCAACGGCTAGATTGCTAATTAATAAGGTGTCAGCACCTAAAATACGTGACAAACTGATGTGACATGAATTTAAAAAGATTTTTCAAATAATTTTCAAACTAGAAAATTGCGCACAAGTCTGGGATGTGCTTTTCACCCTGTTGAAAGCCTTTCACATGAATGCTTTTTTTTTTCCAGAACCAAAATGTTCTTGGGTTCAAAGAATTGCTCTAGTTTCAACATGTTGAAATACTTTCACTTTATTAAAATTGTAGCTCCAGGTTTTTCTCACTTAAGAAAGATTTTACACTAAAAATATTTTTCTTCCAAATATCGAAACTTTATGAACAAGAGACCAATGTATAAATTTTTAACTAAAGTCTTGAAACACATAAAATAAATATGTTTCATTATCATTAAAATAAAATAAATTTGAGCTATGAGTGGAACAAATCCAACATCAATAATTATATAATTTGGCTAACAACCATAAACATATTTAAAAAGCACTATTAGCTGATTAATGTGCGCGTGCATGTATATGTGTATATGTAAAATGAACCGGACCATAATTTTCCGGTTTAGCTCTCTTCCTCTTGATCATCCTACTAACGTCAACTTTCAAGTTCCAAACACCTAAATCTTGAGAAATTTGGTTATAATTTATTTTAACTTAAGTTAACTTAATATAATTAGCTTCTTTTTATTTTTATATCTTCTTGGCCCAAAACCAATTTCATTTTAAATTTAATATTATGAAGGCATAATAATTTGTTGAAAATAATATTTTTATGTTTTTATTAAATTTTTATAAAAAAATTATAAAATTTAATGATAGTATAAAAATTTAATTTTTAATATATTATTACACTACAACTATGTAATATTGACTCTCAAATGAATTGGTTGCGGGATAAACAAATATAAAAATAAATATTAACCATTTTAAATTAAGTTGAGTTAAATGGAGGTTTTTAACTTACACGAATTATCTTTTCCGAGTCATTCGGCAGACGATTTTATGCGAGTTCTGGGATTGGGCAACTTCAAACTCGCCTCTTTTCTCCGCCTCATTCCTGTGCCGGGATTTCGGATTTGGGCTTTTCTGGGCCTCCTAAAAGGTGGGATCAAAACGGGCTTACAGTTTTTTAGCCTTAATGGGGGCATTGACTGTAGAATGGATGGTTTCGGCCGAAAGCATGAACTGGAGCACATGTAAACTTTCCACCAAAAATATAACACATGTAAACTTAACTTAACTACATTAATTTATTAGAGTGGTTTTCCGCAGATTCATACAAATCGTGGATCCAACTCTCTTTTTTTTCATTTTAATTCCAAGACTCCAGTCTGATGTCCATGGGCCCAAAGCACATTTGGATCCGAAAATAGAGTAGGCAACTTTACCTGGCTTTGTTTTGAATTGAAAGAGGCGGTTGGACAACAAACATTGGCCTTCCACCCAAACCTTGTCTTTTTCTTGTTCAAAAAATTTCATCATATACATTACATAATGAGTAGAGCTAGCCCTCTTTGATCTCTTAACCCTTCCCCTATTATGAAATCATATTTGGTTATCTCACCATATTGCCCTCCCATACTTATTTGAATTAGAATTCAACAACTGAAATTGGTCACTCAAAAACTCAACTTGAGCCATACCCAAGTTAATGTTGGACCACGCTTGTCAACTTAAAACATACATAGAACCTGGCTTTTGCTTTAATTTTAATACATTATTCTTATATAAAGTAATATTTTTCCAAATTGTCAATTTATTGAAACTTTCCCAAATTGTCAATTTATTAAGATCTTATACTTTAAGAAATGTAAAAAGTAATTTTAAGATGCTTTTTATAAAAAAAAATTAGTATTTTTATTAATTTTTTGACTTAACCAACATAAAAAACAAAAATTAATATAAAAATTATTAAGATCTTATACTTTAAGAAATGTAAAAAGTAATTTTAAGATGCTTTTTATAAAAAAAAATAGTATTTTTATTAATTTTTTGACTTAACCAACATAAAAAACAAAAATTAATATAAAAATTATTTTTTTTCACAAAAGTTATTTTAAAATTATTATTCAACAACCGAAATTGGTCACTCAAAAAACTCAACTTGAGCTATACCTAAGTTAATGTTAGACCACACTTGTCAACTTAAAACATACCACATAACTTAGGGCGAATTCATTTTGCTTTAATTTTAATACATTATTTTTATATAAAGTGATATTTGCCCAAATTATCAATTTATTGAAACTTTCCCAAATTATCAATTTATTAAGATCTTACACTTTAATAAATGTAAAAAGTAACTTTTAAGATGCTTTTTATAAAAAAAAAAATTATTAATTTTTTAACTTGACCAACCTAAAATACAAAAGTTAATTAAAAAATATTTTTTCACAAAAGTATTTTAAAATTACTTTTTTATAATTATTAAAGGGTTTGATCAATAAATTAGAAATTTTTATAAATAATCAATTTCTTTAAAAATATCCTATAATAAATTGAAATTTAGTAATAAACACAAGCTGATCCAAGTGGAAGGGTTTAGACCCCTGAACTAATCAATATGTCCTCAGTTCAAGTTCTGGGGATTGTCAACGGAAAGTACTTTGTTTGTTGTGGGGGATCTCTGGTTCAGTGTCTAATCATAATTTGATATATAGTTTTGTTCCCGAAGCTCGTGATGGATACCTTCGAAAACCAAAAACTTAAAAAAAAAAAAATTGAAACTACCCTTTCAAAATACTAGCGGAATAAAATGCAGTTTATTTATTAGCATCATATACAATAGTAATTAAATTTATTGGAAAATAACTTGATTAAAAGGGTTAATATCCCAATACAGACAAAGTTGGAACACGCTAATTAAAGAAGAGTAGGCTACAAACCAGCCAGCAGGCACCACCTCAACCAACCTCACAAATATCAGCCACTAAATATACAAAACTAGCTAAAAAGCTAACTTCCCCTAAGCTTCTCCCCCCTTTTTTTCACACACACATATAAAACATTAACCTAAGAAAAACAAGCAATTCAGAACAAACCGTAGAAAAGTAGTACCGGTAGAACGTAACTGCAGATATATCCAGGAAGACATAATAACTTGACTAAACAACGATATCAAGCCCCAAAACCCTCCCAAGCAAATCCAGCAGCTTGACGTGAGCCGTGAACTGTGGGAAGTGCCCCTCGCACTCAATGACCTCCACCCTGGACTCGGCCGCGATCTTCTTCTGCATGAAATAGCCGACGGAGATGGGGACGGCGAAGTCGTTGCTCGGCTGTACGATGGTGCACGGAGTATGTACTTTCCCGAGAAGGTCGCGCTCGTCGCTGCGGAACACCGTCTTGGCCACCGTGAGCGCCACCGACGGCCTCATTCTCCTCATGCACTTGCGGAAGCTCTCCACCGAAGGAAGGTCCCTGCTGTCGATCACCAAGGTTGGGAAGTGATTGGCCCAGCCATCGAAGTCCGATTCAATGCTTTTAAATATCTCATCTACATCCGATTCCGTAAATCCGCCTTCGTAGTCGTCCGTATTTATATACCTGTGCGTTGCCCAATATAATTAATTAAGAAATTGTTAGTACTATTAGTGTGTGTATATATAACTAATTAAGAAAAATATTGAATTTTATTTTGTCCAAACTAAAGATATATAAGATGACATAATATATTTTCCATTGTTGTATAGCTTTCAAATTCTATTAACTTGCACTTGAACTTGATCGTGAAGAGACGCATAATTTAATTTTGCATTACAAACAGGGGAATCAGGTCACAGATGCACGAGCTGTCCTCAGGAACAAGTAAGGACAAATTTGATCTTTTTGGCCGGCCGGCCACAAAAAAAAAGTGTATTTAATTTGACTCAACGAAATTTGGAATTTAATTTGAATAAAATAAAATCACTGACGACTGACGAGAGTTGAGGACAGGAGATTCATCCGGACAACAAAATCAACCAACAAGAACGAGAGGAGCTTTTATTGACTCATGCTGGACCAATACCATAAAGAGAGCTCAGTCACACCAATCAACCAACCACTCATGTCCACACATTTTAGAACCAATTTATTTTAATTTAAGTTAATTTAATTTATAATAATTATTTATTTTTATATTTATTCTACTTAAAATTAATTTTATTTAAAAATTAATATTATATAAATATAATAATTAATTTAATAGTAATTTTTTATGATATTATTATATTTTTATGAATTTTTTTCTTCATTAAAAAATTTTATAAAAGATAATAAGATTATAAAAATTGTACTTTAAATGAATTATTTTACCTTTATAATATTAACTTTCAAATAAAATTAGGTCGGGTAAAAAAATATAAAAATAAAAATAAATCATTTTGAATTAAGTTGACCTAAGTTAAAATAAATTATTGACACACAGTTTGTTTTAACTTAAATCAATTGGCTTCAAAATGATTTATTTTTATTCTTACATCTTTTTTACTTGAAATTAATTTTAATTAAAAATCAATATTATGTAGTTGTAATAATCAATTGAAAATATAAATTTTGTAACCTTATTGAATTTTTATAAATTTTTTTAGTTTAAGACATTAAAAAATAAAAATTCATAAAAATTTAACAACATTATGAAAGGTTAATTCATTTTAACTTAAGTCTTCTAACTTATTTTTCCTTTTATATCTTTTTTACCTGAGACCAATTTTATTTAAAAGTCAATATTATGCAGATGTAATAATCCATTTGAAAGTAAATTTTATGATGTTATTAAATTTTTATAATTTTTTTTTAATCTCTTAAACTAAAAAAATTTATAAAAATTTAGTAAGATTAAAAAATTATATTTTTAATGAATTATTATAGCTACATAATATTTATTTTTAATTAAAATTAGTTCCAGATAAAAAGGACATAAAAATAAAAATAAATTATTTTTTAGTCATTTAAATTAAGTTAAAACGAACTTTTTCAACATAAATTCAATATTATGTACTATCTTATCTCATCTCATCATAAATCTTCTTCCTTCAAATTTCGTATTCAAGTAGTTGATATTTATTTCTTTAAGGCAGTTTCAAATACTTAATTCTCTTTCCGAGAAAATAATTTACCATTTTTTTTATATGAAAAGCACTAAAGGACCGATTTGCCAAATGAGGCAAAGTAAATTGGAAAGGAAGAACATGTAAACATATCAAATCTTTTTTCTGTTTAGGTAAAATATGGGCTTCACCTTTTTCGTCCACAGTAAAAAATGAATTGTCAAAACGTGATGCATAGAGAAATTCACATGGAAATGCATTTTTCACCTTTCACTCTCACTCAATAACAATCGCAAAAGAAAACAAAAGGGAGGAAATCAGGTAGACAGAGAGCAAAAAAACCATAAAAACTGACAAAACAAAAGCGAGAATATTGAGAAAGAAATTAAGGAGACCTCGGAGAAGCGGCAATGAGAACGAGGTGCTTGAACAGGTCTGGCCGCCGAACAGAGGCAAGGCAGCCGATGATCCCGGACAAAGAGTGGCCGATGAACACCGCCGATTTCACATCCAGCTCCTCCAGAAGCTTCACCAAGTCGTCCACGAAGCCATGGAAGGAAGCGTGCCTGGCCGGGTCGAAAAACTCGGGATCGGAGATGGCCCCGGAAAAGGACCAGTCGAAGACGACAACCCGGCAGCAAAGGGCCAAGTTGGCCAGGATCTTGTCCCAGACCGACTGGTCTGCTCCATATCCGTGAGCCAGAATCAGAGTCTCCTCCCCGGACCCTATGATTCTTGCGTTCATGCTCGCCGCGACGCTTTTTTCTTGCATCAGCATGCCTTCTTTTCTGGACAAATTTTTTGTTACAGCTGAGGCTGCTGGAGAAGAAAATGATACCGGTTTGGTTTTCAGGTCACAGGAAAATAACAAAAGAGAAGAGTCTTAAAGTAGAGCTGGGTTTTCAACCTTTTGTTTTGGCCTGGATATTGCCTCAGTGGCTTTGGTCTATTATATAGGCAGCCGCGGCCTCAATCCTGTTAAAAAAAACTTCTCATAATTTTTTATTTTTAAGAAATTGCTCATGCACAGGATTAGAATTGCAATTCTTTCCATTAACAAAGCTTTAGCTCGGTTCTTTCCCAAATAAAAAACTTGTTTAAAAAATAATTATTTTTAATTTGATTAATTTTTTTATCAATAACTAATTACTAATATCATCTGAGAACTACCGTACTATTTACGTAATTATAACATTTCATCTATCCCAAAATAGTTTGAATATTTGAGTTCGATTTGGAGATTAAGAAAAAGCGGAAATTTGTGTATAAGTTCCACTTGTGCCCTTTTCTTTTTGTACTTAGATAAAAAATATATATATTGAAAGTTGAAATGATAGTTTAAAGGATAATGAGGTAAGGTAATTTAGTAAATATGGAGATATTGCAAAGACTTGAAACCACTCAAAATAAAATATGTTACAAACAATTAGTGATGAAATGAGTACTTTTTTAGAATTTGTTTTTGTATACAACTTAAAAAGCATAATTTAATAAAGAATAATTAATTTTTCAAAAAAATATTATAAAAAATTCTTTTCGGGCTTTTTAAATTGTAAGTTTTAATTGGTATAGAAAACTGTAACACAATCAAACTCGAAAAAGCAAAATGTTGAATTAAGGTGTACTAGACTATATTGGGGGTTATTACTCATTTTTGTACTTGTTGTTTTGTTTTCAAATTATTTCTTCTAAGAAAAAAAATAAGAGAGTAGCAATATATAAGTGAAAAATTAACAAAACTAAAATTAATGCATTAAATAACTCATTAATCAACAAAATCTTTGGGGAAAAAGCAACAGAGCTAAATAATTAAATTAAGAGCAATATTTTTTTATAAAATAGAAAATTTTGAAATTCAATATTTTTTTTGTATTATTACATGGCATCCTAATTCAATGAGTCAAACTCATCTCTGTTTGTGGTCAGTGGTTGCTACAAGCTCAAATGTAGGCTCCGTGTAGGAACTACTTATGCAATTAGTATTAAGATTTAGGATAATTTATTCAACAGTTGATATAAAAAAAGTTGAAATTAAAAGTTAAAAGTTATCCTTAAATAGTTTTTTTAAACTGAAATAGGTCACAAAATAAACATACTTTTTTATGTACACTTAAGGGTAAGCTATATAGTATTTACAAAAGAATAAATAACTGAATATTAATTCACATATATAGATAAACACTCCTAGCAATGGACATTGATAACATTTACGAAAGACCGCATTTAAACAATTACGAGATACCGCATTGAGAATAACCATGATAAACGTAGAATTCAAGGTTAGAAACCTATGGAAAAACATCCAGAAGCATAGAATATTTTCTATGGAAAATCTTATATTATAAAAGTTACAAAGGTACAAAAAAGTTTGAACGAATTTTTTTTCATTGAAATTTAATATATTGTAATACTTTAAATCAACTTATTATGGTAATTACACTATTTTAAGACAATGGCTAAATTCCACAAAACACATCCATATTTTAGTTCTTTTTCATTTAAGACCTCATATTTCAATTTATTACACTTTTCAATGCAAGACCATTGGAAAAGTTTATCCATACTATCCATACAAACCTCTCATTGATTTCATATTATTATTAAACAAGACCTTAAGCACAAGGTTTTATCAATTTCAATCTAAAAAAATATATATTTTAATTTGTCCCAATAAGTTCAGTTTGTTAACCAAACCAAAAGTTGTTACATAATAAGTGTATACATTGTACATACTAACTATCTCATATATGGAAAAATTGATAATGCAAGTGTTTATTTAATTCTAAAAAAAATATTTCTCACTTCAAATTTATATGAGAGAATTTATCAAATAATTTAAAATAATTTTAAAATATTGATGTTACAGAAACATACTTACTTAGAGTTTGTAAATTTCACCTAATCGGGAACTAATATGAAATATTTTAAAAATAATTTTAAAAATAACACACTTATTTGAGGATTAAATTTTGGATCCACTTACCTTGACATCCTGAGATAGGGAAAATATCTGTAGGGCCTTTACACCAGTAGTGTAGCTACCATATATGCTGGGAGGGGGTCGAGAATTTTGAAAAAAATGTAAATATAGAGTAGTAATTTGATGATTTTGTCAAAAATTAAGGATTGAGTGTACATTTTACCTCCCAAATATTGTGAAAAAATATAAAGATGAGGGGCAGTAAGGTTGGCCCTGAAGAAAGTAGGGACCCAATGAGTCGTTATTCCCTCTGCATTAAGCAGATATTCTAACATCCTAAATGCACTATTAGTCCTCCAACGTTTCTAACTCGTACGATTTACTCCGTGAGCTTTGAATTAATGTGAATTAGTCCAAATTTATAGCTTTACCTAACCATGATGTTGTCTCTCTCTTCCAGACTTGCCCCCTCAAACCAAAAATCCTAGTTCCGCCACTACTTTACACTATGTGTCCTAGGCACCAGGGACTAATTTCTTCTTCTTTTTGTTTTTTTTTTCTCCCATCTTCTTATTTGAGGATTAAAGTTTGGATCTGCTTAACTTGACATCCAAGATAGGAAGTTAATTAATTTATTTCAATAAGTATAAGGGTTAATTCATTTTAACTTAAGTCAACAAACTTAATTTTATTTTTACATCTTTTGATTGACCTAAAAAATTGAGTTTTTTAGCAAACCTGTCTACTTTTAAAAGATGCAATAATCTATTTGAAGAGTAATTTTTCTTGAAATATTTCCTTGTTGATTTTTTTTAACCCATTTTCTCTATTTTTTAGTTTGCTTCTTAAGTTAGAAAAATGTATAAACAAAATTAAGGTTAGCCATTACAAAAGCGTAACTTTTTTAGAAAAGTATTAAAATAAGTTCTGTTAATAATAAAGTAACAATCTCAAAATAATAGGAACAAATCAATTAAATTAAGCATAAAAGCAACTAGGTGTAAATATACATTTTGTGGGGACTTTATTCTTTAATCCACTGGTGACCCTGTTTGGCATTAGTGTTAATAATTAGTATCAAAATTTTGAAAAAACTATCTAAAAGTAGCTTTTAACTTTTTACTTTAGTAGTTTAATTTTCACTTTTAATAAATTACCTAAAGCTCTAATGCTAATCATAAAAAATTGTTCCTGAAACAAGAACATGATAGCTAATATATTCAAGATAAAACAAAAAATAGATATAAGGTGCCTCATGAAAATTACTCAAATATAACCTTCAATTTGTTTGCTTTTTAACTTAGATAAAATATACTATTAAAATATGAAATTAACACTAGAAAAGTTAATCTCCTTGATCAATATCCTATGTGAGCTAAATGTTGTCCTAAACTTTTGATTGTTCTCTTTTTCATTCTAAGAAAATTAAAAACATTTTAATTTTTCCCCACTAGGTTCAATTCGTTAACCTAACAAAAAATTGTTATATAATAAGTGCATACATTGTGCACAATAACTATTTCCTATATGAAAAAAATTGATAATGAAAAATTTTCTTTAATTGTAAAAAAACTATTTGTCAGTTCAAATTTCTTAGAGATCAATTATTAGACAGTTTAAAATAATCTAAAAAATTGATGTTACATAAACACAATTACTTTGAATTAATAGATTTTATTCAATTGGAAACTAATATAGAATATTTTAAAAAAATTTAGAACCAAAAGGTAGTACTTAATAGATTAAGAATGACATGAAATCATAAATTAAAGGTTATGGACTATCTACAAAATTTACCCTATTTTTTATGTTACCCATTCTTTTAAACTTGGATAAACTATAATATTATATATTTTATTCCAAATAAAAACTTAGGATATATATACATTAAGTTGCATTTTTTATGCCTATTATGTGGTTTTTTATAAACTTATTAAAAATTTTATTTTGAAATATATTATTAAATAAATTTGAACTAATTACATGTACTTTATTTATGTTTGGAAAATTTTATCAACTTCATTACCCTTTAAGTTCAAAGAAATATTTTTGTTAACACTTAAAATATATTCATGGATAAATATTTTATTTGCCTATTTAATTAGTGCCTACATTTAAGATGAAACTAAAAATAAAATTAGATGTATGGTGACCCCATGAGAATTACCCCAAATATAATGTTCGATTCGTTTGCCTTTTAACTTAGATAAAATATACTATTAAAATATGCAGTCAAATTACTAAAAAAGTTAATCTCCTTTAATACCTATGACTTATCTAAGCTAAATTTTATCCTAAACTTTTGTCTGTTATCTTTTCATCCTAAAATAAATAAAAATATTTTAATTTATTTCAGTAGTTTGATTTGTTAACTAAACTAAAATTTGTTACGTAATAAGTGCATACGTTGTACATAATAACTATTTCAAATATGGAAAAAAAATGATAATACAATATTTTATTTAATTTTTAAAAAAATTATTTCTTAATTAAAATTTATAAGGGAGAAATTATCAAACAGATTAAAATAATTTCAAAAAAAATTAATATTACATAGATACAGTTACTTTGAGTTAATAGATTTCATCTAACTGGGGATTCGTGTGAAATATTTTAAAATGTTTAGAACCAAAAGAGAATAATAGTAGGTTAAGAATGAAAAGGAAGTATAATTGAAGGTTAAGGGCTATCTAAAAAATTTGCCCTATTTTTTAACTTGCAAAAAATATAGTACTACTTATTTTTATTACAAATAAAAAATAATGGCATATTTAAGATTAAGTTATACTTTTTATTTGCATGGTGTTTGTTTTTTATTTTTTCTACTTATGCCTATTGTTTTGAAATATATTATTAAGTATTATTTATTTAATTATTAAAAAAAAGTAATATAATTTTAATATTTTTTTGGGGAAATAACCACTTTGAAAATTAAAATGATTTATTGAAATAAATATAAATGTAAAATTTGTGGGGTTTTATTCTTTATTCTCCTAGAGACCTCATTTGGCATTTTCATTAGCAATTTGGCATTAGAATTTAGAAAAAATCTATCTAAAGGTAGTTTTTAACTTTTTTCTTTGACAGTTTAATTTTCACTTTCAATAAATTACCTAAAGTTCTAATGCTAATTATAAAAATTATTCCCAAGAGGACATGACAACTAATATAAGCAAGATAAAACAAAAAAAAAATAGATATAAGGTGCCCCATGAAATCCAAATACAATCTTCATTTTGTTTGTTTTTCTTTTAACTTAGATAAAATATTCTATTAAAATATGCAACTAACATTGGAAAGCTAATCTCCTTGATCAATATCCTATGTGAGCTAAATTTCATCCTAAATTTTTTATTATTTTTTTTTTTTCATTTTGAACCATTTAAAAACATTTTAATTTGTCCCCACTAGGTGCAATTTGTTAACCTAATAAAACATTGTTACACAATAAGTGCATACATTTTGCACAATAACTATTTCATATATGGGAAAATTTGATAATGAAAAATTTTTTAATTGTAAAAAAAACTATTTGTCAGTTCAAATTCCTCATAGAGTAATTATTAAATATTTTTAAAATAATTTAAAAAAAATTACATAAATATAGTTACTTTGAATTAATAGATTTCATCTTATTGGGGATTAATATGGAATATTTTGAAAAAATTTAAAACAAAAAGACAATACTTAATAGGTTAAGAATGACAAGGAAGTATAAATTAAAGGCTATGGACTATCTAAAAAATTTATGTCATTTTTTATGTTACCATTATGGGAGGGCAGTCAGTGGAAAATCTTTTAAACTTCAGAGGTAAAGTGGAAGGTTCCTAAATAAAAGGGGTAAGTGAAATATTCATTAAACCTCAAGAGGTATTTTGAAAATTTCTCTAAAATCTAACATGCTAACTAAATAATAAAAAAAATTAATAAAATCAAAGCGACCTAACAATACATGTCACAAACTCTCCATTAGGCCAACAAAAATTACACAAGTTCATTTTAACTTAAGTGAATTGAATTTTGAATAATTTATTTTTATTTTTACATCTTTTTTATGTAAAAATAATTTTAATTAAAATCCAATATTATGTGGGTGCAATAATTCATTGAAAATATAATTTTTGTAATCTTATTAAATTTTTATGAATTTTTCTAATTTTAGGTATTAAAATTAGAAAAATTCATAAAAATTTAATAATATCATAAAATTTTACTTTAAAATGGATTATTGTATCTACGTAATATTATGTTTCAATTAAAATTAGTTTCAGGCCAAAAAAATATAAAATTAAAAATAAATTAATTGATTTAAGTTAAAATGAATTAGTCATAAACAAAAGATTTGTTGTCTCATCGGGTGGTTAAAGTTAATCCTCATTGATGTTGACATTTCTACGCTCATGGGAACAAATATGTGTATGCACTCTCCATTGAGGGTATTGATCACACAACTTGGGTGACAGACATTGATTGTAAAATTTTTATGGTATTGTTAATTTTTTTAGATATTTAAAAAAAATTATAGAAATTTAATAGTATGATAAAAATTTTATTTTAAATAAATTATTACATCTATATAATATTAAATTTAAATAAATTAATTTTAGGTAAGAAAGATGTACAATAAAAATAAGACTCTTTAAGTTATGTTGGTTTAAATTAAAATGAATAGACTCTTAATTTGTTCTAAATGAGCATACAAATAATTAGAATGTGAAAGAATTTTCAAGGATTTGTTGAGCAAAAAGTCAAATAATACTATGAGCCAAAACTGATGAAAGAAAAGAAAAAAAATCAATTCAGTTCAACTGGGTCTTTATTGGAAATTAAAATGAAAGGAAATGTAGAGGGAAATAAACTGAAATAGGTCCAGGCGTTGAATAGAGGCAAGGGAAGGCAGCGTGCCCGGGCCGCCTTGTGGTTGTGGGGTCAGGGTGGGGGAAGAAGGGCCAAAAGAAAAACAGGCATGCGAGGCGAGAGGAGCGGTACAGCTTCACAATGACACATGACATGGCTGTCGGCTAGTTCTTATCGTGTTCGGTCACCGAAAAGTTGTCTTTCGTCCTTATTCATCCCCCGAGATATGTCCAACCCCAGCCTTTTCCGCCATTTATGCCGCCCTGTCCCACCACGTTCGCCTTCCCTCACCACTTTTATTTTGGAAAGAGGCTAGTCCTACCCTAGGTTTCACGAAGCGTCTGGAAAGCAAGAGCTTGAAGGGGGAGTAAAAGTAGAAAATCATCGTTTTTAAAAAGCTAAATAAGTAAAAATGTTGAAACAATTAGAATAAGAGCGACAGTTAAAAGTAGGAGTGGAGACAAAAAATATAATGATTGTGTGATTGGTTCTACCTAGTATTTTCTTATGTAATTTCATTGTTAGTTATAAAAAATATTAATATTATTTCTAAGGTTAATTACAATTTAACTTTTGAGGTTTAGGTAAAATTATACGTTACCCCTTCTGTTTTAAAGATATACACATTGTCCTCTTTTTTATTTTTTTTAATACAGTTTAACAGTAATTTTTAAAATTTTAATTTAAATATATTTAAATCCTTAAAAAAGAAATAGGATGTGCATACGTTTGGGTGAATGGGCCAGATACCTCTAAACTTTTTTGGCCGGCCCAAATTCACCATCAACATGTGTAAGGACGCCCGAATAAGGCTACTGAAACGTTAAAGCCAGTAGTGTGAGGTGAGGTTGCACGTTTGATTTGTTTCTTTTGTCCATGCCCCACTTTTCAGGCCAGAAACGCAGCACATTGACGATCTGCATAAAAAAAATGAACACTTGAAGATAACATATAAAATCGGCCATTAATTTGGAAGAATAAATCAAGGGTCATTATTAATTAATTACTTCAATGGCTGATACGAGATTTGGTATAGGAGAAAATAGAGGCCAAACCCCAACGACCTTTGACATTCTTCCGACCTGCAATTGTATTATTCTCATTTTTCTACTATTGAAATAGCGCCCACAGCGTTAATAACGGCTTTTTTATATTTATTTTGATTACATAATTCTGGGCGCAAGTTGCAAGCTAACTTAGGCTTGCTTGGCAACAAATTCTGTAATTATAATAAGATCTTAAGATAATTTAATAGGCTTTTTTGCAGTATTATGAGCAGCTGCTTTAGTGACCACTCACTCAGGTCTGGGAGGCCTAATTAAATACACTTATTGCCCTCCAACATTACTCACCCGGACATTTAAGTCCAAGAACATATAGCTCAGTAAGTCCACCTCAGCCTCTATTTATACTAGTAGTATTTATAGTGGAGTGGACTGGAGTACCACTCTACAAAGAGGCCGTCTGAGTCCTGACTCATCCAACAGCTGGTCAGCTGCGCAGGGGTGGTGATCGATCGAGCGATAGTCTCTCTTGCGGTCAGAAAGAACAGACTGGCAGCGGGAAAAAGATTAGCCATAATTTACCGTATCTGTTCCCGAACAAAATAGAAGCCAGATAAGGATCCGGAGTAAAAGAACAAACTACTAGGTGATGGTCAAAATCTACCTCAGCTAACTTAAAGGTTCCATACATGCATATATAATTCTTTTTTCACTAGATATATAGTTGTAAATAGCTGACTCCTTGAAAATTCAGGATTATGGTACTTGGATTGCTCTTTCTTAGTCTAGGTCTCATCGGAAGTCTAGGCACTTTGGGTCGGAACTTTTTTCTCCGTTACGTACTTCTGTTCGCTGTTCGGACATTATTAAATGATAGATATTGGGGGGGAATTGAACAACAATTACTCAAGTGGTGCCTAGCGATTTCAGAGGCTACAGAAATGGTATTTAACGACAGTAAAGCAAGACTTTAACGACAGTAAGTTAACACAGTGGATGTCATGTGCATGCAGGTGGCACCAAGACAAAAGGAAGGAAGTTGATGGAAGAACTTTGAAAGCGCAATTTAAGCGTCTCTCTCTATATATTGGACTGATCAGTTTGAGGGTCAAACCTGTAGTTAGACCTCTTTCAAGAGGAAAGTGCATGCATAGTGATACAATATATACGGATTAATTATTTAAATTAATGTCGTGAAAATGAAATTATAATTGTATTCTAACGTACCGGAAAATTCTAACCTTTGAGATTAACTAATTATAGTGATCCTCTTAATTTTGTACCGAATATATAGTAATAATCTTTTTTTTTAGTATTATTTTTTTGCATTCAAAAGCATGGTTTAAGTGTATAAGAAATTATATATTAATATTAAAAGTTCGGGGAATTAGCATATCAAATTTTTCGGAACTTGGTGGAATTCCTCTTAATTCTAATTATTATATATCCTTGGACTCCCTCTTCAAATCAGTTCTATTTGCTTAATTTGTAAACATCTCTTTGTCGGTCATCAATGCAGCAAAAGCATAAATTTGGCTTTTGGAAATAAAAAATCCAGCACCATCCATATGCGCAAGGGAAAGGGATATCTGAAAAGCAGAAATTTGACCTCACTTCCTCAGCACTACTTCCTCCCATCACATCTACGGCGGTTACAAGTGAATTGCAAAATTATATTTTCCGTTTTGTATTTGGATTCATATGCACCGGTTGGGCCATAGATGTGAAAAAGAAAAATGGCTAGATGACGATGAAGAGGTAGCCAATTAACTTTGGGGGGCGGCGAAAGTAGTATTTAATTTAGAGCTAGCTGTCGAGAGAGAGATGAACGGCGGTATCTTTTTCTTTGCCTACCTTGATGAAAACTGCAAAGGAATGAAAGATTAAAGTTGAGTTAAGCAACACGCTATCAACGTTAACGATTAGCCTAACTAATACTCCCTCCATCACGTAATTTGTTGCACCATTTTATTTTGCACAAGTTTTAGATGAGAGTTTTTGTATTTATTTTTCAATTTTGCCCTTAGATGTGCTAGCGTCAATCTCTTCCCATCGTCACCTTCACTTCTTTGGCTCAACCTCCATCCCAACCTTCATCTCCGTCTTCGGCCTCCGTCCCTGCCATCGGCCTCCCTCTCCACCTACGGTCTTCATCTCCTTCTTCAATTGCTGTCTCCACAAATGTAATTTGGCCAAATCCGATGTAAATTGCAACTGCTGGTAACAGCAGTGAAGGAAGCCGCTTTGTTGGACTTGGTCGCAATGTTGGTTCCAAATCACACCGGAGCAGTGGACAAAGGCAACGGGTCAGCGGTGGAGGACAATCGTTCCATCAAAATTGAGGCCTACCTATGCCCTTAATCACTCAGACCGAGCAATCAGAGCTTCCCATGCCACGATCAGATGAAATATGAAAAGACTCTGATGAGATTCGGAAGAAAAAAAAGAATCAGATGAGATTTGGGAACAGAATTGATGAGTGAGTTCCAAAGTCAAAGGATGGCATAATTTCAAGAAACAAACAGTTTTTTCCTTAACTTTCATATGTTATGTTTTATATTCTAATATACTTGTAAAAAATATTTTCGAGTAAAAAATAAAGTAAAATAAAAATTAAAGAAATATTATTTACGAAAGAAAATTAGTATATAATTAGATTTAGATGACAAATAAGTATGAAGACAAAAAACAGTGAAATCATCAACAGGGACTATAAGACAAATGAGCACTTTTTTCCGGACCTCAGTTGAAGGTTTTTATATTCCAGCTGTGGCTGTGATTGAGCCCCGTTTGAGGTGGGTATGCATCTTCCCACGTTATTTAATTGTGGGAGTTCTTTTCAGTTTTCAGATTAGGTTTCATATGTACAGGATTCAAAGTACGTAATATTTAACAATAAACGAAATACCAAGAAATCTTAGTGGAAAAAGAAATTATTAGCTTGAGCAAAGTCCAGTCATGATTCATATTGTCACAGCCACTAGCAACTCTCAGTCATTCTCATACACCAGCTGTGAGATTTCAATGAAACATCGATAGACAGAACAAAATCCAAGAAGCATAATCTAAGATGAAGAATATGTTGGCTGAACGTGTTGATTTTATGAGTCTTTTTTTTTTTTTTTTTTATGAATTTCATTGTAATTCCCAAAGAAGCTCATGTTTGAAACACTGGCAAAGAGTACTCTTACTAATCCAAACATGTAAGTATTCGTTGAGTCCACCTCGTGCGAACTTCTCCAAATTAAGCCATATACTCAAGAGCTTGCTAGTGCCCCACCAATCCCTTTGTTACATGAGAAGGTGTTAACTTTAGAAGAGAGGACCAGAAAGATAATAAAAGACAATGTATTGTTATTGGACATAGATGCATTATCACTTTTTGCTCATGCATCAAAGAAGTTTAAGTCACCTGAGCTTGATAAGTTTGATGAAAGTGAATACCCTAAAATTGTTTGATAAATGATAACTAAAAAATAATTTTATGAAAATTAATAGGTAATTTAAATTATCAATTTTTTATCGTAATAAAGTATATTATTGTTCAATGATTATCTTTAATAAGTATGGAACTGACTATTAATATTTTAGCTAAGCTTCGGTACTGATTTAAAACAATTAAAAGTTTTAGTACTTAAACAAGAAAAAAAATAAGTTTAGGATTAAAAATGAACTGACTAATGGCTTGGTGAAGGGCGAAGGTGACAGCTGTGGTTTGGTTCGAAACAATTAAAACGAGGAGGCCACAAAGAGAGGGAAAATAAATGGGTGGACAAATCGATGCCAGTAGCTTTATTGTGTCATCAAAATTCTGATTTCTTATATAAACACGCTACTTCTGGTATTTTGTTCTGGGCATTAATGAGACGGCTCCCAACCCTCGCGCTTCAGTGCTCACAATATTTAATACTCCCCAGGCTTTAAAAAGTTTCCCCTTTGGATTGGCCAGGACCGATTGCTTTCCTCATCATTGTACTTGTAAAACAACATATTCTTGTAATGTAATTTGGCAAAATAAGATTCTGGTCGCTTTTTTTTTTTTGTTCAAATCATTATCGTTTAAATGATTATTTCATTTTTACTTATTTTTTTGTCTAAACCAATACAATTTGAAGGCTAATGTTTTATTTATCTAATCATTTGAATCGTATTTTTTAAATTAATTTTTATAAATTGTTTTTTACCTATCATGGAAAATAAAAATTAATAAAAAGTATTCATCTTTTTAAAAAGTTTTTAAAGTGATTTTTAAATTTATTAAAATTTAAAATTTAGTTAATATATAATTTGAGTAAATAATCATTAAAAATAAAAATAATCACATAACTCATTTCTGAAAAATCTATATCGAACACACAGTTTGTGATTTTACATTCAGACATTAAAAAGAAAGTAAATATTTTATCCAACGGCGGTGACTGGTGAGGAAAAAAAATTCCAACAGCACCTTTATTTGGAAAACTCTTATTATCTCATTAATACAGTAGAGTTAATGGCATTTAAAATAATGGCAGAAATGAATTTGCTTGAAGAAGTACACGAATTCGAGGGACACAGGCAGAAATGAACTCTGTTGTTGGTCGAGGTTAGTTGGTTCTACTCTGATCAACGAGTTACTGGTGTTTCAGAGTTTGAGAGGTGATGGAAGTGGAACTCATGCTGTCCCAAAGAGCACCGACGAAGCTTTAGTAACTACGTTGGCTTTGATAACATAACATACTTAAGCTTTTGCAAATTACTTAAAAGCCCCTAACGTTTTATCAAACGTAAAATTGACCCCTACATGATTTAGAAATTACTATATTTTATTCCACTTTGGGTTTTTAATTACGCGTCATCAATCATTTTGGACGACTAAAAACCTACTTAAATTGACTAGAATATCAAGAAAAATATTTTAGGGATGAAAATGGCATATAGGCAAACACAAAGTAGTTAGAAAGTTACTAAGAGATAAAACACCAAAAAGCACTTGGAGAGCCTGTGAATAATCTGTCAAAATAGTTACAAAAGAGAAACAATGGGTGGTCGCAGATAAAACAACTTCATGAATAGCTCACAGTTCTGCCTCTGGTTCAGATTGACCTTTTTTTATGACTAGTTGAGAGTTGCACTTGGGAAAGATGAGGGTGTGGCTGAAGGTTAATTGGGAATGATGGTGGTAGGTTTAGATTGATTTAGTAATGTTAGTGGTTTATTCATCCAGGAAAAAAATGTGAATGGCTTTATTTGCAGTAATTAGTAAACATTAATGATTTATATGTTATTTTTGCCCATGCGAACAAATGTAGGGGCCGACGAGCCCTAGGATACAGGCGATACGGGCTTTAGCTATAGGCTCATAACATGTAGCGCCAGATTGTTGTTCGGCTCGCAACTTTCTTGGGCATGGCTATTGGCCCATCCACATTTTGGAAGATGAAAACATACACAAGGTGAGCGGCGCAAGCGCCGGCCTTGTGGGCTTCAACACAACTCTCACTAGCCACTACGCTACGGTGTTGGAATTGTCAAATGTGCTCAATCCCTATTATAGCAATATGAAACGAAAACGTAAAATTTAAATACGCTGGTTTAAGGGTTAGTTGGTTTGTTCCTTTTTTGTTTTTGTTCTTGCTTTTGCAGTTAAAACAACCCTGAAACTATACTTGTTCCACTGGCGTACATATGCCTCAATAAGCTAACGTTATCTATATAATAAATTAACTTAATCAACATGAATTCCAATTTTGGCGGAAATAGTTTAAAAATATCACTAGTATTATATATTATTTTAAATAAAAAAGAAAAAAGAGCAATATATTGAATAATCTGCGAGGAATAAAGTCTGACCAGTTTCCAGGGGAACAAAAAGGAAGACCAAACATAAATAAGAAAAACAGCATGGAATGGATATGTAGAGTATGTGGCAATGGCAGCCAGATGATGAGATGAAATTGGGTATGGAAGCATAACAGAGAACACATGCAATTGTCTTGGCATACGCGACAAAAAATCACATTCACTCCTCACCCAACATAACAAATAGCCCACCGCTGGGCCTTCTGTTGAACCCAAAACAGTAGCTTTTTTTTCACTTTATGCTGAACTGTTTTCGCGCTTCAATTCTGTAGCAAAACTAGTTGGAACTCTTTTTCTAAGATTTTTTTTTTGTTTGGTAAGGACATGGAATTCTTTTCCCACGGCTGATGTAACCACTTTCTCTAAAAAAAAAAAAAAGATTTTGCACAATCATGCAGTAGTACCTTCATTTAGTTTAATTTATCACTTTTTGCTTTTTCGTATAAATTATGAATGTTGTAATATATAAATATATTACAGATTCTTTTTCAATATTACATTTGACAAATAACACGATTACTTTTAAATCCTTCTAAAACTTTAGACACGATAATAATGCATATTTAAGAGGACAAAACAACCAAGATGAAGTTGGAAATTTAAAATCTTGTCCAAATTTTCCTGTTTCTTTTCTCTTGCTTCCTAACTCCTTCACATATACAAGCTACTTAAAAGAGTTAGGTAAAACTTGGAAGAAACTATGAAAATAAGTAAAGGTGACAAATATTTTGGAACAAAAAATTAAAAAAGTGATGGCAAACATTTTATGGTGGGGGAAGTATTTCTTTTCCTGCATCTTCTCTAGTCAAGATAACAACAAACTGGTGGACATGTACAACAAATAGTATACTCCAGTCCATAGTTCTTGCTAATAACAGTAATAGCAAAGAGGATTTTCCTCTCTTTTCTGGGTAGCATATATATATATAGGCAGTTTTAAGAAACGAAGATTGATCACGGAGATTAATTCCAAAGCTGTGCATTTTTTACCTTTGAGACACTCTCCAGCACTTCAAAAGGGAGAATATCTCCAATTACCACCACCCTCTTGCTTTCCAGGTCTACTTTGTACGAGGTCACCCCTGTAATTACACCAACAATATTCATTGTTATAAATACAATGACCAATCCAAAAGTTTTTTAAAAAAAATTGTGGTTTCTCTATGGAAGCCACTAGCAAGCAAAACTTAAAGTGTTACTACTTTAAAAAAGAATGGCCAAAATGAAGAGAAAATTAAGAACATGTACCATCTATCTTGGAAATGTGTTTTTCAACTTTTCTAGCACAGCCGTTGCAGTGCATCGACACCCTTAGCACCACCATCTACATATATACATATATATATATACAGCTGAAATTGTGCTTTAATTAAACTAAAGATTAAAATTAGAACCATAATGGAATAAAAGTAATTATTACCTTGGGTTTTAACTGGAAGGCCAGAGTCTGATTACCAGCAACAACATCCTTCAATCTCATCAGCTGACCTTTTTCTGCTGTAGTCACCAATGCCTTATTCTCAAACTCATCATCATCTTCATTCTCCAAAGTGTTCAAGCGGAAACAAGTGCATGAGGTTGAAGAAAGATACAGGCAATCCAGCACCCTCCCGAGGCTCAGCTTTCCCATTAGAAACAAATTGCTAAGAAAACACCAAAAAGACCCAGAAAGAGTGCAAATCTGGAATGTTTATTGGTCCTCCGATCTGACTGAGAAGACTGAAGTTTGCCCACAAAAATACAAGCGCTGAAATCATAGGCGCCCAAACCAATCTCAATCTGAAGGCTGAAGCTAAGTACCAGAGTACATAATTATAATGCAGACAGAGAGGCCTAAAGGTCAGTTTATGGGGAAAATCAAAAGCTGAACCGAGCCAAAACTGAGTGGTAAAAACAAAGGAGTTAACTTCAACACCAATCTGTATTTATAGAATTGCTAGCTAGTCAAAGGAGGACTGAAAAAACAGGAAGCTGATTTTGCCATGTGGGGCTACAATTTTTGACTCCTAATCCAAAGTGAGCAGTTCATGTCATGTGACTCTTTCTATATATTAATTAAAAAAAGGATAGCATAAGCATTTGAAAATAAAATGAGTGAACAAGGCAAAGTCAGCAAAGCAATAAAAGAGAACCCAACGTCACTGCTGATCACTCACTATTGACACATGTAAACCTAACTACTCACAGATTATAAATAACAAGTGAAGATGGGGAAGTAGGAAATGAGAGAGTATTTATAAAGCAGTAGCTTCTTTAATTGTGGTTAATTTGAAGCATGAGATCATTATCAAATACTTAAAAGAGGTACTACAGTGTTCAAACTGACCGTATTAATTTGTAAAATCTGGAAAATTGTGTTGAAGCTAAATTCACTTTGTTAGAAAATAAGATCTGATCTAACAGCATGAGTGACCCTGAGAGTTGGATTGGACGGTGCATCAAGTTTCCCTTTATTTCTTTATCTGTTTTTTCCTGTTTTGGTTTAAATAATTCATATATATAGGCGATTGATTAATGGTGTGTATCTCACGCTCAAATATTGTTATTATTATCAATATCTTGATAATCAGAAGTCACGATCCATTATTAATTAAACATATGCATGGACGGTGCCATCATGTAAGAGAGAATGAGAGATAAAATTAATTAATTAGAAGTGCTTCTATTGTTTGTTGGAGATCTCTGACATGATGAGATGCTTTGGTTCAAGAACAAAATGAAAGGAAAATCTATGATTTGTCAAATTAGTCCGACAGTCTACCACATTTGATGAGAATGAAATAATATGCTATTTGAAGAATGTGAAAAGACAATAGATCAGTTAGTTTCTAGAGTTACATTTGATGTTTTTGTTCCAACATGTTGTTTTGAGTGTAATGAATAGCTGTGGTGGATGCCTATCACGTGAACTTAACCTTTATATCTTGTTCTCCAAATACAGTTTTTAACAATAAAATTCTTATTACCAGATTGAAAAAAAAAAAATCGGATATAAGTTTCAGCGATAGTGGTAAGCAGTAAAGTTAGGGTAGAGATTTGATGAAGGGAGCAATAATTCAGCAGCTAATAGCTATGTGAGGGGGTTGACCAAGCTCAGTTGTCTCCTTCCTGCAATATTGCAGACGGGATGGGACAGGAGGTCTTAGCATTATCACTGCGAGCTCAACTAACAAGTAACAACATTATTTTAACATTAATAATATTGCATTATTGAATATACAATACATTGTTCCTTTTCTGTTTCCTCTCTTTCTTGGCAATATTCATGTTTCTATCTTCTACCTACAGCCTACAGGTTGGTCCATCCGTCCATGTGATGATGGCTCCGTTTACATTTGGATATATGAAAGGACACGACATTACATTCCCAGAGAAAAATAAGATAAAAGAAAAAAACAAACTTGTTGGGCACGTGCAGCTCACATGACTCCTGGCATGCAGCCAAAATGCTGTGCTGGTGCTGCCTCCTCTCCAAATTGCTCCCTCTGGGTAGGGGCATTCAACCTCAAATATATATTTACTTCGTTGATACAAAAAAATAAAAACCACTGTATTATATACACAACCATAATTTGAATTCTGACTTATATTTCACCTTTTTTTTCTTTTCCTTTGTTATTTTGTTAATGAGTTAGAAAGATGTAAGTCGATTAAGTAGTATAGATATTCCTATTACACTACATTTCTAAGAATTCTAAACATTTTTAAAAAAAGAAAAACTTCTGAGTATGGGAAACAGGTAACAACTGACAAAAAAAAAACGCATTTCTCATGCTACTGTAACACTGTTTCTATTTTGGATCAACAAAAGCAAGCATGTGTGCTGGGCTGTTTTTTATTTTATTTTTTATTTTTCCATGCGTTTCGTGGATAAAGTGTGGATGATGGTATACAATTTTTTTTTTCTATTTTAAAATCGAATTTCTTATTTGCAGTCCAAATAAACAGGTGGAGCTGCCCCAGCTAGGCAACTAATTTCTTTTTATCTGAGTTAGCACTTAGCAACTCTAGGCTCGTTTTTTACGCTCGCATTTTTGTTCTTACAAATTATCGTCGATAATAACAAGTGATTACTACAAGCATTATTATTCATATATTTTCTAATTAACCATAGTGACTATTTTTCTCTCTTTCTCTTCTTTTTTTAGAATCCTCAAAAATTCTCACAATGTTCCTAACTTTAGATTGTGTTTATCTTCTCCATTTGCCATCGGTGGATCCATAAGACCAAAGAAAACAATAACGATGACGATGAGATGAGAAGATGATGCTAATGATAGATAAAAGTCAGAGAAAACAATGATTATGAGATAAGCGGTGGTGGTGGTGAGCACTAAGCTCAAATTTCATTTCCTACTATTTGAATTTGTTATTCCCATCTTATGGAGTATCTGTTTATGCTTCAATAAGTATATACATATGTGAATTAAGGTCCATCTTATTTTTCATATTTGTTTCGAACAATGTGCATTTTTCAAATAGTATGACTAAGGGTTTAACTTTTTCACTTTATATTTCTTTCACATTTTGTGTATTTCTTAATTGAGCATAAATGAGGTCCATCTTATTACTGCGTTCTTAGGCCATGAGTATATAATGCAAGATAACTCTTTTAGAAGTCTTAATGTCTTTTGGCACAACTGTCAATGCAACTTTATTTATGTCACAGTATTTTACAATTTTCAAGATCACTACATTGATGCCTTGATTTTGACCCATATTGCAATTTAAATCTTTAACCGATTTTTATCCACATAATCTTTTTCAAGGCACCAAGTTTTTAAGTTCCTATGACTTGAATTTGAAGCAACCAATCCGGCAATTGAAATCTAAGATAACAAATTTTATCTCTCTTAGATATTTTTCCATTTTCGAAGCCCCGAGGCACCAAATGATTAAAGAGACCTTTTGGGCTACCGTAGGCACCAAAATATAAAAAAAAAATTCAAAAAGTTTTTCAAGTATTTTCACCAAAACTCGTCTTCTTTACTTCCTCCTTTCCACCCTTTAAAAAAGAAAAAGATATCCTCTTTCAAATACCGTCGATAGCACCAAAAAATGTTTTTTTCCTAAAAATTTCAAATTCAATTTTTGTAAATTTGTCAATCACAATTTTTTTTTTCAAAAGACCATTACTCCCAACAAAATGAATTGTTTAATCTTGTGCCAGAAGCACAATTGATCGCACTTTTTCCTTTTGACCAAATTTGGTACAATGCATGGGATTAAAAAAAAAAATCCATGGCAAATATCCAACCGTTCCACAAAAAAAAAAAAAAAACCAAAAAATTGGTGCTACAAAAAACCATCTGACAATAAACCGTGACAATTTCATAACAGAAAATATAAACCAGTGATTACAAATTTCTAAACTCCACCACTGTACCAAATGTGACTGCCAAACCCAATGTCCAATATCAAAAGAAGATCATGAAATAAGTTAGAAAAATAAAATCAATTTAAAAAAAACATTAATTAACTTTTAACAAAGTCATGGTAGATACACAAATAATTGACCGAGTTGAAATGGTTTTTAAGAGATAAAATGCCATATTCTTTTTGGTAGGTGCCTTAAACAGGCCGCATCCCACCATTAACGCCAACAAAAACATTAACCCAACACAAAAGCAAAAAAGAAAAATTGAAATATTTGCCTTTAAAAAAAAAAAAAATAGTCAATCACTTTTTTTATGTTTAAGTGAAATTTGAAACTCATTTACAAGAGATCACTAGTTGGAATAGAGCTGAGCCATGTTCTCACTTTTAGAGAAATGTACTAATATGAATCATTTCTAGATGCCCGCATCACTTTTGCTTTTGAAAACATTTCTGAAGAATAGTTAAGTTCGTAACTTCGTAGGAACCTGAAGTAGTAAATAGTAGGCTCATGGAGTCATCCGTTCTTTGCTCCCAATTCTTTTACAAAGCAAGTAGCTTTGGGCCTTGGGCATCGTGCTTTCTTATTTTGAAGGGAATTTTTGGGCTTTAGGCTGTACTGTATTTTCCAGTCAGGGGGCCAAGAAATTGTCGGAGGCCCAAAACTTTGCCTTTTACCACACTTAATAAAAGTTAGACGGTACACCGCACGTTGCTGCGGCGTATAGCTATCTACTATTAAATGCATGATATGATATTAGAGGAGAACGGACACCAAACTTTTACCTAGGATTATATCTTGTCTATGTATCTTTATGATCATATTCTCTAAAATCAATAATTGTAAGTAGAAGCTGCAAAAATTTTTGTAGCTTAGAACTGTGTATCGCATTGAATAAGATTGTAAGAGTTAAGATCCCACCTACAGGCATTTAAAACTAATAAAAAAGGAAAAGAAAAACAATAATGACCGGAAAATAGACAACTACAACCTTCTCACCCACTGAAACGGAAGAAAAATAGTACTCCTATTTCTATCATCCAAAATATTTATAATTCTTTTAATTCTTGGAAATTAAATTTTTCTTGATAAAATCTTTTTTAAATGACATATGAATAAAAAACTATAAATAAATGACAGATAAAATTTTTTGGTTACTGAATATTTTCAACAATAATTACTAGGAGAAATATAAAGTTAAACTAAATTTTGATAAGTAAAAAATATGTGAAGGATATTATGGAAAAAGTGGAAGACGATGTTTTGAGAAGCAACATTTTCCGGGGCAGAAAAAAGCAAAACGGCATCATCCAGGGTCGTGCGAACCTCTCGTGCCTAAATGTTACTCTTGGACATTTGGGCCAGACTGTATTATTGTTCTTCGGCTAGAGTTGCAGCACTGTTCACATAAAGCCTTATTACTGTAGATGAACATCGAATGACAACTCCTTTTTAATATTACACTATAATACTATATTCTAAAGATGAACATAGGTTACTGTTAGATGAATAGCGGTAATTATTTTGGGCTGGTTGAGCCCAGTTGGTATTGAGACATTGTTTAACAGTTTTTTTTTTACTTTTTTTAGGATGCGATTTGCTCTTTT
Organism: Aquilaria sinensis; assembly: GCA_005392925.1. Classification (NCBI taxonomy): domain Eukaryota; kingdom Viridiplantae; phylum Streptophyta; class Magnoliopsida; order Malvales; family Thymelaeaceae; genus Aquilaria; species Aquilaria sinensis. The sequence goes on along the minus strand of SMDT01002959.1, from coordinate 221,483 downwards.
TTTAGTTTTATCTCATTTCGTAAGGCGCTTGCCTTTCTGAACGCCTAGGTTGCAATTTTTTCAGTTTTCATCTATCCAACATTTTTTTGGGTTAAAACGAGATTTCATTCCCTAATATTCTAATTTTTTTCTTTTTTTGACTTGAGTTACGTCCCTATTACATTTTAGTCCCTAAATTTTATAACTATTTAATCGAATATTCTATTTGTTCCCTTGGCCTCCAAATTTTTCTTTTTGTTATTTTTTATGTACTATCTTTTAAAGTAAGACATTGGTGACCATAATTTTTTTAAGTTAAATTTTTTTTATTTTTTAGTTAAATCATTTTTTTATCATCATTAAGTCAATTGTTAAATCCTTAATCCCTAAAGTTTTCAATTTTTTTTGTCTTGATCCTAACTTTTTTTATTGATTTTCTTTATTATTGTTTTCTAAAATGAAGCTTTAATAATTATTTCTATCATTATTATTTCATTATTGATTATTAAGATTTGTATCATCAATTATTTATTTTAAGCTCTATAGTTTAATAAAGCAATTTGTTCCATAATTGTTAAATTTGAGAGTAAATTTTTTTAGATAAATTTTTCATCGATATTAAAAATTAGATTTTGTGTTAATAGGAGATGAAAAAATTTATTGAATTATTTTTAATTAATAGATAAAATATGAATTGTTTTGAAGCACATATCATGTTTTGTGTCGCACTATTATTGTTGAAATTTATTACAAAAAATATCCACTACAATGTGTGAGTCACCAAATCTCTCTATTTTTTTTTTGTCTTGACCCTAACATTTTTTATTGATTTTCTTTATTGAGGTTTTCTAAGATGAAGCTCTAATCATTATTTCTATCGTTATTTTTTCATTATTGATTATTAAGATTTGTAACATCAATTATTTATTTTAGGCTCTATAGTTTAATAAAACAATTTGTTCCATAATTATTAAATTTGAGAGTAAATTTTTCTAGATACATTTTTCATCGATATTAAAAATTAGATTTTGTATTAATAGGAGATAAAAATTTTATTGAATTGTTTTTAATGAACAGACAAAACATGCATTATTTCAAAGCATGTAACATGTTTTGTATCGCACTGTTATTGTTAAAATTTATTACAAAAAATATCAACTATAATATGTGAGTTATCAAAGCTCTTCATTTGTTCTTTTGGTCTCTAACTTTTTTGTCATTTTTTTATTGTTTTCTAAAGCAAATATTGGTAACCATGATTTTTTTCTTTTATATTTCTAGTAGTAACATTTTTTACTCCAATATCAACCTAGCAAGGTGTGAATATTATTCTGTTCCAAAATTACAAGGGCTGAAACTTGAAAATACATTTTTTTATTATATCAAATCTCTATGTCTTTCCACAAATTTGTGTAATGATCATATAAACCACCGCAACACGAGGCCTCCATACGCCTCGTATAAATACTAGGTGAATTACCTGGCGTTGCAGCAGTAATTTGTTTTTCGGGTACTTGATTATAAATAAGCAAAATTTGTGGCTTAAGAAGATATATAATAATATTTTAGAAACTTAAATACTACAAATTAGAGGTTCACTAGTCCAAAAAAAATATGAGGACTAAAAAGACTATGTGAAAATTTTTGGAGTTGTAGCGCTTCAGTCTTTGGTAGACAAGTAATGTCCAAGTAAAGTCTGGAGACTGTTCAAGTAATGGCTAAAATCTGACAAACTATAACGACTGAAGTTTTCCCTTAAAAGATAGAAAAAATCTTCCCATAGAAAAATATGTTTAAGTATTGGTACAAAAATAAAAGAAAAGTTTTAGAATAAATAGAGCAAATGAAAACACTGCAAGTAATAAGGGTTTAACATTAACTTTGCAAACAAAAATAAAAAGAAAAGAAAAAAAAAAGAGAAAAAGAACTAAAATGGAAAACATTTAGAATTTAAGGATTACAATGGAAAAAATTAACAAATTATGGACTGAAATGGATTTAAGCAAGAAAATGCTAAAAAAACCAAATGTGGAAAAATTCCTTTTCATTTTTCTCTTTAGAAGGTGCAATCCCCAAACTTGTTGATATTACTGCTATCATATTGTCTCTAATTACCTGCTCGTTAGATGGAAAACTTTAGGGATTAAAATGCAAGAAAGGAAAATTATAGAGGCTGAAGAGAGGTTATACCATTTATTAAGAAAAAGCAAAAAAAAAAAACATAGATCACTATAGATCTATAGTAATTTGGAACTCTATTTTAGTATATACGAGGTACATGATGCCCGTAGGTTGTGGCGATTTAATCCTTGTATCTATAGTAATTTGGAACTCTATTTTAGTATATACGAGGTACATGATGCCCGTAGGTTGTGGCGATTTAATCCTTGTTAACATTAAATATGAATATAAACAATGGTGATCGTTGAAAAAGGTAAAAAATTTCATAAAAATAAAAATGAAAAAACTAAGAATTGAGATAAAAAAAATCAAGGTAAATTTTTGGGATGAAAAGAACTAACAAAAAGATTGTAAGTATCAAGAGATAAACCTTGGTGGTTAAAATTTTATTTTAGAAAATAGAAATAATATAAAAATTTGATAAAATAAGACAAAGAGTGAGATTTCATTTCAGTGACAAAAAATGATGTTTAATGATTGATATAAAAAAAATGGAAAAAAATTGGTCTTTAGACCAAGAGAACAAATGTAGTGATTTTAGGAATTAAAGACTTAATCATCAAATTAATAAAAAAAAATAAATGAAAACATTGACTAAAAAAAATAGCTCAAACCATATAAAAAAACAATTTTTATATAGTGATTAATGTTTTGTTTTAAAAAACAATAATATAAAAAGCAACAAAAAAGATTAAATGAAGTCATTATGGTTGATTAGAAAAAGAAAAAAAAATAAACAATGGTTTCCAATATTTTGCTTTAGTAGACAATAATAGAAAAAATAAAAAAATTAGTGGCCAAAAGAACAAATAGAAAAAACCTATTTATTAAGTTTTTGGATTAAAATGGCCAATGACTAGAAATTAAGGACTACAATGGAAAAATGTATAAATTCATGTACTAAAAATATGTTTGATAAAAAAGAAACTTAAAACAGACTGAAATTGTTAAAAATAATGTTACAAACTCTTGTGAAAGTGATTTCTATGTGAGAAAAAAATCTAATTTAAAAAAAATCAATCACATAAAAAAAATAGTAAAACACAAAAGCAAAAAAAAGAATACAATGTTCATATACAGTGATTTTCATTGTAGATGAAAAGCAAAAAACACATCCTATTTTAGAATATAGTGAAGTTTTGATAACCGCACCTTGTAGTTGGTAATTTTTTTTCAATAAATTTAGCATGAAAATAATTTTTAATAATAAGAAATTAAAAATTTCTCACCAATAGATTCATATTAATCAATTAAAATTTTGGTTTATTTCAATTTTTGACTTGGGCTCTGTTTATATTATGTTCTTATCATTAAAATGATTAGTTATGATTGAAATATAATATTGTGAAACAAAACATTGTATGTGTTTCAAAATGATACATATTTCTTATGTTATAAAAAATAATTTACTAAAATTTTTCATGCCTTATTAACTCAAAATCCAATTTTCAATATCAATGAAAAATTTATCTAGAAAAATTCACTTTTAATTTCAACAATAATGGACTAAATTATTTTAGTAAACCATAGACCTTAAAGTAAATCATTGGTGCTATAAAACTTAATCATCAATAATAAAAAAATGACCAAAACATGAAAATGTATTTAATTTATGTTAATCAATTAATGATTTAACTATTAACTTAATAAAGATAAAAATAAAAAAAATTGACTAAAGTCAAATAAACCAATAACCATAGTCAAAAGTTGGTAAACAATAATGATTAAGGTTTCATTTTAGAAAACAATAATAAAGAAAAATAACAAAAAAAAAGTTTAGAACAAGCCAAAAATAGAAAACTTTAGGTATTGAGGGTTTAATAATTTTCTTAATAAATTTAAAAAATGATTCTGGCATTTATAATGCAGGATAACATTGCACAATATATATGCAATAAGTTTTTACAAATTTTTACATATTAATGAATCAGTGGTAAAATGGAATATTTTAAGAACCAAGCACCTATACGTAATACAAATTGTGCACTATTTTAACAAATCAAAACTTAGAATCAAACTCATGTAAAGTACATGTGCATTATATAAATTGTGCATATGTTTCAATTCATCAAAACTTTGAATCTAACCTATCTAACTAAACCTTTGAATAAAAACATATAAAAGAAAAAGCTTTTGGTATTTAATATGGTTAATGAAGGCATGTCTCTCATTTTCTTTTAAGAATCTATTATTTTAAATTTAAACAAACCATGTTTTATTTTTCTCTTAAAGTTTCCAACAGATTGAAAAAGTTTGGGACTATTATGGTAGAATTGTTATATTGAGGACCAAAAGGGGATTTGACTATTCAACCTATGAAGTAAAAAAAATAAAAGGAAACCATGTGTCGGGGTTGCCATAAATTGGACAAATATACTCTCAGTCCCTATATTGTTGGTCTTGGAAAGTAGTGGCCCCTAAGTGTTATTATCTGGCGATCTTACCACCATCGAATAAATAATCTTCACCTTATCTTGCGGTAGGATGTGAAAGTTAGGGATCATTTTGGCAGACCTAAAATATTCAAAGACTAAAATAGAGGTTTTACCATAAAACTTGGAAAAGCAAAAAAAAAAAAAAAAAAAGTGGCAAAAGGGGTTTCTGTAAGTGAACAGTAGAACCCCTTTTATCTTTAGAATATAGTATAATATATATATATATATATATATAATAATAATAATAATAATAATAATAATAATTAGGTGGATCAGCACACTTTTGTTGCACAAATTCGTTGTTTAGGAGCCCAAGTATGAGGAAGCACTGTTTATGGACTAGGGGGATGAAGAATTGCAAATGAAATGAAGTGGGTCAATTGTCAAATAAAAAATTTGAGGACCAAAAAGTTAAAGTGTGATAATCTTTGACGTATTTCGATGTTATACCATCTTTTTCCTTATGGCCATATTACTGGGTTTGGCCCAGTACTACTCACGAGTCAAGTGCGGCCCAAACCTTTTTTGTGAAATTCAAGGGGTCAATTATCAATTAGAAACATTTGAGGACCAAAAAGACATACTACGATAACTTGGGGACTTTTCTGAGAAGTTTCCTTTTCTTTTGTCCAAAACACGTCCGATTCAACCGAATTCTGTTATGTTATTTTTATTGGGCTACATGACCTAACTACAGAATTAGCTCCCAAACTTTCCCGCTCAAGTGGATTGGTCCAAAACTCAACACCCAGTAAAACTTGATTAATGAACTTTGAAAAGCATGCATTTAAGTCTATTAACTACCTTAATAAACGGAGAGCGTTTGGGAGAGGCTGAAGTGATATTTATTGCTGAGGTGGCCTTCTCTGCTTTAGCCTCTTTATTTGTCTCCGTCTCCCTCTTGTCTTTTCACACACTCGTGTACGTGCGTACGCACGCATGCACACACACATACACACTCAAAACGAATTTGTTTTAATTTAAGTCAACTGACTTGTTTTTACTTTTATATTTTTTTATTTGAAACTTTATTTGAAAGTCAATATTATGTAGATTTAATAATCTATTTGAAAGTAAATTTTCATGATGTTATTAAATTTTTATAAATTTTTTAATGCTTTAAACTAGATAAATTCATAAAAATTTAGTGAGATTACAAAAATTATTTTTTTAATAGATTATTGCAACTACATAATATTGGATTTTAATTAAAATTAGTTCCGGATAAAAATGATGTAAAAATAAAAATAAGTCATTTTAAAGTCAATTGACTTAAGTTAAAACGAATTGGGTGTTACTCACTCACTCACTCTTAGATACTCCGTTTGTTTTTCTTACATTTACTTTGTTTTGATTTTGATAGTTAGGTAAGGAAAGTCGGCAATTTCGTTGATACGGAAAATGAGCTTCTCATCCAAATGGGGTTTTATGTCCTTGCGCTTGACTTGGGTCCTCTGCTTCTGGTTCTCAAACTTGACCTTAACGAACGATGAGGAGGAACCCTCCCCGTCATTCAGCATGAGGTTGTGCGTGGCCACCACCTCCAACATAAGCTTCTCCTTGTTGGTAGCTAAAGATGTCAATTTGTACCATTACCTGTGGGTATCCTACCCTACTCTACCCGATGGAGAGGGTTTTTTTTTAATTAGATAGGTTTGGGCGGGTTCAGGTATTTTTTGTTTTGTACCCATCAGATACAGGGAGGGTATGGGTTTACAGGTCTACCCTCTTTGAACCCGGCCTATACGCCATACCTGCATATTATACATGGTATATAAGTATTAAAATATTACATATATTATATATACACACTTAACTCTAGTTCTATACATCCTAAATATATAATATAATTCTAACCTATAAAACCCTAAAATTCACAATAGTTTGACTTTGATTGAGTTACTTTGTTTTCGGTTATGTTGTATTATTTTAGTTTCAATTTAATGTTATATAATCACTTGTGCGGGTCTTGCAGGTACAATACTCGACCTTACCCGCCCCAACATAGGGAGAGTTTGGATGAAGAAATTATACCTCTGCGGGTTTGCAGGTATGATTTTGGCATGCTTTTATATCGCATATAGGATTTGGAAATCACTCTATCATCTCCAAATTCAGCATATTAATATCTCTACTGGTAGCTTTGGAAACTGTCATTATTCTAGTGTCAGCCGTAAACAAAGTAAATGTGAAAACTAAAATCGCAATGCAATTTTAAAAAAGGAATCAAAATGATGTTCATAACTATGACATCAAACAAAATGGCTTAAATCTACCAATACGTACATCATGAACTTTGGTGTATGAATTTCTTTTTTGGCATCGATGAATCTAAGTTAGAAAATGGTAATTAAACTAGAAGTTTCATTAGTTGTGTTATTATCAAACTATTGGAGATCTTGAGTCAATTCTTTAGATCATTATCACGTTTAAAACATACAAGCAAGGGACGAACTCTCACTTAATTAAAAAAAATAGAAGAAAATAAAACAGAAGACATGAAGGAGGAGATGGGCAACCTCAATGGATCAAGATTGCAGTTAGGTTCGGCAATATTCTATCTTAGGCAGCGTTTCATTGTTACATCTTTTTTACTTGAAACTAATTTTAATTAAAAGCCAATATTATGTAGCTACAATAATCAATTAAAAATATAATTTTATAATCTTACTAAATTTTTATGAATTTTTCTAGTTTCAAGTCTTAAAAAAGAAAAATTCATAAAAATTTAACAATATCCTAAAAATTTACTTTCAAATTGATTATTGCATTTATATAACATTGACTTTCAAATGAAATTGGTTTCACGTAAAAAAGATGAAAAAGTTAAAAAAAGTCAATTGACTTTAGACGAAACGAATTGGCCCTTAAAAAGAAGATCGACACTACACAAAACTGAGGCTTTGAGATGTGTTACTTCAGAATTTAAAGAGATAGGAGGGAGACTCAGACAAATAGAGAGATTGAAGAAGAAAAGGTCACCTAAGCTAATAAATGCCACTTCAACCTCTCCCAAACTCCGTCTGTTTATTATTGTGGTTAATAGGCTTAAGTGTGTGTATTTTCAAAATTTAGGAGCTAAGTTCTATTGAGTATTGAGTTTTAAATTAACTCGCTCGAGTTGGGCAAGTTCAGGAGCTGCTTCTGTAGTTAGGCCATACTACATCTTAAACAAAATTTGTCATATATCCTAGGTTTTTTTCCCCCATTTTTTTCCTGTTTTTATCCTAGTTTTTTTTTTCATTATATTCATTTCCAGCTTTTATTTTCTTTTTCATTTTTTTGCTTCATTTTTCCTATTTAATTTAGAGTGTAATTTTTCCAGTTTTAATCTTTGCTTTCACAAATTTTCAACATAAAATGAATAAACATACTAGATAAAAAAATATGTATTCACAATATAAAAGAAATTCCTCCAAGAACTGATGAACATTTGGCTGATGCTAAAAATAACAAACATGGGAAAGAAAAATAGTTCTTTAAAAGAAAAGAAAAAAAAGATAAAATAACATAAATTCATCTATTTTTTTAAAAAAATTATTGTTGTTTTTTTTAAAATTATCTACTTTTTTCTTCATTTTTTAAACTTTTCAACTAATAAAAAATAAACAGTTACTTGAGCCAAAAGAAAAAAATGGCTACTAGTAAAAGAACGTCTAGTTATTCTAAAATAACAAAAAATACTAGTAAAATAATAAAATTAATTTCTCTAAATAACTAACAACTAGTTATAAAAGAGCAAATAAATAATAATAAGAGAACATACAAAAAATAGTCTATCTAAAAAGCAAGTAAGAACTTATAAGAGCAAAAAAAATTGAGTAAAAGAATAAATAGTCACTGATAAAGGAATAAACAACTTGTACAAGAGAGCAAACATGATAAAAAATAAATAAGAACTAATAAAAAAATAAAAAATATTTATAAAAAAAACACAATAAAAAAATAAATAAAAGCTGATAAAAGAATAAAAACCTAAGTTGTGCGTCTCATCTATGCATGACTTATTCTAAAACAATTAACAGACATGTGGTGAGAGAATAAAAACATACTGATATAGAGCAATTAAAAAAAATATGTCATTAATAAAATCTAAAAAAGGGGAAATAACTGGAAGATTTTCTATGACTGTGTGGCTTCTAGTAGAATTAATTGCGTTTGTCTTACTAGAATTCTTCTGCCCCTTTTGGCCTTTTGACATTAAAGTTGGCGATTAATATTGAAGTTTAGAAAAAAATATTTAAGAGTAATTTTTAATTTTTAATTTTGAACCGTTTAATTTTCACCATTGATAAATCCAAAAAAAACTCTAACACTAAATCTAAAAGGCTCTTCCCAAACAGACGAGATTCACCAATGAATACTTGCTTTTGCCTCTCCCCCGGATTGGGCTATGAATAGGCCTGCCTCACAAGCTCTCAATTCTACGAGTCAGTCCAATGCAGTAATCCTGGTACAACCATTGCAAAGCTACTAATTGGTTCCAAAGACATTACGCGAGCTAGACTAATCTTCAACAATTGGAGTAACCCATATATAGCAGAATTAATTGACAAAAGGATATAATTACTAGATTGAATTAGTTTGGAAATAATGGTGTGTGGAAGAAGGAGAAGACTCTGTGGAATATGAGTTGAAAGATAGTTTATGAAAACCGCCCACGAGGAATATACTGTTATAGATTTCATATATGTAGAAGAATGCTCTATTATTTTCGTTTTTAATCTTTTTTTTTTTTAAATTCTATTTGAAAGTTAATAATCTTTTTAATTATAAATTATTTGAACAATTTTTTTTTACAAAACGTAGTAAGTTTTTTTATGAATTTTTTTCACACATAGTCAATAAAAAGGAAAAATAATGGAAAATAATTTTTTTTTCAAAAATATTAAAAAATACTTTTTATTTTAACTATTTTTAAATATAAATTTTCAACTGATATATAACTAAATCGAATAATTGATATATCAAAATAATCACTAAAAAATTATTTTTAAAAATCACCGCCCAACACACCTGAAATTCAAAAGAATTCCAGCTAGGACAATACGAGCAGCCTTCCGAGCTTCCATCCAAGCATTAATGGCCGTATTGCAACTTTTTTACTTTCTCATTTTTGGTAAACCAATGGCAAAAGTAAGTCAAATAAAAAGCCAAGGGCAAAATGACGATTCGATAACAAATGAGTAGCAAGAGTGAGGAATGCACTTTTCAAAAGTCGAAGTGAAAACTGGTTTCAGAAAACGTGAGTTAGCAAAAGATAAGTGCGAGTGCCTTGGACTTGGAGGGGTTTGAGATTGAGACAAAATCGACAAAATCCTAAGTCCTGAAGCAAGAGAGAGAGACCTAACCGATGGCAATTAAGTAAATGTAACACCCCGCCCAGCCCAGCCCAGCCAAGCCGTCGCCTTCCGTGACCAATGGAGCGGCTGGCCGTAACTTTCAAAATGAAACACCCGGAAATCAAACCCGTCAAAGGAAACCAGCGGGCCCAACTTCGCAGTAACAGTAACACAAGTAGACCGCTCCGACTCCGTTTCCGCCTCCTCCTCCTAAATACTTGTGTCCGAAAATCGCCGTAAAAACCAACCAAAGCAAAGAATAAAAGCGATTTATTCTTTATCTCCCTGGTCTCATCATTCCCTCTTGAGTAAATAAAAACAAACTGTAGCCGTATTATATACTAATTGCATATCTTTTTCTCTCTCCTCCATCGAACAAGCGATCGAGCGGACTTGTGTTCTGTTAGCTCTTAGCTGTCCATAGCACCAACCTGTTCGAAGATCTCTCTGATTTAGCTCTCCTGTCCTTGGTTTATTCGGACGATTAGAGAAGGAAACGGGATTCCTGTTGCCGCGATCTCTCTTGATCCAAGCCGAACAGCTTCAGCCCGAAAAGTTGGACCAAGTTTCCTGTGATCCCAGGTTAGTCACTGTTTCGTCTTCTCGGTCAACTTTCCAGGCCTCCAAACCAAACAGCTCCCGCTTTCGTCTTCCCTGTTTATTCTCTAGATCCATGGGTTGGAGAAGATGAAACATTGGCAGATGTTTTGTTTAGTGAAGTGATTTCGCGGCTTAATCAGTTTGTGAGGATGGGAATTGTGTTGCCCAAAAAAGTTCGATTAATTGTTTATGGCTTGCTGAATAAGGAGGTTTCGGATAAATTTTTGTATTCTTTGTAAGAGATGTGCTGGCCCCTTATCCATAGCTTTTGATCTCTGTTAATGTAGGTAGCGAGAATGGCTAGTCGTTTCAAAGAGGACGAGAAGAACGAGCGCATAATTCGGGGCCTTCTCAAGCTTCCGGATAACAGGAGATGTATTAATTGCAACAGTCTGGTATGGTTCTTGTGAGACTCTCTTCAGAAGTTGTAATTAGAGATACAATGCTTGTCTGTATCAAGTAACTTCCTTTTGGATTGATGAAATTGGAGCTACAGGAATGTGCTGCAAAGCGGTTTCAAAATTGAACATAATTAGCTCCGTTTCAATTGTCCTATTTGTTTTCAATGAAATTGGGGTCTTACCATTTTAGCATGAATGTATTAACAGTTACAAGTTCTGGAAATTATAACCTTAGGATGAATGTACTAACAGTTACAAGTTCTGGAAATTATAACCTGTACTCTGTGTGTTTGCTCAGAGTTGCTATATTTTACATTAATTTGGGTGCGCTAAACTATGACCTAAATACTTCATCTTTACAGAAACTACTTTGTATTTTATGGTGGTGATACATCAAGTCCATTTTTTGTCCGAGTTGATTCAGACAATATTATGATCATTGAAATGGGGTGTGATGATTTAAGTGGTGTTGGATAAGTAGTCATTCTGATTGTGACTTGCTGTCTTATTTTACTGAGCAGGGGCCACAATATGTCTGCACGACTTTCTGGACATTTGTATGCACAAACTGTAGTGGCATACAGTAAGTATATATTTCCATGGATGCATGCTGTCTTATTCATGCTTCTTCGTTTTTTCATTTTTATGTTTGTTTTTTGTTCCTTCCTGGATATTACTTTCTACCATTGTTGAAAGCGGTTTAAAGTAAGTTGCTTAACTAATTAATACTGTTCCTAGTCGGGAGTTCACCCACAGAGTGAAATCAATATCAATGGCCAAGTTTACATCCCAAGAAGTAGCTGCACTTCAGGAAGGTGGAAATCAGGTAAAGTTCTGTTTCAGTAACAGCCATTTCATTGATGCCATTGTCAAGTTGTCAGTTTGATGTTTTTCCTTTATCACATGTACAGCGTGCCAAGGAAATCTTTTTCAAAGAATGGGATCAACAGCGTAATTCTCTTCCTGACAGCAGGTCACTTGTTCATCTATTCAATGTTTGGTTCCGTTTATCATCCTGGAGAGTGTTTCTGATTCAAATCTCTTCTTTATGGCCCCAGCAATGTTGATCGGCTCCGGGACTTCATCAAGCATGTTTATGTGGACAGAAGATTTACTGGTGAGAAGAATAGTGACAGGCCTCCTAAGGCGAAGATGGTAAGAGGATATTTGTTCTTTTTGTAAATAAATGATGATAAATTTGATAACATTTTCTCACACGTATGGCATAAGGATGTCAGAAACATGTGTTGCATTATTGACTGTATGGATTGATGGCTTTCCTAATCAATGGTGATGGAGTAATGCTCATTTTTGTGGTTTTTCTTCCAAAAGTGTAGCAATTAACTTTATGGAGGTTTTATTATGCAGTATGTTGTAATGCTGCTATTATATTTTCTTTGACAATAGCATCCAATATTCTGCAAGAATTTTCTTTAGTTTTTTTCACTTAATGTCTTCCTGTTATTCATATGCCTAAAAGGGTTCCCTTGTTTATTTAGGCATTATGCAGCACATTTGTGCAGACACAAAAGTGACCTGATTGCTTTGCTGTTAATTTTTTATTGTACAGGGTGACAAGGAAGACTCATATGAGAACAGGAGCAATGACGGATATACAGGAGGGTCGAGAAGCCCCCCATATGAGGATACCTATGATCGTCGCTATGGTGATAGGTCAAGTCCTGGGGGGAGAAGCGATGACAGAAATTATAAATATAACTATAATGAGAGAAGTCCAGGATATGAAAGTGATTACAGGAAAAGTCCTGCTCGTCCTGAGATTGTCAATGATTGGCGCCGGGAAGACAGATTTGGTAATGGAAGGAAACTTGAAGATCGTGGAATCTCTGATGGAGATTCTAAGCGAGAAGGGAGATCACCTGAGCGAACAAAAGATTTAGGTTCATCAAGTCCCCCTGTGGTTCGCCCTGTCAGAGAAATTCTGGGGGAGAATGTAGTACCTCTTCGAATTAGTGAACCCCCAAAAGTCAATGGCAGCAGAACTGCTGATGGACCTGCTCATGCACAGGTTTGTCCTCCATCACCAATGTTTTTGTGTATTTGAATCAGGAATTTTTAAGTTTATACCACAGTTAATTGAAGCATGCTGTTTTCCCATCCAATAATTTATAAAATGCCTTTAGTGCCAATGAGAAACTCCCATCTTTTCCTTCATAAATGAAATTATGGAATGCCCTTCTTCTTCAGAAAGTACATTGTTTTTGATCTGGTAAAATATTCTCTATTTTGTGGAAAATATTTTGCTGCGGTACATCAAGATCATTGGAGATGTCATTTTGATCTTGAGAATCTTGATGGCTGATGAGCATAGGAAGAATCACTCACTCAGTTTTCCTTGTTTCTTCTTCACTCCTTTCTGTCAACACCATAAATGTCTTTAATTTACCCATTTTGCAATGAAAAAATGAAGGATTTTACAGAGTTGGACTATAATGAAGGATCAACTTATGTGGTGAGTGAGTAAACAAATAAAGTATAACATCGGTCCTTGTTGACCGGTTATTTATAAGTAGAAACTCAAAAAGGGAAAGGGTGTCTAATCTTACCATGGGAATCATGCAATATGAATTCTGTTTATTTTGTTCGAGAGCTCTGTTCTTTTTTTTTTTTTGGGATAGTTAGCAAGTGATTACCTTAAAATTTCCATTCTCATTCATTGTAGTTTCCTGTGATACATAGGTCATCCATTTTTCTGCATATTTGTAGTGACGTCCTTGAAGAATTTTATAAAGAAATGTTATGATGCTTTAATCATTGTTTGATCCATAAAATCAAGCCTTGGTGAACATGGAGATTAATGTTTCTATTTTAATCACGCTACCACAGCTGTCGCTGTCTAAACCTTTTTGGTAAGTAACTCAGTTCTCATTATTAGCACCATTCTTCTAATTTCATGCATGAAGAATGAGGTTAGAAATAGCATTTTTGGATTTTCCCTTTCTCTTTCTTTTTCTGATAGAGGACTTCCCATCTTTATGCATCGAAAGGAAAACCCAGTTGTTGTAACTCAAAGTGACACGCAATTGCAGAGAACTGCATCATCAAATAGCCTGGCGTCCAGCAATGGAAATCCAGCAGAAGTCAAGCCCGAAAGCACTGGAAGCTTAATTGATTTTGACGCTGAACCTGAACCTCCTGCTTCTGTGGCAGTTCCACAAACACAGCAAACTGTAAGCCAGTTGACTGTGCAGCCAGCAGCTAACAGTCAGAACAACTGGGCTTCTTTTGATTTTGCACCAGAGGCTAAAGGATCTCAAGCCCCTGCAAACTTGAATACATTTGATTCTGTCCTCTCACAATTATCAGTGCCGGCATCTGCAGCTGGTCATCAAGGTGGAGCACCTGGTGGTACCATTCCTGTAGCTGCATCCACGAGCAGCATCTCACTGCCGGGCAACCAATCAAATCTTACAGCCTCAGTTGCAACACCTTTCAGCAGTGGCGCTCCTGGTGCTCCAGGTAGCAACTTTGTTATGATGCCTCCTGGTGGTACCTTGGGAAATAGCAATGGGTTGGCACCCGGCATGCCTATTGGTGGTGGTAATTCCCACATAAATGTGAATGCTGCTGGACAATGGCCTGGCATATCACAACAACAGTCATCCTTATTTCCTGCCCCTGCTAGCCAGTCCACTTCTCATCAATTTATACCACCAGCTGCTGCTTCAAACAATCAAGTGAGTTTATTTTTCTTGAAATCTCTTATAGTGAGTGTACTTCAGTTATGTACTTATGCATTTAAATTTTTTTTTTGAACCTGCAACCTTTGGCAGCCATGGAACTTTCCACCTCAACATATGCAAGTGCCTTCTTCCATATCAGCTGTACAAGCACCTCAGACCAACCCTAAATCTGTGCAGGATGTGATGTCTGGAATATCACAGTCATCCACCACGGAAACAAAACCTGCTGGAAGGAAAGAACTGCCAGTGGTAATTTAAATTTAGAACCAGAGAAGTATTGTCTTTTTGGGTGTTTTGGGCATGCAGTCATCTTTAACACTTCAATTCTTGTAGGATCTGTTTACAGCAACCTATCCTACCTTCCCTGCACCTGGTCTGGGGTGGCAAATTGGTCCACCTCATGGTCTAGGGTTCCCAATGCACTATAGCACCCCAATGGTAACATTAGAATTCAGGATGAAATAGCTGATGATATTTCCTTGTTAGCTCTGTTATTGCCCATTAATTACATGCTGAATTACCAGTTGTGTTTGTGTTTTGTGATCACAGCAAATACCTACCTTTCCACAGACATCAAGGTCAATAAACCCATTTGACTTTAACAGTGAACCAATGCCAGCTCAACCTCAAATGGTAAGCATTTTGTCCTTGTGTCCTTGTATGAGTGTGTGTTGTGTGTGTGCGCGCGCGTGTTGAGAGGGGTAGGTGTTTTGAAGGAGATTTCACACTCAGTTTAGAAAATCTTGTAGGCGCTGAAATGCAAGGAACACTAAAAGAGGGGTTTCTTTCTCTTTTGAAGGAAAGATATAGTACCACATTTTCTGCAGTGATATTTTAATTTATGGCAATATGCTGCATATCATTTAGCAGCTGTATGGTAAAAATAGAGATTCAAAACCCCAAAGTGGTATGATGAATCTGCATATTTTTACAAGGGAAGTATATAGCTAATTCTGTAACTGTGGATGGAACCAGTAAAAGGAACTTGGATGTTTAATTGATAATTTATAAGCATTTTAGCTTAAGTCTATGATTGCTCTAACTGAAGATGGTGAGAAAGTCAAGATGAAGTGTGCTTGCCATGCCAGAACAAGATAACCAATTGAGCTGCTTTCTTCAACTTGTTACATTCAGAGATATGTTTAATTTGTTTTATACTTTTCAGTTTCTGAACATTTTATGCAGTGAGTATAAACATCTGCCTTTCAAGCCTCCTCATCTTACAATTCTTGTCGTGCAGTTTCCCTCAATGGCTCCACTGCAAGGTGCCTTGCCAAGTGGTCCGCCACCCGCTGGCTTACTTCGAACATCTGGCGTTGGTACTCCATCTCCAGCATGGATGCCACCCCAGTCATTGCCGTATGCATCTGCTACACAAACCCATGCACTGGGGTTTGCATCAGCATCACCACCAGGTAAGTTGATCACAGCTGCTGTATTCCCAGCTTTTTCTCCCTTTCTATTTACTGTCTTTTCCAATCTTCCTCGGCCTTTGGTGTAATCAGGGGCATATGCTGGGTTACATGTACCAAGTAACATTCAACCTACCAGGTAATCAAAACTTCTTAGTTGAACAATATGCATGTGAGGGCACAGCATACCCACACATGCACAAGTAGAGAGAGGGGTCAGGGCACGGTAATTTAAGATGATGGGTTGACGGCACAATCCTAATTTTTCCTGTGCTATTATTCTTTCTTTCTTTCTATTTTTCTTCTGATACAGATATTGTTTTTGGGTTTTTTTAGCGGCCATCAAGTTGTAAGCGGTGAGGCAAGCACTGGCGTTCTAAACTTTGATCAACAGCTGCCTAATAATTTTGCAACTTCCCCACAACCTTTTCCTTCTGTGGGAGGGAATCCATTTGGATAAATACAAAACGAACCGTCCGATCAGGTAGTGTTCTTACATATAGAACCAAGGCATATGGTCTTGCTGGTATTCAATGGCTGGGTGGAAAGTTTTTCAGTGAACTTCGTCAGATGAAAGATTTTCAGCTCAAGGTTAAACATCTGATTACCCACATTGGCACTAGGGGTGTTAGTTCGATGGTGAGTGTGGAGAGGTTAGGAAGGGATTGATATCGACTAGAAAGAGTACAGGGAACATGTAGTATGTGTCTAGTTTTATTTTATTTTTATTTCTTTTCTCTTTTAATATTTGCAGTTAAGTATTTGTTGATGTGTAATTTTTTGGTTAGTGATTTGCATTCGGCCTTGCTGCCTAGAGGTTATGTATTATTTCTTTAATTTTCTTGCATGATTTTGCTTTTTCTTATTTGTATGAAATAAATTGTAAACAGCTTGTAATTGTATGAAAGAGTAATTTTGTTGCGAAAGCTGATTGTGTTTCACGATAAGGCGTATGTGACGGTCATGCAAATAACTAATGGGCCCATCAGCCCGATTCGTGGCAGTTCATGCCAATTTTTATGTTCTCAGCCTCACCAGATGGCTATGCTCATTTGCTGAACATCATGCACGCTAAAAAAAAAAAAAAGGACAAGTTGCAGTAATTTAGGGTTGAATGGATACAGCAAAAATGTACTTCTCCATCTTAAAATATTTGTTACTTTTCAATTTTTTTTTTTTTGTAAACACTATGAATGTCCGTATATTTTAATATTCATTTTTAAAAAAGAAACTTACAATTATCTATTGAGGTATGCCATAATTTACAGTTTGTTCTATCTATTTTTAAAAACCTACACTTTATCTCATATATTTTTTACACTGTTTGGTAATAATTTCTGAAACTGTATTTAAACTATATAATAGTAATTTTTCAGTAATTTCAATCTCTTCAATATTTTTTTTTATAGTTAATAGATATTTTAAATTATCATTTTTTTCTTTTTTTAAATGTATTTTTCTCATTGTAAATACATATTAGTATTTTTTAAAGGTCGGTTGATTGTGAAAAAATATCAAAAAATTTGAAATTATTGGAACATTATTATTAGGCAGTTTGAATTAGGATTTCAAAAATTGTTGTCGGACACTGTAAAGCAAGTAGGGGTAAAGTGTAGGTTTTTAAAAATAAAGGGGGCAAAATGTAGGTTAGATCAAACCATAAGGGAGTTTTTGTATTTTCTCCTTTTAAACGTCCTTTCAAACCAGTTTTGAAAATTTAGGCAGAATTGCACTAAATTTAGACGATCTAAAACTACGCCTAATAATGTACTCCATTTGACAACTCAGAAGCTTGAAATCTAGTAACCTAGTCCAGATTTGCACAATTCTTCCCTCATGGTTCATAACACTTTCACACAAATGAGCTACTTAAGGAGGAGGGACAAAATTCAGAAGAAGGGTGAAGATGACAAACATTTTACGACACAAAAGAATAAGAAAAACAACAAACATATTGAGACTGATGGAGTAATTAAAAAAATGAATATAAATAATTAAAAAAATGCAATTTTAGTTTCAGGACTTGGGTTATTTACAGTTATGATATGCACATCCTAACTAAATGACCGACATTTGTATTTCCCTTTGTTAGTTGATATATGGGATAATCGACCAGCATTCAGGCTAGTCGGTTCTGCACAAGATCACTCGTTTCTTCCCAGTAGTAAAGTGTTGCTCGTGGTTGGAAGAGAGGCCACAAGGGGCTAGAAATCATCAGAAAATGAGCTGCCAGTGTCTTCTTCACACAGGTTCATCTGTTTGTCTGCTTTTCAGTATAGTTGGAGCCACCAGCATCCATACTGCAACAACATAAGGTACCTTCTCAGACATTCGTTGCTTAATTCAAACAAATTCTTCTGTCAAAGAACTCACTATAAACGCAGACTGCAAGCCATTCGTTCACAATCCTCACCCAAGCACTTGTCCAACCCACATCAATTGTCCACCTGCAAATCAGTTTTTTTTTTTTCTTTTTTTCTAGTCACATTTTATATCAACTGTAGGTTTTTGCGAGTAAGGAGGCCAACAAAGCAAAGGTTGAGCTTGAGCCTACTTTTTAATGGCGTGATGAGTGTTCCACCCTATCAGTAACATTGCGAAGTACATGGCTCCAGCGGCAAAAACAAAGTGGAAAAAACCATATGCATAGGGCACAGCATCTTCTGCCAGCGTTTCCTTTTTCCTGATCTGCAACTTTTCTGATGTTACCCTTCTTGCATGAGTTATGGACAAATGCGGGCGTCAGGAACTAGGGACTAACCTTAAAGCATTGGGAATCAATCCCGGTTGAGAATGTGGCTATAACAATTGCAAGCAGTGCAACGATAAAGCTCTGGAAGCAGTACAAAATTACTGTTAAGTTATGACTGCAAACCACAGTAGCTATGGAAAAACCGATTATGGCTTTTTATGTCACACGAACAACTGCCAAAGGGTTCTTACTGGAAAGCCACCAAAACTTTTCATTTCATGGTGTATAAGAATCTAACTGGAAAGCCACCAAACCTTTTATTTCATGGTGTATAAGAAACGTTGTATTATTCTTACTATGATTGTAAGCCAATCTGTGTTGGCTGAAGCCTCCGCCTTGCGGTTGCAGTGTTGTCCTGCAGGTTCACTGCAAATGCATAAATTGGTCATAAAGCCGGAACTTCAATGAGGTACAGAAACAAAACTAAAAATTCATGAACGAAAAGGAAGATTATAACTTGCCTTCGAATCGCACACCAGCAGATGAATACTATATACAGGCCCATAAGTCCCGGTGCCAGGAAACCAGAGTTGATCTGTTCAATAAAATATGACATAATTCATGCTTTTCGTCAAAAAAAGAAAAGGAAAAAAAAGACTAAATTCATGCTTAACATCACGTAATTAACTTCTCAGAAGGAAAGGGCTGCTGAAAATATACTCGTGGATGAAAGGAGACACTAGTCATGAGCTGGACGAGCACTAAGGTCCATGTGATGAAGAACATGTTGAGGAAGCAAGATCCATCTGGTGCATACCAAATGTACATTACCAGAATCCCTGCCAGGCATGCAACATAAGCTGTTGCTGCTAGTAGCATCACTTGGATATGGCTGCATGAAATTCTTTCCTTTATCATAATTCAGAATAGTAGTAGTTCTTTCCAGTATCAACATTAGATATTAGCGCTTATTGCAGATTGTTTATTCAATTTTAAGGATGAACTAGTTTGGGAAAATAAATGATGCTACCATCTTTGTCTAAATTTTTCACTCTGACAGCAAGCATTGAGCCATGTAATGAAACTGATCACACTTACTAGCTGCACTAGGAGAAAAACCCTGAAAACAAAAGTAAACATGTCCTTGAACAATAAGATTTGTTGGAAAACATTAAAATGGGAAGCGTTTGTTAACTTCCCAAACAAGACATCTCAATAAGATTATACATATTCACAGAGATAACAGGCAAAATCTATTGATACCCGGCACCAAAATGCGCGATTTCCCCTGCCAGATAAAAGGAACAATAGACGGTAAATGCAAGGGAAATAAAGTTTTTAAACAGAGCTCTCATGCCTGAATTCACAGAGAAAATTGGTAACTAACCATAGATCTGAACGAAGGCGGATGGAAGCAGAAAAGAAACGGCAGTCAAGGCAACCCAGAGACAAAACTTTGCAGACCACCATCCAGATTGCCATGAATCTCTCCTTTCATACAGCTTTGACGTGCCTGCAGTTGAAAGGAACATGACCAAAAAGAATGCCTATTTTCCCATTAAGGCACAACGGTACGTGATCAGAGAAAATTATGAGACTGGAAGGCTTTTCCTTCTTTTCTTTTTTTCTTACATAATGTGTCAAGAGGCCGAAGTAAAAATTTTTGGTATTGAAACAAAGCCCTGACATCAAATTTCTTATTTATTAGAAAAATATTGTTTCTTTCTAAGTTATATAGCGCAACTAGGCCAAAGTGAACGTGTACAAGAGGATACAAAACATCCCAAGCTAACCCTCAGGACTCCATCCGCACCCAAGCAACCATCACCTTTGCAGTTATCCAATCCTGATCAAAACCACATTGCAATATCGAAGACACATTTGTCATCCACCCGTAACATATAATCACAAACAAGCTCCTGAATTTATTTTTGTGAGCTACAACATACCCAGAAATCAGTTTATGGCACATATCCTTATTCGACACAAATGTTACGGCTCAAAATGAAGAACTAAGATTAATGGAAGAAGTGGAGTAGTGCCACTTACTTTGCAACTCCTTGTAGGCGCTTCTACCATAGTCTCTAACAGCCCAAGCAAGCAAATTTGCTGCAAGAAATATGAGTGCATAAACATATCTGGCCATCCATGGATTTGAACCACTCCGGAATTGACTGAACCACGATTCTTCCTTCAACACTGCCTCGGAGTAGCTTCTGCTGCTGCTGGCCCTCCCAATGGTCTCCATTTCCGGCTTCGGACCCACAAAATTACCGCTCTTAAAAACACACACTTTTTTTTTTTTTTTTGGTGGAAGTTGTACTTCTTTCTGCATTATTATAGGCTTGAAACGTTACAAGAAATACTGATGGGAGCGTTTTCATTGAAATCAAATTCTTGTCGCCTACAGTGGGATAAAGCCAATCATGATCGTCACCTGAACGTCAAAAAGCAGGAATCATTGAAAGACATTTTGGACTCTGGCTCCGGTCGGATCCATCACTCGGGTTCTTAGCCCATCCATCACCGAAAAAAAATATATACTGCTGTGTTAAAAAGGCAATTAACTACTGTCTGTTGCTCGCAGAAACGTTCAAAATCAAACAGTTCCGAACAGGTGTTTTGTTTCCTCGGGATGTGCGTGAGATGAAGACTAAATACGAGTACTGTATTTAGATATAGTTCTACTTTATGGATTTGATTAATTAGATCCATTCCTTCTCTTCCAAGTCTCATCTGAAGTTCTGAACACACATCTTAAGATTAGGCCTGTGCTTGAAAAATAAGGAAGGAAACTTTTAATAATTTTTCCAAAATCGTTGAGAAAATTAGCTGAAAATATCTCATTTTCAAGATAAATTCGGAAAATCATGGTAAGTCCGAGAGAAAATATTTTTCATGGAAGGAAAATTGTAAATGTTAGGTACTGAAAAAGTGTGCGAAGTTAATTGACTTATGAGAAAGATGGGACTGAAAAAAATGGGGCCTTTTTGGTTCCTCCAAAAGTATTCATGCTCATGCGTGAGTTTTTTGTAAGGATAGGTTTTTTGTATCAAAACATACAGTCATAGGCCTGTTGCCCAATAGTTAAAAGAGAAGCACTATGTTATTTGGCTCAATAAAGTTTGAATTAGGCTTATACTTGGGATTTTCTTTTTTAATAACCAGCGAATGTGGTTAGATAGTATAATTCCTCTTATTATTGAAAAGATTTTAAATATAAAAAAAATCACAAAATGCAAAATTTACAAGAGTCCCTCTATCTGTGTCATAGAGCGAAAAGAATGAGCACTTAGGAAACGCCAGAATATTAGAGAATGCTTTTTATATGTATTTAGTGACAGAAAAATGCAGGAGAAGCAAGCAATTGTCGCTTAAATGGAACCCCGTGTTTGTCTAGCAACTCCAATTAATGAACAGCCAGGCAAACTCCGATGGAGCAGCAAACATAAATAAAGAAAGGAACACCGGAGCTTTTCTTGCAAAAACTCCCAACTAGTATTCACGTCAATTCTCAATGACAAATCAAACAACAGAGTCCTAAAAGACTTCTTTCTGATACCTTGTCGTTCTAATCTTTTTTCTTTCTTCTTCTTTTTTTTTGTTGCTTGTGTCGTTTTGATAGATGTTGCTTTTGCTTGACAGAAAAGAAAAAGACGGGTTGCTTTTTCGGTCCATTTCTCTTATTTTCTAGTTTCTCCGGATTTCCCGCTGTCTCACTTGACCGTATATTTCAAGGTTAATTTATGCTCCCTGAAGATTCCCGACATAAAAGAAAGGGTAAATTACATTTTGTGCCTTAAGGTTTGGTACTATTTACTGATATCCCCCATCATGTTTTCGAAACCGACACTTACACACAAATCCATCAACTAAGAGAAATGAAAAGAAAATGTCTCTACTACCCATCTATTTTTTTTTTAGCCTAAGCACTCAGATTTTTTTTTAGCAAGATAGCTACCTTCTCCATCAATTCACATAATTCACAAACCTAGTTGTGGCTTGGTAGCCTAGACAGCAGTCAGCAACAAAACAAATAGGCCAACATGAAGAACCACCAACAAACGGTCAACACAAGCTAAATGGTGAAGTGTAAGCCACTAATATTTTGGATTGGGACCAAACTTGTCACTAAAGATTTTTGTCTAAAATTCCCACTAATGTTTTAACATGGTTCAAATTGCTGACTAATGTTTTAAAATTAGCTCAAATTGACCATTGATTGTTAAAAGGCTAATAGAAAATAGGGAAAATAAGCAGATTTTAAAATTTTAGGATAATAATGTAACTTTTAACAAACTTAGAGATTTTAAGTAATTTATCAATTTTTTTTTTTTGCAATCTTGGAACTCAAGGTTCGATTCATTTTTTAGTTTTGCCCCACTTGATTTTCCCAGTTAGGGTTCTTTTTTTGCCAGCTCTTTCTTGTCAATGTTTAAGTTTTGAAGCCTTAAGAACCAGAGGTTCAAGTTTGAGATCTAATTTATTTTTGTGTAAGCTTGAGATCCCAACCTCAAACAAAAGGATCTGATTCGAGTTTTTGGTTTAGAGCTATTAGAAAAGCCACTATAATATATATATATAAGTTCTAGCCACTATTGGAAGAGCTTTAATTACAAGGCAACAACGAAGAAAGTTGGGGCTAGTAGCGATCCCACCTAGCGATCCCACCTAGTGGCAGTTCCAGGGTTTAGAAACTTGATGGACGATATCAAAGAAGAGGTACTTGACCCCTAATCCCTTGTATATTTTTTGTTCGATTGATCTATATGAGAAAAAATGAATAAATTACCTAGAATCCTCAAAGTATATGAAAAAAATTTTATTATTGCAATTTTTTTTTCAAGACCTACTATATTTCCCTATTTTCCGTTAGCCTTTTAAAGGTCAGTAGCTAATTTGAACTAATTTTGAAGTACTAGTGGATACAATTTTTTGTCATTTTAAAACATGAGTGAGCATGAAACAAAAAAAAAAAACACTTTAGTAAAAAATTTGATCCTAACAAAAAATATTAGTAACAAATTTGAGATGTTTGCCTTGTTTTTACAAAAAGTTGTTGGTAAATATAGAATTACTAATTACGTTATAGTTTTCATTAACACTCTATGAATTGGTTTTGTACGTAATTTTTATTTTACATCATTGGTGAAATAGATATGCAAAAAAATAGGTAAAAAAGTTTGAAGTAATATATAAAACTATATTTTTTTTGTTTTGATAGGATATATCATCGTAGTCAAAATCCCAGAAGCATTAATTAACGCATAAGATATATAATCGTTTTAATTAAGTAAGGAGATAATGATTGTTTTGTAGTGAATTGATGAGAAAGTAATTATAGTCTCGCGGCTGGTGCAACCTATGCAATTTTTATTTTTAAAGAGAAATCAAGTGGCGATCCATCGATACGTCTTCGCGTGCAAGCAAGTATGCTCGGCTTTTGCTTTGATTGCAAGCTATAAATATAATAGCCACCAATACATACTTTTTTTATTCTCCCAGGCCCCAACTGATAAGGTTTTTATTTTGTTTTCTTTTTGTGCATGCGTTCTCAAACAAATGAGACGGCATTTCTCAAGCATTTGCTAACCTTTTGATGTTTTCCTTTTCTTGTGTGCTTCCCTCCCAAAACCATATATATATATATAATAGCCTTTTAGCGTCGTTTTATCACGTGGTCAAAAGATACAGTAGTTAGTTCCTAGTCTTCCTACAATATTCTCCATTTTAATTTATACATTGTCCTCTTTGTTCTTTTAATCGAAATGTTCACAATACGTTTAATCTTTATAACAAGAAAAATAAGACGCATGGGTATACACACATAAGTAAAACATGTAGCCGGGTGAATTTATACTCTTTTTACACACACGCACATATGAATATGGAACCATTAAATAGTTTTTTTTTATTTTTTTGAGAGGCAAAAGACATCTTATTCCATAATAAGAAGTTCAGAACATACAAAGGCCGAACAATATGCAATTACACCATTACACAAAGCACAAATATAAGGGAGGGACATGATTTATTCATTCCAAGCTTGGCTAAAGTATCAGCCTAATCATTCCTTCCCTTGGAACATATTCTAAGCTACAATCGGAAAATCTTTTGCTGAAGTTTACAATCTGTCGAAGTGCATCAGTTAATTTTCACGGTCCATCCGGCTGCCGACCCATTTATTCAATCAATGGCCGTTTTCAAATCACTTTCCACAATTAGCTTTTCCGGCGATATATCTCTTCTTTGATCCATGACTCGCATGCAAGGCTTCCATTATAGCAACCAATTCCACCTTGATCGACCACTTTCCCAAAGTGTATAGCTTTTAAAAAAAATGCTTAACACCTTGTTGTTATTATCTCAAAGAATACCATCTATGGCCGCTTTCCTAGTTCTTGTATTAACTGCAGCATCAACATTGAATTTCAAACAACTCCACGCAATCATCTCCTTCTCCTCTTCTTTCCTCTTTTCCATTCCCACCTTTGCAGGAGTCAACAATACATCAATAAATCTGCGGGCTTTGCCTCTCATTTCTTGTTCGCTAGAGTCCATACCATGGCACAGAAGAACAACAACCATAACTCTTTTGAAGGTACTTGATTTGAGAAATCTTTTCACTATATAAAGAATTGTAGCACAAAGCTTGGTACAGGCCAACACAATCTCCAGTCTTTCAAAACTAATGTCCATAATCTCCGCATAAAATCACAATGTAAGAATAAGTGATTTAACATTTCTCTGCCTGTATTGCACAATAAGCAGCCTGCATTCTGTGTTTTCCAGCACCTTCCTCTCAACTAAAAAGTCTCTAGTTGGTAGTCTTCCATGAAATAGTTGCCACATAGATATTCGAACCTTTGGAGGGGACCAGAACCGCCACACCGAAGCAATTGTTTCTGCATTCTGAATAGGATCTGATCTCACCTGCTTGACAAAAGATCTAATCGAATATTGTCCTGTACTTTCATGAATCCAGATAAATCTATCTTTCTCCTCTGTACATAACACCTTCCTCTCTAATGTTTCCAAGAAATCAGATCAAATATTAATCTCCCAATTGAAGACTGGTCTTCTCAATTTAAAATCCAATTTCTAGATGCGATTACTCCAATACCCGAAATCTATTACCCTTCCATTTTTGTTAACCGACAAATTAAAGCAAAGATTCTCGAGTATTTATGCTTCAAAATTAAGTCATCTATCCAATGATCATGCCAAAAGGAAGTTCTTTTACCATCACCAACTAGAGCCATAAAACCATTTTTAATTAAAGCATCACCATTAAAAGGAATTCAGACCTATGTATGCTATAGACACCTTGAAAGTCTTGACAAAGCAAGAGAGCTAGGAGGGTAGGAAGTTGAGGGAAAACCTACTCCTCCATCGAGTGATTGACTTAAGTTTACCATATAGTTCCCATCTATTTCCTTCTTTAAGAGTATGATCAATCTTCACAATACGGCATCATTACATAATTTTTTGTCCAATCAAACAGAATTCTAAAGAGATCTCAAGACCAAATTAATTTTAATAAATTAATAGTAATTGGTTTAGTCAAGCGAAAAGTAGAATTGTTCCAAAACAGGTGAGCTTTCTTGAAAATGGTAGTTGATTAAAATCACAAGTGCTACTTACGTCCAAGTTCCTATCACTTTTTTTCTCTCCTCAGTTGGCTATAAAAAGTAGCATAAAGTCTCTAACAGATGATAAAGCAATATGTATTAGATATAAAGAGCTTTAAAGATATATATGCGGTTTATCAAAGAACTACAATTTGAGTATAACTTGACGTGATGCCAACTTAAAATTTTGGGGATCAAAGTTGGAGTTACCACAATCCATGAAAGAGGAAATGATATGGATTCCGCCCCAATAGTTCGACACTGATTTGGTTCAGAAATGGGCTGGGTCTCTAAGAGTTTAACAAGCAACACAAATCAGAAACACCCGATTAGCTATGGGCCTCGTTGACTTATGATCTGAACTGTATTACGACAGAGCCCAAATATTTCTTTTTGTTGGCCCCATTGATTGTACAAACTAAGATTTACAGTGCTCAAGAGTCCCAGACTAACAAACAAGGCGCCGAAGGGATGCGTGATGAGGCCGATAATTTCGAAAGAGATCTCAGTGTGTGAGAGAGGTCTCCTCCAGGTACAGAGAAATAGTAACACATGTAATAATGTACTCCTCCGTTTCAAAACTTTTACTACGTTTATCTTTTATAATTAATTTAAAATTTTTTATTTTTAAAATTTTAATATGTAAATAAAAAATTTTATTTATGAATGATAAATCGCGATACGTGGTTTCTATATATATATATATATATTAGTTTTTTTTAACAAATAAAAATATAAATAAATTCAAGTTAAAATACAATAAAAAATTAAATTGAGCAAAAATTTTGGGATGAAGGGAGTGGTTAACATTTGTAATATTAGTGATTATTTTGCTTGAATCATATCATCACAAGCACATGAAGCCCATGATTAATTTGGTGAAGGAAGCACTTGCAGTTGCAAACGAAGGAATTGTTTATCTCAGTATCTTACCCGCCCGCATTTTTTTTTTCTTTTTCCCTGACCTTTCTTTGGCACATGGGGACGACTTCTAGTCTACGGGCACTTGCTCATTTATGGGACGGTCTTATATATATGTTCAATCTCCAGAATCCCCAAATCCGGAAAAACAAGCCACATGATTAGGGAATGAATATATAGGGGCTGCTAGAGTAGAGAATAAAGAGATGGCACTGCCACACAATTCCTTTGCCGTTGAAGCCCAAAACAAGTCAGCTGATGCTGAAGAAGGACCCTAACAAGATTTTGCAATATTACCGGTACTATTTAATTGCCCATCTTATTTGTGGTTGGTGAAGGCAGGCACGAGTCTCTCCTTAATACTGTATTGTAGTACTAGTATATATGTCCTCGCTCGGTTTAAAAAAGAATAAATTATATTCTTTCGTGTTGTTTAAAAAAACTTGAATAATTTTTTCTTTTAAAAAGTATTTAATATTTAGTTTATCTTATTATTATCATTTAAATTCTCACTACAAAAAATTTAAAAGAAAAATATTCCTTTTTTAAATTCTCATTTAAACTCCTATTACATAAAACTTAAAACAATTTAAAATTTAGTTCTATTAATAAAATAAAAAAATAATATAAATCACACATATTTTAATATATGTGCGCAAATTAAGCAATAGTCCATCTTTACAAAGGTGGGAGTAACATTAATGAGTTTGACCTAATCACAGCTGTCCAGTGTCCACAGAGCTGTAATTTAATGAGCAGAGCAACTGCTTTGTGTGTGGGTGCAACTTGAATGGAGGCGGGCAAGGCGACAAAAATTAAACAAGTCAACCAATCCTAACTGCTACTATATATTATCTCATCAATATTCGTCTCACGTACGCTGGGGCTGTGGGTGGGCCAGAATGAGATGTGTATCCATTTATTTTACAATGTTTATATGGTATCGAACCGACACCTTTGCATCTATTAATTCATTTGCAATATTTGCCATTTTTGCGTTGATGACATTGAAACTTTTCGTATTTACACTTTTCTAACTGATAATTGGACATTTTGTGATCGATCGAATAGCTAGCTTAATTCAATATATAATATAGCCAAAACTACCCAGAAGCTTGAGACTTTAGGACATATAATTGCTCCCTCTTATTTTCAGAAATATATCATATCCCAGCTAAGTTTGTCTAAAATTTATATTACACTTTTATTATTCATTGTGGACATTAAAACATGCTAACTAGTTACCGGCCGGAAACATTGTTGACTAGAAAGGAAATCAAGTTAAACCGAGGACTGAATAAAATGATTTAGCGTACACAAAGGACTGAATAAAACTGATTATTTTCTGACTCTGGAAAAGACCATATTCAGTCCTATGGTTGGCTTGATATTCATTATGGTCACTAGCTAATGTTATCTGTTCAACATTGTAGTTGTTAGTTAACAACATTTTAACATCTAAAATGAACTATGAGTACAAGTATGAGTTTAAAAAACCTGTAAGTGATAATAATATTATATATTAATAGGAGGGGACAATTGTACGTTAAACGAAATATTGGGGGTTTTGCTAATTTTTGGTTGATTTTATCGCAAGGAAAGTTGAAAACGTTAATTTATAGTGGGCAGTTTCGTTTGGTGGTCTCGCGGAATGGCTATAAATGAGGCATTCGGTGGTGTGGATACAGTAGATGAAGTGGGGAGGGCAAACAGCCCATGTGAGGGGGAGGAAAGAGTAGGGCCCTGCCCCATACATGCACATATTGTTGGTTTCACCATTATCCCTTTCAAGGTTGCGTTGGTGGCCCTCCCTTTCAATCTTCACTTTCCCATTTGCCAATCGAAAATGACGCATGTAATGTCCACAACCAGAGCCCCAACCCATATGCTACAGAAATGTGTGTGTGTGTGTGTGTCTATATATACATGTGGAAGCTGGAGGCTTAACTTCTCGTGGGCTGGGTTCGCCATATTTTCTTTCTTTCTTTGTGGGAAAACTGTGTTAGCTAGCTAGCAAGCTGTAGTTGTTTTCAAACCCTGGATTGCCTATTAAAACTTGGCAGCGATACATGATGGTTACTTCACCGCCATTCCCCATAATTTCTGGCCAGGAAAGTCACCTTCATGATAAATACCATGCGGATGAAAGTCACTCCCTACCCTAAGTAGTACTTCAACTTCAATCACACGACAACCCTTAATTTGCTTGCAGGCACATTTGAGCTATTCATATGGGCGGGGTCATGTCTCCTATGATCTCTTTTTTTTTTCGTGGTTAGAATGTGTTTTCCATTTCAGATGGAGTACAAGGATCATGCTTGTTCATGCTTTACTTTGCAAAATATTCTTTTTATTAAAAAAAAAAAGAGAAGAAAAGAAAAGAGTGATGTAAAAGCTTCGTTATATGATATATGTATGAGAAGGTTTAGTTTCTATGTTTTGCTTCATTAATGTAGCATACTATATAAAATTGCTTATTGTCCTTCAACTATATACACATCATGTCACAGGTTCATTCTAATTTAAAGTGTGTGTGTAAAATGTATATTTTTCAAACTCCGATAAGCTAGTGATCCAATGTGTATGGCTTTTGTGCACACTTGACGTTAATATATAGCTTGTGAAAATCCTTCTACGTACTAGCATATTTCTCAATATGTCTGTTCCCCATTGTTAGTGGCTTAAGGAAGGAACAAGCAAGTGGCCAGCCTGCCTAATCATGCTCTTGCTATTTCTTTACAACACTCTTGCTCCCCTAAATAATGAACCGTTTCTTTAGGCAAGAAAACCAAGTTGTTCAATTTATGTTGTTATTTTTATTTTTGTCCCCAAAAGTATAATTTAGAAAAAAATCATGTTTACATTTTGTTAGTTGATAGTTTAGATGAAGGTTAATAAAGTAATTTGGATATTAGAATCTTTCTAAAAATAAAAATGGTTTAATCTTTTTATCACAATCCAAAAATAAAGAATATGCTTTTTTAGTTATGGAGTAAGTGTGTGCTTGTGTTTGAATATGTATATGTATATATATTAAATAGTGAGTTACTCCTACATTAATTAAGCTGCTAATACCATTCACCCCTTCTTGAAAAGAGTAAAGAAAACATAATAAAAACGTGGAATACCCGAATGTGACAGGTTACAGATGAGACAAATGCATTCGTGTCTTCTGATCTTGTGAGCCTCACATGGAACTCACAGTATTAGATGGCATAAATGTATTTGTCATGTTTTACGTTCAGATACATCACATTGTTGCTACCTTGAAAAAGTACTAGCATTTATATTTAACACAATGATTAAAATGCTAGCTTTCACTTAAAAGAATTCAAATTTTTAAATTATATACAGTATTTATTTTATAGGCCGTGTAAGTGTCTATATTGAACAATAATTGGATTTCGGGGCTTCACTTGAAACCTATAATTTCCCCTCTTTCACATATAACCCATCTTTCAATTGCCAACCTGATTGACTACAAAACTTTCTCATGGAAGGCAGGAGATATAGATGTGTTTTTCCACCATTCAGATGCAGCACTAATTAAGGACATTCCTTTGAATCCAAGATTTTCAAAGGATCTCTTTACATGGGAACTCACAGACAATGGGCGGTTCTCGGTTAAATCAGATACTATATTGCATCTGTCCTTCTATATGGTCAAGACCCTTGGTTAAATTTGATTTTTGGAGGTGGCTATGGTGATTGAGCCTTCCCCCGAGTACAAGTCTTCTTGTGGAGAGCTTTTGCGAACCTATTACCTACAAGGGATAATTTACAGATTTGTGGGATCTAGGTAATTCCTTCCTGGCCTATTTGTGACCAAGGACTTGAATCTACTCGTTACATTACTTGAATCTACTCATCACATTTTTTTGGAATGTCATTTTGCTTCATTAGTGTGGGATTTGTGTGACATGAATGTTCCTCCCCTACCCCTTGATTGGGCGAAGGGCCTTCGATCCATCTTTGATGGTAAGCCACTTAAATCTTTAAAATTTGTAGTCATGTATTGGTTTCTCCGGTCCAATCGGAATAAGGTGGTGCATGAGTCATGCTGCCAAACACCCTTTCATCTTGCTTTGGGCATCCAAGTGTGGATGGATGGCTTTCAATGGGTGAATTCCTCTCACAAGAATCCACCAAGGATAGAGCATAGAAGGCCTCTAAAATGGAGGGTGTTGGCAAATAGGGTTATTAAAATTAATGTTAATGTAGCTTGGAGGAAGGAGAACTATCAGGTTATCGTGGGTTGGTCGGATGTGACCATCATGAGCACATCCTTCTAGTCATCTCCTATGGTTTTCCTTACTCCTGCTTCAACCTGTTATACTTGGAAGCATTGATGGTGTTGTGGGGTTTGAAGGAGGCTCTTTGTCAAGGGTTTTATAGGCTTCTTTTGGAATCTGATTCCCAGGAGTTGATTGCAAAATTTTTAAGCTTTCATGTTCATTCTTTATTTTATTTTGAAGCCATTATTTGGTGACTAGGGATATCAATAGATGTCTAATCCAACGGGTATCCGGTTATATCTAATTCAATTGGCCATATTTTTTTAGCACTTAATCAAGTTTGGGACAGATGTGGTTTTTTTTTTCCACCCACCATCGAATTTAGGTATGATGCGGGTTTAGAGTTCACTCGCCCCACATCCAACCCATATATATATATATGTGTGTGTGTGTGTGTGTGCGCACGTGTATATAACATATTAGTATTAGTTATATGATAAAAAAAAAGTATTATGGATAAATTATATAAAATTAAAAACAAGCATGAGTTGCCTTAATAGATAAAGTATAATGAATGTTTTTAATAGTAACAAATGTAAGATTAGACATAACTCAATAAAATTGTGGTTCTAAATGTGTGGTGGGGGGATAGGTTTTACCTGACCCAATATGCCTAAAAATGGGTAGGATATAAATGTAAAATTGTCCATGCAACAGATGATTAGTAGGATGTGGATCAGTGAATAGAGCATTTAAAGTCATAAATAAAATTTGAGAATATCCTTATCCAACCCAAATGTGACCCATTGACATCTTTGTTCGTGACTTTGGCCTCTACCGCCCCAAAATGATAAATGACGTTGGAAGCAGAAATTAAAAAACTTGTCACGTCCAATTTATATAACGGCACAAATACGGGATGGTTGGTTATTAACTGTGTTGTAGTATTTTTTTTTTAAATAAGTCCCAACCGGCATTGGGTCGGCTGCTCGATTCAGATGGCTGTCCTTGCATCGACCCTCCCCAAATTTCCATTGTAAAGTTGAATTTTCGTTATAATTGTTTCTGACTTTTTGTGTGAAAAAAAATATATAGAAAAAAGAAGTGTTCCAACTGAATAGAGTACTATTAGCATCTCTAATTAACATCTATGACTGGTTCTCTATTTTATAAAATTTCTCTATTTTGGAAAATATTAAGTATTTTTTCAGTCTAATAGTATTCTTATTGTATTATTAAAAAAAGGGAATGAAATGAAAGAGAAAAATTAATTTTCTTTATATATATAGAAACTCTAAAATTTATTGTCCCAAATTTTTATTATCATTACAA
This sequence comes from Aquilaria sinensis, assembly GCA_005392925.1. Taxonomy (NCBI): domain Eukaryota; kingdom Viridiplantae; phylum Streptophyta; class Magnoliopsida; order Malvales; family Thymelaeaceae; genus Aquilaria; species Aquilaria sinensis. Next base: position 188,618 of record SMDT01002959.1, on the reverse strand, counting down.
ATATGTAATCAACCTCTATTTGTTGTAAATCAGTCCTAAATTTTTATAATTCATTGCATATTAGTCACAGTTCTAAGTAAGATTAAATTTACACAAAAACTCAATTTATAAAGAAAAAATTTGATAATTTAAATGATCCATTATCTGTCAATAAAAATGATACAAATTTACTATATGAAAATGATTACTGAATAGTTTAAATTGGAAATAAAAAACTTGATGCTAGATAGCTATGTAAGAGCTAACGAATTTCAATTATTTTGTAACTATCTTTTAATAAATTTGTAAATTTCATAATTTCTTAACAAGTTAATAGATAATTTATAATAGAATTCTTTGTAAATCAAATATTTTTGTGAACTTATTCTTAGAACCATAGTCAACAAATTATAAAAGTCAGGGACTAATTTTGTGTAAAGTGAAGATTGATAATCCATTTGTAATGATAAATAATGATTTTTTTAACGTAATTAGCAAGGTGTTGCAGTGCTCGCCACGTCGACTAGCGAGCCCACCAGCAGTTCTTTTACCATCCAACCAGACCAGAGGAGAGGTGGACACATTCCTTTTAATTTTAAACGATAAAAACGTAAAACAATTTAGTGGCACTTTTACAAATTTTCGTGTTGCACAGTAGAAAAAGATTGAATGGAAAATTATGAAACAGAGGGCAAATTACACTATCATCCAAATTTGAGGGGTAAATTGTAGTTAATTTAATTAAAATTATTCACTAACTAATTGATGTATTTTCTCATGAAACAATTTTTTTAACGCATTATTACATGTAGTAGTACTCTAGAAACATATAGCAGTGAAACTGCTAATATTTAATTACTACTACCTCTCTTCGGTTTATAATCAGGTTAGATGCACCGGGACAAAAGTTAAAAAAAAAAAAAAAAAAGGTACTGTATTCATTATACGAGTATCGCCAGTAAGATGAAATTTTCATTTATAATTCCAAAAAGCAAGGGCGAGCTTGCACGAAGTCTTTTAAACTAAAAAGAAAAGAATTTAAATAACCAGTGGGAGCACATGGGACTAATCCCAAAAAGGTTAATCAACCCACGAAAAGTTGGTCCCAAATGTTATCCCAGCACCAATTGAGGAGAAAAGAATTGGACGGCCATTATAAAATGCGACTGCATGTTTTATACTTTCTTCATCCCAATTTAGATAAAATATTTTTTTTATCTGTTAAGAGTTTAAATAATAATTAATTTTTTTTTAAAAAAATTTATATAGTGAAAAAGTAAGTGAAAATTAAAAAAAATTATTAAATTTTATATAATGAGAGTTTAAATGTGGGTAAAAAAATAAATTGATTGTTTAAAATTTTATAAAACAAAAAAATTTCAATATTTTTGAGACATCCCAAAAATGAAATAAATTTCTTTTAAATTGTGAAAGAGGAAATAGGTTTTGTTGAATGGCAAATTACATGAAACAAGAAAGGGATTTAAGCAGGACAAATATGGAATGATTTGTTTGATAAATGCAGCATAAAATACATATGCTCTTTCCATTCTAAAATTTTTGCTCCATTAATTTTTAGTAATTAATAAAAAATATTTTATTTTTAACATTTTAATATATAAATGAAAAATCTTTATATATGAATGATAAATGGAGACATATAGTTTCCAAATATATATTTTTAAATTTTTTTCTAATAAACAATAATATGAATAAATTTAAGTCAAAATAAATAAAAAAAAGTCAAATAGAACAAAAATTTTAGTATAAAAGGAGTATAGTAAGGTAAAGGATACATGATATTCCAAACAACAACAGCAACAAAAATTGATTTAGATCAAATTGAACTGGACTGGAACTCTCTCGTAGAGAAATTCTGGATCAAAAGAAAGAAAACATAAGGTTAGATGCTGTGGTTACAAGGTTAAAAAAACCTAGCGTCGCTGCGGATCGTACGTGTTTGGTGCTGAGGGAATTTATTTAGGATAAAAATGATTGAAGTTGAACCGTCGATTCGTATTCATAGTACAGCATACTATCCAAGTGTAGTTAACTTAGCGGTGGGTAGATCTGATCTGATGACTTCAATAGAATAATGTTTACGACGCATAGCTCATCGCCATCTCCCAATAATCTTAGTTTGTAAGCAGAGTAGTCTAGCCTTTGAAACAGTTCGTTTGCGAGGGCGGGCCATATCAATATGATGGCTAGCTGCCCTGCCCATGTCAACACATACATGTATACTGCTAAGCCTAAAACCAACCAAGAGAAGAGGGCGCATATAATCAACTGCTCTGCACCGCCGATTACAAATACAAATACTACTTCACATGCACGCTACCGTTAACAAATACAATCTCATCTCGATCGTTTGCCGCAGCAAGAAAATTTCCCTCCAGATCATCAACAAAACACAAATTGGGAACCGTGACCGACCACCTTCACGGTCGTAATCTCACAACAAAGCAATTAGGAAGAGGCAACAGTTGGAAAAGGGTCTGCCTTGAATTCTGAAAACCTACTACTACCAACATTGATCCATCCAACTAGTAATCAAAATTGCAAGCAAAACGGGAGAAACAAATAAAAAAATAATTCAAAAGTATATATAAAGAAGAGATAATAATAACAATCAAAACCCACAAACCAGCAGCACCAGCTGCCACTGTGAGCCTGATTATGGTCTCAATTTCATCATCTATACATACATATTTTCCACTTTTTTGCAATCTACCCTTTCTCTGCCATCCTTTCTTTATTGCACAACTCTGAATTTCCCATAACAATTCCAAAATAAATATGGAGAGACTTCCTCCTCTTTCCCCTTTTTCTTCTCTTGGGCTTATTGACAAGAGTCAATAACATGCATTCAAGGGTAACAATTGTGTGGATAATCAATTTCTACGGCTGCACATAGTCTGACAATCTTTTCCATGAGCGACGAGAAGAGTTGCCCCGTAATCAATGAAAAATGAGGAAAGACAAGGCTGCGATGTGGCCGATACAACTGTGGACATGTGTTTTTGTTTTTTCTTGTGGTGAAGGTTAGAGGAGGAAAATTCTCAAAAGAATCAGTACAGGGGCGGCGGCGGAGGTGAAGCGTATGAAACTCCAATCACTGGGGGCAATGGCCCTTGGTATACAGGAGCCGGAGGAGGCGGGCTCTCGTAAATAATTGCTGGCGGTGGGGGTGGTGGGTTTTCACACGGGGTTGGTGGCTGTGGGGATGGGGGAGGTGGGGAATGTTGAATTGGTGGTGGTGGTGAATTGTAATGAACCGGTGGAGGGGGTGAACTGTAGTGAATTGGAGGTGGGGGTGAATAGTAATGAACCGGTGGTGGAGGCGAACTGTAATGCACAGGTGGAGGTGGTGACGCGTATATTACAGGTGGCGGTGGAGGTGATGGTGATGGTGGAGGCTTGTAAGGTGTGGGTATTGGTGGCGGAGGCGGCGAATAGGATGGGGGTGGTGGAGGAGGCGAGAATTCAATACATGGTGGGGGAGGGGGTGGAGGTGGTTCTATACATGGTGGTGGCGATGGGGGAGGTGGAGAGTGGACTGGAGGTGGCGGTGTGTAGACAGGCGGCGGCGGCGGGGGTGACACATAAGGATATATTGGCGGAGGCGGGGAATGTGGAGGAGGTGGAGGGGAATAATGCGGTGGAGGTGGCGGCGAATGGTAGTACGGAACTGGTGGTGGGGGAGAAAATAGTGGAGGTGGAGGTGGCGGGGAGTTTGCCGGAGGAGGTGGTGGCGGCCGCACACAATAAGGAGGCGCCGGTGAAGGAGAGGGAGGTGGGGGCGAGGGTGGAGGGGGTGACGGAGGAGGTGGTGATGGTGAAGGTGGTGGCGGGGATGGAGGGGGAGGTGATGGAGGTGGTGGTGGAGGGGAGTAGACAGGAGGCGGAGGCGGGGGTGGAGAAGGTGAGGGTGGTGGCGGCGGAGAGTACACCGGTGGGGGTGGGGGTGACGGGGGTGGTGGGGATGGTGGTGGTGGAGAATACACTGGTGGTGGCGGAGAGTGCGCAGGCGGGGGTGGTGGCGGCGAGTGCACAGGCGGCGGTGGAGGAGGTGAATGCATTGGCGCTGGTGGAGGAGGTGATTGAGGAATGACAACAGGAGGCGGGGGTAAACGAACAGGTGGAGGGGGCGACAAAACTACGGGCGGCGGTGGCGGTGGAGGCGGCGGCAAAGAGGGAACAAATGGAGCACATCTAAACGAGCCACAATGCACGGGCCGAGACAAGAACGACTTACAGCTCGCAGCGCTTCTCTGCAAAGGCCTCGCCGGTAAGCAGTTCCTCCGGTCGTCAAAGTCGGGCAAGCTTAAGCACTGCGGCGGCTCTCCGGTGAAGAAGTTGTAGGAGAAGGTAAAATTCTGCAGATTGGGCAGCTGACAAATACTCGCCGGAATCTTCCCAGAAAGCATGTTATGCGCGACATTGAGCTGTTCCAGGCTGACCATCCCTCCGATTGTATCCGGCAAAGGACCCATCAACTGATTGAAGCTAACATCGAAAACCGTTACATTTCTAAGCCTCCCAATCTCCGGCGGCAAGCAAGATCGCAACCCATCGTTCAACAAGATAATCTCGTTAAGATTCGACATGTTTCCCAGACTAGAAGGAACACAGCCGTGGAACTTGTTGTTGGCGAGGACGATGACAGACACCGGCGAGTTGCCGAAGTTGTCCGGCAGCTGGAAGCGGAACCGATTGTCGTTGAGGAAAATGGCGTCCAAATCCTTGTCGAACAGCTCCCTGGGCACATTCCCCTCGAATTCGTTGAACCTGAGATCCAAGAACTTAAGTGACGGCAGCCACAAAACCACTTTCGGGAACTTACCGGCGAACCGATTGTTGCTGAGATCCAGCTCGAACAGAAGCTTCAAGTCCTTGAAATTGTGGGGAATAGTACCGCAGAAGCGGTTGGAGTTGATGTGGAACAATGCGAGATCGACGAGAAGGCCCAGCTCCTCGGGCAAGTAGCCGGCGATGTCGCCATGGTTGAGATCAATGCCGGCGACGGTCCGGATCTTGGGATTATCCGGGGCGGGGGCACAGTAGACACTGGAGTAGTTGCAGACACTAGATCCGACCCAATTCAGGGTGAGATTGTAAGGATCCGAGAAAATGGCTTGCTTCCAAGCTTGGAGAGCTATGTAAGCGCTCCGGATTCGAGGGTTCTCGAACACAAGGGAGGGGTCGACGGTGACGTTCTCGCCTCGGTCGCCATCCTGGTCTCTGTAGTAAAGCAGCTGTCGCTGCTTGATGTACGAGGCCTCCTGGTCAATGAGAGCTCCATGGCTGATAATGGGGCTGGAAGCGGAGGCAGAGAAGCTCAGAGAGAGAGAGAAGAGAAGAAGAAAGAGGTGAGAAGAGGGAAAATGGGTCTCCTTCTTCATCTCACATGAGACATCTGATTGACCAAATGCCAGTTCGTTTTCTTATTCCCAGAAACCCAACCAGCCACCTTCGGATGAGCAAGTTCTGGTATCTGGAAAGGAAAATGTGGAATCGACAGAAAATGGGTGGCCTGGACTTGAGATCTAAGAGGCAGGCCAAATGGAATGGAGAGGATTTGAGGGCTTTGGGGCTGAGGAGAGAGAAAGGGTTTTTTCTACTGGTGTCTGGAGAAGAGCGCGTGAGAGAGAGAGCGATAATAATCCATCAAAAGTACAGCTAAATCACAGCTCAAAGCCCACCAGATTCTCTCTCTCTCTCTCCCCCCAAAATATTTATTTTAATATAACTGCTGCTACTCCTACCGGTAATAATTTTTGTCTTCCACCTTTTATTTGAATTCAATATCTTACGGGAATATTGCTGATTTATTCTTTCTCAATCCATCCCCATTGGAACTTATCAACTAAGCAAGGACTTCCGGTGTTGAAATTAAAATCAAACCAATTTTTCACTTAAGATTAGGAATTATTTTCGTAGAAATTAACGGAGTATGCCAAAAAGATAAATTAATGGAGTATGCCAAAAAGATTATGAACTTGCACTTTGGGCTATGTTATAAAAATGATTGCCCAGTTTCGTCTGAAATTACTAATAATACATTAAAAATGTTTGGTTCGTGAAAGAAAAACATGATTATCTCTGTTTGTTTTGTATATTGAATGTCTTTTGTGGAGTAATTTATGAAGACGAGTAGCACTCTAATATTCTTCGGACGCAACTAATAATTTGGTCCACTACTAATTCAGAACAATAATTGTAAGTATAAGAAGGAGACGAGGAGGAGGAAGAGGAATCATGGACTCCAATAACGCGAAAAGAGTTTGTTACATTAAAATATGGAACCGGTTGTAATGCATTCCGGCGAAGTTTGACCAGAGATAAGTGAAAAAAATAAAGCCGGCCGGTGGCCGGTCAGTGTCACGAGATGAGGGTGAAAATTTTACGAGTTCAAACCCCCCCCCCCCCCCTTTTAACCCCCCCCCCCCTTTTTTTTTTTTTTAGTTTATTACGCCTTAGCAAATACTACCACAATACATTAGCTGCATGCCAAAAAGAGTACTAGCGGTAGAAAAGGAAGAAAGCAAACATTATTATAGGCGGTGGGGGAAGTGGAATGAGTGGTTGATGTGAGTTTAAGAGATGAATTTTTAACCCATCTCCATCCCCGCGCCTGGGTGGAGCGGTTTTGTTGTTTGGCTTGGCGTTAATCGTCAAAAACAATACGTCAATTCACTAGTGTTTTAATAAAATGTTTCCTCAGTAGATAACGGGCAGAATATTAAAAAAAAACAATTAATGTAACAGAAAATAATCATTAGATATAGAATTCTCCGTATCACCTACTTTCACGGAAGCAGTCAATTAATTGATTAATATATCTTTTAGTAAAAGAATTTTGAATAATTATAATTTGCCCATAAGGTCTAGTTGAAATTATATTTTATCTCTCCTATTTTAGAAATGTACAATTTACCTTGTTTTTTTAATATAGTCTGACAATAAATTCTAAAATTTTAATTTTGACATTACGGTAGTCATCTTCTAATAATTTTAATATGTATTTTATTTTTTTTACAGTTAATGAAATTTTAAATTATCTATTTTTTTCTATATTTTTTTATTTATTAAAAAAAATATTTTTTAAATGTCAATTAATTATAAAAAAATGCTATACAGATTTGAATTGCTTGAAGAAAACAACTATGTAATCTAAATTAAGATTTCAGAAGTAGCTTTTGGACTGTATTAAAAAAAGGGTAAAGTATCTATTTTTAAAACCAAAGAAACACAAAGTGTAATTTCACTTAAACCTCAAGAGACAAATTATAATTAACCCAAAAAATTTTCGACATAAGTGTCAATGCCTGCAACACTACACCGGCACCGCTAGTAATTAAATGAATTGCCTTCCCTAGATGCCACCCTTTCATTACCATTCTACTCATTCCTTTGCTTATCTCTTCAATAATAGTATATTTTTCTTTTTTTTTCTGTTTCTTAAAAAATTTCGTGTGCATTATATATACATATAGAGAGGGAGAGGGAGGGAGGGAGTTTTACATCAATCAAATTCCAATCCTGTCACAGTAAATTTTAATAATTTAGTTTCATAAACGTGTTATATTAAATTTCAAAATCATTTGCAAATTGAGAAGGAAACATGCTGGTTGACCAAGTTGAGTGTCTTCTTGCAAACATATTTAGGCTTTTCGGGGGGTGTCCTCACTGATTTTAGTTATTATACTTATGTTTTTTAGATTGCACGGTGTAGTGGGGAAAAAAACATCTATAATCTTAGAAAATGTAGAAATGATCTAAAAGTTAAAATAAAGTTTAGAGACAACTTACACTATGCTCAAAACCATACAAATTATGGTGATAAAGTTTTGTTTTAGAAGATAGAAATAACATGGGAAGGTTTAAAAATGAATATGACAAATAAAAAGTATTTAGCATTTTAAATAAGAAAAAATGATAAATCAGGGGCTAGGACGGATTAAAACCAAAGAAAAAGTGAAACTGTCCAAATGCGAAAAATAACAATATAAGCCTCCAAGCAAGTGATCACTTGGTCAAAAAGCAATCAATGCTAAAAAAACAAAAGAATTGCCTCATAGAAAATGGATCTCATAGAGAAAAAAGGATTGAGAAAAACACAAAAAAAAAATGATGTTGTTTTATTCACTATTTATTAGATATTAAATAACCTTTATACGTTTAGTATATACAAGGGGAAAATAGGGAAAAACACTATTAAATCAAGGGAAAAACTTAGGCAGCTAATGAATATCAATATAGATTGAAAACATTTTAAAAAACATGGTTTTTTTTGTAATCAGAATATATATTATAATCTATTACAGGAGTTGGGATAAGAGTGAACTATCCTAAACTTAGAAAGTGAAGGGTCTATTGCGTAAAATCTAAAAGATATCAGTTACAATAAAACATGGCATTTTATGTATTGTTTAATGAATAGTATGTTGTTTTATGCCTTTAGTGTGTGTGATTATACACATATGTCTAATTAGACACACTAACCAACACTTATTCCTATATACATAAGCCACTAATCATCCTAAAAATTTAACAAAATTTCCTCTAAACAATATATATATCTTTTTCTCTCTCTAGAAATCCTAGTTGTCACCGTCCTTATCATCTTCCGTCATCTTTTTTCTCACTTCGCCAGCCATAACCTTTATATCGGGGTTTTTCCACTCCCTCATTACCTCTAGATTAAAGTTCCCCACCAATTATTACCTCAAATCTCTGTTGTTCGTCACCTTGAATTGTGTCATCATCATTGCCTCTAAATCAAGGCTTCTCAATTGATCGTCACCTCGGATTGTATCATCATCGTCACTTCTAAATCACACCATTATAAATCTTATGTAGATCGTGTCATTATTGCTTGCATCTAAATCTCATTGTTGTCCCTCATGGGATCGCATCATCGTCATCTCCAATTGTCTCCAAATTACATTGGATTACCATTGTTCTACTTCATATCATGTCTTCGTTACCTCAAGATCACATCATTTGTTGCTTTCCTCCATCATCTCTGCCACTAATTTATGCATAAAAAATAATTTGGAGGATTGTCTAAGACAATATAAAAAAGTGTCTGAAATGATATGTTGAAATGTCTAAACGAATTTGTAAATGTGTGTGAAGCAATATATAGACATTTTATTTTTTTTAAACAATATGTAACGTGTCTACAGACAAATGTAAAAGTGTCCAAAATAATATATAAAACTAATTTTTCAGGCACAATAGACTGTAACCAATATTAGTTTTTAAATCTCAATGTCGTTGCCTCCATGCACCTACGTATCAAGCAACTTTCCATCACAACATGCCATTCATCGCTCATCTCAGTAATCTCATCATCATCGCTCAACTTTTTTGACTTTATCTAGGGATGTATGTCTTTTCCCATATGGCTTTGATTTGATAATGTCTTGTCTTCTCAAATTTTGATATGTTGTCGACATCATTTTCTTGTTTCATCATTATTGCCTTTGTCATCCACCTTTGCGAGTGCATTGGCTCATTGTCATCAGAAACATTGATGGATGTGGTGATGGCAACCGGCGAAGAAGATGAAGGCATAATTTGATCAATGACATTATTAACTTTGTGCGCTATGTCTTACTACATATATGTACATGGTATCCTCTGTAAATCTGACTTTGCCAACTCTTTCACCTTGTTTCTTAAATTTTAATTCGGGTTGTTTCACCCTTAAATTGATGAAAACTTGACATATGCACTCACATGCATGATTGTTATTATGAAAATGATACTTCTAATTATAATAAGACCAAAATGAATGACAAATGGAAGAAAAATAAGTTAGTTTTCGAAAATAAGCTAATTGACTAGGAGCCTTTTGATAACATGCAAAACTTTGGGCCTAATACTCATGTAAGAACTCACTCTGCCATTACCCATCTCACTTTCTCTATCTTTGCCCCTAATAGATGTTTAAAATGATAGGATTATAGATGCTTTTTAACTCCCTAAGCTTATCTTCCAACTCATCACATCTTCTAGATAGTTGGCTCTAGTAGAGCCATTTAATTGTCTTTTCCACCACTTTCTCGATCATTTCCTTGCCCTCTGCCAACAACTTCTTGGGTATTTTCTAATCCTTCATTGTGTGCATAATTCTGAAGCACATTTTTCACCTCTACTTCTCTTTAGATAATAGTCTTCAACCTTATACTGTTTCATCACTTTCACAATCTTTTCTACATCCTGTTTGCTCAACCACCTATTGTCATTCATTATGGTTATCTAATCCTTACTCCCAGTTGTTTTATCCTCTATTGCCATGTTCAATATCCCATTTGCATCTATTTGAAATATCACACTAATTTACAGTATCCACATCGATGCTAGTGAGATTATGCTAAACTCAAATTTCCCTAACAAGTTATTCTCTTTAGTTATCTGTCACTCATGTTCATATGACTATTTTGAAATGCTAGGTTGGTTGTCAGAGTACATCAAAATGATTTGTCCTTTCATAATTGGGATAGTTGTGTTATGAGGGATCAACACTGTCATGACTTTATTGACAATTTCAAGGCCAAAGAGGTATCATGTCCAGAAGAAACAAATCCTAAACCTTCTAGTCCCCACCGTTAAAGGGGATATTTGTCTGCATCGTAGGTTTGTATGCCACCGATTTACTAGGGTTTATGTTCTTGTAGATCTCTTTTCTATTGAAAAAAACATTGGTAAAAGCTATTGTGCGTTTGGAATTCAAGTCAACACACTAACTAGGGCCACTTCATGCATTTGGCTTTGTTTATATTTTCGCGTTCATATTACATCCAAAACTTACGGTATCATTACCTTCATATCTTGTTCTCATTATAGGCATTGAAGAAGAGGCAGAATTACTCTTCACTGTGATGAATTTTGTAGACAATGGCCCAGGGTTTCGAAAGAAACTCATTCGATCCTATATTTTAATCTCTCCTATCATGTTATCACTTATACTTCATTTAAAAGAGTTGAAAGGGTAAAGGCCCTGATTTGAAAATTTTGAGGTGTGAGTAAATTGAGTTGAAGTTTAAATATTGTAGTAAGAGTTAACAAATTTGAAGGGGTAAAATGGTATTTATGCATTTTCCTCTTAAGGTTTGTGGATTTAGGCAACTGATTGATTTAAATTTTTAATGTTTAATTGTTACATGTTAATGATTGATTTATTATAGCATTACTGTTAGTTATAGCTGGCAACAACAATAGATGTAGGCAACGTTAATCAGAGGCACTTTTCAGACCCATGGATCATCTCTTGCCCTACTGGATCGTCAGCCTCTGCTCCGTTTCTGTTACCTACTTTGTGCTACCCCTAACATCTCTTTTCCACTACTCCTCACAAAAAATTCCATTTCTACAAGTTATGTTATGCCCAACATAGCCCCTAGCATATTTAAGAGGTTTAGAACCTTAAACAAAAGGTTTAGACACTCATTTATGCTTATCAGGTTTCATTTCATAAGGATGTAATGTGTACCAGACTTATGTGTTTAGGCACCCTCGGCCCTGCTAAGACATAGGGAAGGGGCACCGGGGTGCTCTTGGACTCTTCGAGGACATATAGGTATATACCCAGGATACGTATGCAGTGCAAAACTTGTTAAACCTTTAAATTTGCTTGTTCATCCGAAACAAGTTAAGTGCCTTGATGGATTTCATGCTAGTAATAACATAAGCTTCAGTCAATCATTCCATATATGCATGTCAACCAAAATACCAGTTCAAATTTTGAAAACATAGGTTTCATACATATGACAACACAAACATATGTCTTGATAAGTACAAAACGAACATTAGCTCACATGCACACAAACATCAATTTACTAACAAATGAACACCTTCACCATGCAATAGTTTAAACATATTTTTTTGCACACATATTCATCTTAAACAACTTCATCTTGCATACACATAATTTTGGTGAGCCGACCATAGGCCACCTTAGTACACTACAACCCGAAAGTGTATATACACATAAAACCACTACAAAATCACAACTTAAGCATATCCATCATCATTATGACTTGTTCCCATGACATATAGCTCATAAAGCCTGCAAGTAATGGATTCTACATATTAGCTTGCCACATAAGTAAGACTTAGAATAAGTAATATTAAGCAGTATAGATAACTGAAACATTGGAACACATGGACTAGAACACTAGTGCACATAAACTGAAACACTGGAACACATGGACTAGAACACCAGTACACATAAACTGGTATATTACTTTGCTGAAACCCAAAAGAGTAATAACCACTCTTAGCTTCTTTGTTTCTTTAATAAACATTTCCCTACAATAGTAAGAGTAGGGCAATGAGTTTGATAACTCAGTAAGGATTTCATATAGCCTCCAAGGCCTATCATAGGTTAAGACTAAGCTTAATTGAATCATACTCCAAGCATCTACTAAGAAAACATGAAGACACAAACACGAGATACACATATACATAACAATAAACAATATAAAGGGGTTAGCAAGTGTAATCAAACATAGAAGCACACAAGACTCATACACCACAAACACCAGCCGAAAGGCCTAGTAAGCATGATTCCATATTCACATAGTTCCAATCAAATTCGAGAGCTCCGTAGCTTGGGAATTGAGTTGACCCTCTCAATTCTTAACCATAGTGCTTGCTAAATGTAGCTAATTAGCATCCTACCCATAGTTGTCCAACAACTGTATCCCTTATAGCTTTTTTAGGATCACTTGGCTTCAAAATCCATCACCTAAGCGCCTGATATTCACTAAATTAACATAGTTCAACTATAAAACTTAATGAATCCAAAAAATCCTTACCTTTCTTAGCAACCCTTGTTGCCCGAAGCTTTGAAAGCTAAATTTTGTGCTCTTCCTAGCTCTTCGTTGTCAGAATCTTCCTCCTTAGATCAATTGGTGTATGAATTTATCTTCTCCCCTTAGAATCCACCTAAGAAAGTATCAATTTGTATTTGAAATTGCATGAACTCACTAAAAACATGAGCTCAAGCTTTCAAATACGGTGGAGTCAATTGGATAAAGAAAAGGATAGTCTAATGGGACTGTAATGTAATTGAAAAATGGCCAAGTGTCCAAATACATGGGTTAATCGCTAGCTTAGTCAAGTCAAAAATTTGCATAAAGTAATTAGACCTCCACATAAAAGATTCCTTCAGTTTGGCCATTTGATAAACTTGTCAATTAAGTCCCTTAAATTTCACAAATCATCATTTGCATCTCCTTCTTCTTGGTCACATCATGACTAAATCCATAAGTGTCTTAGTCAAATCCAATAGTGTTTTAATTGAGTCTGAGAGTGTTCCAGTTGGATTTGTGAGTGTTCTATACTCAATTACTTATCATCCTCCAATGAAACTTCACTTTCTAAGCTCCACAAACTCATAATTATGGTTCCTAATGTTTTTTAAGCTTTCATTCCACATCACCCATGGCTTAAATACTTAGGAACTTAAGGGCATTACAAGTTATACCATATTGACCTTGCCTTTTTTTATTGACTTTAAAATCCCTATTTTTCCAAAAAAAAAAAAAAGAACTTTAGGGTCAGTATTAGTGTAAACATCACTTAGATAAAATTGAGAAGATCAAATACATTGACTGACTACACCTAAACAAAATATTCTATTTGGTTGGTTTGAATTTTAACAAATTTCATGTTTGTTTGATTATTTGGTCAAGTATTGGTTTTTAAACTTGAAAATAAATAAATCAAAGGAACTTAGTAGTAATGAGTATCTAGTTATTATCCCTATATATAACGGCATTTTTCTTATTTAGACTATATATTGTTAATTGAGCAAATTAAAGAAATCATGAGCCAGCTGACCTAACTTACATTATATTCATCTATTTTTAAAAACCTACATCCTAACTTGTATTTCTTTTAATTCGTCAGACAACAATTTCTAAAATTCTAATTTAAATTATCTTGTGACTATGTTCCAGTAATTTTAAAATTTTTAATATTTTTCACGATCAACTGACATTTGACAAATATGAATTTACATTTATAAATAGGAAAATCACATAGGAGAAAAATAAATATTTGAAAATTTTTAATGAATGTAAGAAATTAAAGAAATTGAAATTATTGTTAGATTTTTATTGTAAAATTTAAATTATGGTTTTAAAAATTGCTGCCATATGGTGTTAAAAAATGAGGGTAAAGTGGAGGCTTTCAAAAATAATAGTGCAAATGGTAGGTTAGGTTAAATTTGAAAGAGGTTACTGCAAGTTGCCCTTGTTAATTACTCCAACGTCCAATATATATTGAATCATTTGGTTTTATGTGGAGATTAAAAAATGAAAAAAAAATTACATGTTATTTTCACTTTTAACCTTAACTTTTACACATTAATAAAAAAAGTTAAAAAATGAATATTAAAATAATAATTTAAATGATAGTATGATAAAATAATTTTCTTCAACTTTTTACATGTATGTCAAAAAAATTAAAATATTGAATATTGAAATAATAATTAAAATGGTAGTATGGTAAAGTAATTTATTTAGTAAAAAAATGATGTAAAGATTAGGGACTATCTAGAATAAAATATGTTGTAATAATTTTGGGACATAGGGAATGTTTGTTAGTCACAAGTACTATATGTAATTTTGAATGTTTGTCTTGTTATTCATTTACTACATGCATAGAACTAATAAAGATGAAGAAATTTGGTTCAATTTTAGCATCTAATTCAAATAAATTAAATTTACTTTTATCAAAACTAAACGCTCATTGAATTGTCATTTTAAATCGGTTGGAACAAAGGGCTTGTTTGATATTTGCATTATCGATTAACATTAAAATTTTACAAAAGCTATATAATAGTATCTTTTTAATTTTTATTTTTAGTAGTTTAATCTTCATTATTATTAAATTATCTATAATTTTAATATTAATTATAAAAACTGCTCTTAAATGGGTCTAGACCAATCAAATGCTTACGGTATCAATACCCTCTTAAAATTCAAACCACTACTAGTATTTATATCTTCTGATGTGTGGAAACTGGAAACAGTTAAACAAATTAAAACAAAAAAAAAAAATACTATTATTATACGGGTTTTGGTCTCCACCGTTTCTATTGTCTTGTGTACTGTATCCCACGTCATTTTGGTTTTTCCATATTAGTATTAAGATTCAAGACGTAACAAGTGCTCTAAGATTTTGCCCCCATTAATTTAATTCTTTTTAGGGTTTTTACATAAGAATTTTTAGAAATGTACACTTATCTCATTCTTTTTTAACACAGTTAGTTAATTATTAGTTAAAATTTATGTGATATAATTATTCTATTTTATATTGTCACTTTTGCTCTCATTTTTACAACATATTTATTTACTTAATTTTTCAAAAAGTGACACTGTCCCTACTATAGTTTTTGCTTGCCACTCTTTATTTTACAACATTTTGTGTCACTTAGGTAAAAATACCATTACTTTCATTATACATAGGCTGATATTACAATTAGATTTTTGAGGTTTGGAAATATACATTCTTTTTTCTCTTTATAGTTTTTTATATTGCCTGCCAACAATTTTTGAAATTTTAGTTTAAAATGTCTGGTAGCTATGTTTTATAATTTCAAGTTGTCTTATAATTGACATTTAAAAAATATTATTGTACATTTGTAGAAAGATAGAGAAACTAATAACTAAAAAGTCCATTAATTGATAAAAGAATTTCCATATTATAAAAAAAAGGTCCAATAAATGTCCATTAAAAACCTATTAACCGATAGTTTAAACTAAGATTTTAAAAACTATTGTCAGACAATGAAAAAAATAATGGTGGAAGTGTAGATTTCCAAAGTCTCAGAATTTTAATTATATTATCCGTAATTTTGACTATTAGCTCATTGGAAACATTAAAAACAACAAGAGGTGAATGTGCAGTGGTAGATTTATAATATTTTTAAAATGAAGTCTATATATAAGACTCAATTACAATAAGTCTTAAAATTTAAATTAATCAAAAGTTAAACTTTAAACTAAAACATAATTTTCTAAAAAGGATATATCTCTTATAAATTACTTAGTACCTAAAAAAAATGACAAACACAGTCATCTAATAAAAATAGCAAAGCCCTAAGAATGTTCTAGCATGCTAAGTACACTAAAAATTTGGTTTAAAATTAACTAGTATTTGATGATATGGTGGTAGATCATGAACAATAAATGCTATTGAGAAATATTGCATTTTTCTACTTATCTATTTTGGCAAAAGCATTTTTAGATTACAGAATCAAAATTTTTAAAAACCAATCAAACAATTTCTATACTCATCAATTGAAACAAATTCCAGTGCTTCAAATCAAAATCCAAAAACCATTTTATGTGTAGAAAGAAGCACTAAAATAGAGAGAACTAAAAAGAATTTTACACACTTATCGAGGAAAACCTTGACAATAATGAAGATTAAGTAGATAGAGTTCTAGTGCATGATAACTCTATGAAGGCCTTTCAAAAGACCACCATTGGTTCTCTGAGCTAGGTAATCGATGGTTGATGTCGACAAGATTTGATTTGCTATTAATGGTTTTAGAAATTATCCCAAGAACAATGAGATTGATGAATTTCAAAAGTGCCACCACCGCCAGCTTTTGCAATAAACTAGAGAAAAAATCGGCGTAGGAGGGCCATCACAGTCAACCTTGCCTTACGAAACTCCATGGAACACGTTCACCTCCTCATCATCACAAACTCATCTTTATTTTTCATTTGTAAAAAATGTGTTTTCTTTTCACTTTTTTTTCCCCATTTGAAATCCTTATCCTTAAATTATGCTCATAGCCATTTGTACCTTTCAATCTAAGTAATCCATAATTAATCTCCAACTATTAGATTTTTTTTATCTCTTTTATTACAGACCACTGGATGCAACTATAATGATATATCAATTGAAGCCCCTTAAACTTTTTAACATGTTGCAATTTAATATCCATCTTTCTTTCGTTGTTAAAACACTACAACATTGGAAGATTTCAATAGCTATGATTGTTGGAAATTTCTCAATGGTCAAGTCCATTGGAACCCTTAGTTGATGTTTAAGGTAACATGTCCAACAAAAGGCCAATGGAAAAATTTGTATGCTCTTTTCAACGGCCTTACATGTTGAAAACTTTTACTGGCATGACCGTTTGAAATTTGCCATTGGAAAAGACTCATTTCTTAGTAGTGTCCTCGTATATGTACAACTTATCTATAGATAACATAATCACTAAGTAATGATTTAGTAACAATTTAGAGATAGGGCCAAGTAACAAATAAGGTAAGTAGTTTTTTTTTTTACTCAGAAACATCTATACAAGTTATAAATGTTAGAAGATACTTATAGTTAAGGCAATTGGATATGCCTATTTTTTTAGCACTTAGAACCTAAACCAACATTAAGACATTATATGGGTGAATGGGGAGGTCAGGGTTCTAACCCCGGTCTCCTTAGCGTTCCTTTAATCATTGCTTTAGGAGGTTGGGAAGAAGATAACTAGTTAATATCTCAACATATTAATTTTTTTCAATTTACATAACTGTTATATTTTAAGCAAAACAAATACATTGTATGAAGATTAAGGTAAAACATAGTGTATTTAGGTTTTTTTGAACTAACAATCTATTTTTTTTTACAATTTAAAATAAACCATGGAGGATCTTGTGGTTTTCTATTAA
Source organism: Aquilaria sinensis (assembly GCA_005392925.1). Classification (NCBI taxonomy): domain Eukaryota; kingdom Viridiplantae; phylum Streptophyta; class Magnoliopsida; order Malvales; family Thymelaeaceae; genus Aquilaria; species Aquilaria sinensis. The sequence goes on along the minus strand of SMDT01002959.1, from coordinate 170,934 downwards.
CTCAAATAATGACATTTGATTTATTCCTTGAGTAATTGATTAAGATAATTGAGTTTTGCACATACTCATTTGATTTAATTAAGTTAGCTAAGTTTTAGACCAACTCATTCTAGTTGAATAAATTAGTTAGGCTTTAGAGGAGGCTCAATCGTATAATTGGACCATTTTCATTTAGCAACAATTTCTTCTTATCCAACTCAAGCACTCATTATTGTTGTCTATGTCAAATTTAAATTATAAATTAGTTAGTGTTTACATGATTAGCTAAAACCATAAATGTAATTATTCAAACTATGGGCTTTTGATAAACCAGAAATAATTTTAGAAGAAAAAGGATAGAGTAGGGACTAAAGAACCAAACCATCATGAAACCGACATTGTTTGATACTTGAAACAGCTGACAAATTCCTTAACTTAAGGTGCCAGTGCTTCTAGATCAAAAGGATTGCTAGCAATGCATGGGGCAATTGTGGCCCATAATAAGACAACAACATGGCCACTTGCTACCAAGGTGTGGTGCCTTACTTGCCTGTGGTCTCAGGTAGAAGGTCGAGCAAAGGTTTGAGGTTGGGAATTTGATTTGTGTCAAAGTACATCCCTAATCTGCAAACGATTCTATTTGTAACAATTATGCCACACAATATGTGTTTCAAACAGTTTCATTCGAATTCTACCAAATATGCATAATTGTCATTTCATTACAATATCTAATGTCATTATACAATTGGATCATTTTAATGGTTATGGCAGTAACAAATTTTTACTCACATGAAAATGCCAGTGGTTGATTTAACTACAAAAAAAAAAAACTACAACGGTTAATCAGCCTAATACCTATAAAAGAAAAAACCATAGTAGATAATTTGACCATTTTACTTGTTTTGTTGTTTTCATATACTTTGTGGCCATTGGTTATCATTCAATGTAAGCTTCAAAATTTGTTTTTTGTTCTATGTTCTTTGTGTATCCAGCCAGACTTGGATTCCAATTAAGGTTTGGCCGATTGATTTTTCACCAATGCTCTACCCAATTATCCTCAATCATTTTCACAGTGTTCTCATCTTCACAAAATTCCTTCACCACTAACAATAAGAGTATTATCTAGTTCATCCGATGCTTTATGGTGAACAGATATGGATGGCTTATTTTTAAATTTGGTGACTATAAGAAGATCGAGTAAGATGCGGAAAGTAGTTGAAATTTAGATGGTGGGGTGTTTACAAATAATAGATTAAGATGATTTTATATTATTTTTTATTTATCTTATTTTTTATTTGGTATTTTTTCAGTTACTTATGAATTATTTCTTCAATATTATTCTAATTTACTTGGAAGTTTTTAGTTCCATTTGATTCTCTTTCCTTCATTCTGTATCATAAGCGATACACAATATTTTATTCGTCTGTTTATATGTCCTTATTACTTGTTAGTATTTTATACTATTAGTTTATAAAATGTTGTTTGACTCATTAATATTTGGAATGAAATACCGTCCTATTAAAAAAAAAAAAACATAAGTTTCAAGATTTCAACTCTCCCCGTTTAGTGTAAAACAGCTGTTAGTGTACAGATCAGCAAAAGCCGTGTGGGACCAGGAAGCCACGTAGGACGTAGAACAAGTTTGCAGTCGGAACGTGGATGCCGTCGATGAAGACGAAAGCCGGCGAAGCCAGCTGTCATAATAAATGTACACGTGGCGATGATCTAAGCTTTCATACCTAGCGGCTTCCGCGGGGTCTGCGTTACTGGCCGCCGAAATGTCCGTTAAAAATTTACAAGCTCGAGGGAACAAAGTTCACGTCAAAGGGATTAAACTGCGATTCTGATAACTATTTGTACTTATTATACGTATTAGCAGTCGCTAATCACTACCAACGACTTGCAAACGCCGGTAACAATTACAAATTAGCTGTACTAATTTAGACCATTGGCGTTCTCTGGAATATACAACATAAACTTGTTTTTCTATATCACACACTATATCCAGGGGTATGTTGTTTAACTGATTTCACTTATCACATTTGCATATTACTAAAAGAAAAACAAAATATATCTTTTTAACCGCAGAAATTTTGTAATGGCAGTGTGTATAACTTCAATAACAAATACCTCTTCTTTCCCAAAATGGTTTGCACATCTCAGTCTAGTTTTTGTAACTGCGTTGTAATTATAATTGAAAAAAAGTCATCCTAATGGTTATATTACTTATCATCATAAAAGGTAATAAGATTAAAAAAATAAAGTGAATAAATATAAAAACTTGTGCTCATTTTAGGTCGGAACAATTTCAAATATTGTAAATTATTATAAGATGGAGATGGTTGTAAAGTTTAACTCTCACGATTGTTTATGATAGTCTAATGATGTTTTTTAATGTAGCCACAAAATATTAGGATAGTTGTAAATATCTTCAAGAATATTAGGGTCACAATGAAATTTCAGTCTTCATCAAATAGTCGGTTGCTGATTTATACTTAGAGTGAGTCTTCCACAAACTCCGGATGATGAACCATTCGGTGCCATTTGATTTTAGGAGCCTCACATTTTCAGCTTGAAATTATTAATGGGGAAAAACAGGTAGTAATTAAGACAATGATATGTGAATGGCTGATTGCTTTATTTGCGGTCAATTAAAAGGTAAAAGGGGAAGAAAAGCATAACCCACGCAAATTTCGCCCTGACATTACCAGGATTCAAGGCCCCATGCCATGCTTTACTTTTCTCTCACACCGTCGGTGGCAAAAGTGCATCTTTTCGGAATAATCGCATCATCAGCCCTACACCTTTTTTCCTATGACGCAATTAAGTCCCATAGCTTAATTGGAAGATAATCCCAGTCCTATCCTATTTTCGGATCCTGCACTGATTGTGAACTGAGCTTTCGATATTAATGTATGATCCATTGGCATATATTGTCGCATGTATGATCATGATCAACAACGATTTAAATTTGATCAGCCACATATAACATTTTCTCTCTAAGACTAAGAAGCATTATGTTCCATCTTTTCCCTCATTACGAGACTGTCTAAAGAAGAAAGCTTAACTATATATATATTAGTAATTAACTGAATCTTAATTACTGCAATTACTTGGAAGCCACTAAAGGCTAGCGTTCAAGTATGAAACAAAAAGAAAGGGTAAATTCCTGTAATGTTAAACGAGAAAAGGAAGTGCCTATGGATGACAAAATCATGGAATGGGATGGCGCGCGGTCCCCTTAAACTTAAAACTGCCAACCCATGTGGTGGTTTGGTGTCCAATCTATCAGTGAACTCCGAAGAGGCCTGGGAGATTAGATGCATGGTGTTCTTTTTTCATTTTTTGGGCCTTCCTGATGTCAATGTCAGGGCCCATAGTTTTAACTTTGACCTACACAGTTGGCAGACAGACACTGTTAATTTTCCTTTTAAAGTAAATATTGTAAGGGGTCAAAAAGAAAAAGGAGAGACAATTTCGGCATGTTTAACCAACTGATAACCAATCCAAATTTCATATTTATCCCATGAATTCAAATACGACCTACTTGTTTCCAATTAATATGTTACTTTGGAGCAAACTAACTAAATTTCAACTGAAAAGATTGTTTCTCAAACCCAACCAAACAGAAAAAACAATGAGGAGCAAATACCTGTTTTTTGGTGCTATTTATGAGATGAGGCAAAGGGTCTGAGCAAGGAGATGTCATGTGAACATGCAGCGCAAAAGAGGCCTGCAAGTGAACCTATTTACTTTGCCTTTTCCCGGGGACATGTCGGCATGTGAGAACAAATAAAGGTTCCCCCTTTCTTTCCCCCCACCTAACCACCACACAAGTTATAGCACTCTTTACCCAATGAATCGTACCTTTTTTTTTTTTTTTTTTTTTCTAACCATACTAGGTATCCTTGAATGTACAGATTTTAAATGATTTAATCATATATACAAATTAAACATATAAATATAATATATTAACACATAGAACATATCAAAATTTAATATTGGAACCTTGTAAAGTATGAGTTACAATTGAGCTTTTCGTTAAATCAGAGATTGAATGAAAAATGCTCAGCAGCCAGCTCATTAAGTCTTCCATGTATATGCCTTTCCTGCTAATTCACTGAAGAAAAGAAGAAGCCAAAGAAAAGCTATATGCATCTGTGCGTTTTGGTGAATATAAATGCTTTCGATCGGTGGTTCTGATTCGCGGCTGCGAATAATGCTTAACAGATGTGTCGCCAGGCTGCAAATGATTGGCCATGATCGAGACAAATTTTTAACAATAAAAGACCCAAATTAATTAGGTTAATCTTGTGTCACATGATTAAGCGTCACGGACATATACAATAATATATATAATAATTTGTAAATGAAGTAACTTGTCGATAAGAGAAATTAAAAGGAAATGTCAAACAACTGGATTGGTTTAACCCCCCACAAGGCCCATAATAGGAGGATCTGATTCTGGTATTTCTTATCGCAAGGAAGGGATGTGTGGTTGTAGAATAGAGGACCAGCCCAGATGGGAATCAATCACCTCCCCTGTCCCCGTCCCTCTCCCTGTGCACCATGCATCTAGCTAGCTACATTCTCCTCCAAATCCAGTTGGAGTCCTCTCCTTTTGGATCTTCCATCTCAAAATGGAGGAGTTAATAGTAAAACTGCATATGTATACGGCCCAATTGGAGGCTTTCAAAAATGAAAATTCAAGATAAACACTTTTTCTCAATTATTATCATTTCGATTTTCTACAGAAACAGCAGAGAAGCAACACCACTCTTTTTTTCTTTTTTCCATTTTAGCTAGGGCCTGAGGAGTCACTACCATATATTTTAGTAGCAAAATTCCTGTACATAAATATCGAATATAAAGGTTGCTGGCTGCTTGTGTCCCACACTAGCTAACCAATCTTTAATACACTACGTACTATAGTATAATATATATGAGCCACATATATAAGAATGACGCCCAGCAAAAAGAATAAAAAGAAAAGTAGTATAAGAATCAAATAGAAAGTGAGAATGTGAAGGCAAGTTGGAGGAGATCTTGAAGATATGGGAGATGCCATATGCTAATCGACAACATAAAAAAAGAGTAGGAGCATTCGGTGATACACTTGATTGTTTTCTTAATAATAATTTGATGAATAAGATGAAATACTTACAAATTTAAGTGCACTACACCCTCTATTTATCTATCTATCTTTTGCTTGCATGCTTAAGGGGGAAATTGCCAGGAAATGGAATACCAGAATCAAATTATTTTTAGGGATGGAGGGTGGAGACAGAAACGCAATAAATTTCAAGTCAACGAAAATTTTAAGTGTTTCGGTGCAGGTGTTTCCAGAACCAACAACAGCATTGTTTACTATTTTTGTGATTAAAGGGAGGCACATTTCGACCATTTGATATCCAACCTTCTAGTGGTGGATTAGCTATTAGTTTTAAGTTAAACCTACCCAACTCATCTTTTACTATTATTATTATTATTATTATTTTTAAAAGTAGTGATCTCCCACTAGAGGCACATTCATTCATCATAAGCAAGAGCGATAGACCAGCATGAGGGGAGTGACAAACCCAAATAGTTCCACCACTACAACCGGGGTGAGGTCCTCCCTAGCTCGAATGTGGACAGCCACACCTTCCAAAAAGAACAAGAATATGACTCAAAAGATATACCTAAAAACCCTGTTTTGCCAATGAAAGCTCGAAAAGTAAAATAAAAGGGTAAATACCTAGTTAAATTTAAAAATTAAAACTATAGAATCTAACTTATTAATAAGTCATGTAGCTTGACGCTGCCTTGCCTTCTTACGCACCAAAGAAAAGCAAGAACTTCCAAATAAAGGACATCATAACCACGACGATGAAAGGCCATACGAAATAGCAAAGATCATGTCGCCCTCAGTGTTTCGACCAACCACTCCAATGGCCGCTCGCCGATTTCGTTTATCAAGAGCTGCTTCTACAACCTTCAACTCACTAGGCCTCAGCTTGAGCCAAGATGATGGAGCAGACGATGATGATGCGGTGACTAGCATGCGTCGAGCTTGAGCTTCCTCCTAATTTATAAACCATTGCGAGACCGAGCTTGCTACCCTGTAGTGTCAGGAAGCTGAACCACACCTTCATACACACCTTTATCAGTCATCTTGATTGTTACGAATTACGATTCATTGCAAAATATTAAGAAAAAAAAACAAAGAAAAAACCTCCTGCAAACGTGAATAGGCGGTGGCCTAAATTTGTTCTGATTTACCACAATGAATTTATATAGAGTATTGCACAAATTGATAGAGTGAAGATCATCTATCTTGTGAACTTTTTCATGCTTTGGGATTAAAGTGATGAACGTCCTGTTTGCTTGTCGAAGCATATAACCTCCATTAAGAAATGCTTGCACTACTGTTGTGACTGATTGCAGAATAATTCCCAAAAATTTCTTAAATACTATCGCCTAAAGTCCATCAGGGCTTAGAGCTTTAAAATTTCCCAACTAAAAAGCTGTTCGTTTGATTTCTACATTTGAAAATGGAACAGGCAAAGAGGATTTCTATTGGGGAGATAATGTTCGGGTAATGAATGCACAGATGGTATCCTATGCCTCACTATGGTCCAACGATTGAAGGTTGTATTGTGTGGCAAAAACATCATGGATGTGAGACCTGATTGCATGTTCAATATACATCCATTGTCTGTTGTTATCTTGAAGTGCCATCCAATCCATAAGCCTCCTCTTCTTCCTACCACATTTACACAAAAGTGGTTTTGAAAACCTAGGCATTGGAGGGTGTTATTTAGAGTAGTGGATTGGGATTTTGTCTCCAAAAGAACCACAAAAAGAGGACAGTGGCAGTGGGTTAGGGATTTAAGGTATTGAACTGTTGTTGCCTGCCCAAACCACGGTAGTTGAAACTTAAAAGTTTTATGGTTGCTCCACGGTTTAATCCCTGTCAAACCCCAAACTTCTTGGTTGGCTTGGTCCTTCTTTCGGTGATGCCAATACAACTTCATCCATGAAAACTAGTTGGGTGTTCAGAAAGTTCTCATCCTCCACCAGTCGTTCATGAGGGAACAATTGGATATCCTTAAATAAATTGGTAGAAAACCATTATTACTAAAAAAAAAGGCATTTTCCAATAGCTTAGCGCTGGAAAATTAAGGCCCTGTTTAGTTGTAGAGAATTTTCTAAGTTTTCCAGAAAATTTTTTGAAAATTAGAAAATGAAAAGAAAACATGTTTAGTTAAATATTTTTCATTTTTAATTTTCCTGGAAAATTATTTTCGAAGTTAGTAAGGGTTAGAAAACTAGGATTTAGTGGTTTTCCGTTTTTCTGAAAACAAAAAACGCATCGGGGCGAGGGGTGGCTCTCTTCGGATTGGGTCGCGAGTCGCGAGCCCTTCGACTTCGAGTAGCGTTGTCGGCCTTCTCTTCTCCGGAATGGGCCTCGTTGATGCAGGCTCTGGTCTCGAGTAAGGACGGCGTTCCTCCGCCGCACCTTCGAATCACGGCGCTGTCGCGCGGAGGAGGGCAGCGGAGGCCCCTCTCAACGGTGCAAGAAACGGGCCGCCGTCTTGTAGCGTTCGCTGCGTCAATCGGGCAACCATTTTCGTTCCATCAGTGCCGGTGGTCGAGCAATTGAGAGCGTCGGAAGGTCGGTGGTTTGGAGCGATTGGCTATCGGGTCTCGGCCGGAACCAACCCAGATTCATCAAGACGCCATTGAGTTTTGGCCTAAGAGTAGAAGGAGAACGGTGGAAGATAACGAAGGAGAACGAAAGAGGAATAGTGATCGATTCGTTTCTCGTTTTGCATTGAGAAGGAAGAGGAATCGGAATCTATTAGTATGATTCAAGCGCCAGATTTCTCGTTCAACCCGTTTGATTCGAACGCTAGATAAATCGGGAAGATGAGGAGACCCTTCGATGACGGCGCGTCGAAGCACAGAACTTGTTTTAATGTAGTGTATTTAGATGTAATTTCTTTATTTGTTTTATAACAACTAAACATGTTTTCTAAAAAATACTTTAAAAAATTGTACATAGAAAATGAAAACAGATATTAGAAAATGAAAATGAAAATTGTTTTCTACAACCAAACGCCACCTAAGTTTTTCCAACACAAAATTATTGAAAATAGGGCTGCTGGTAAAACTGTATTGGAAAAAAATTTCCAACAACTCATTTTTTTCCGTTGATATTTTGAATGGTTAGAAGTTGGAAAATGAGCCATTATAAATTTCCAATGGCCAAATCTCACATAGTTATTTGGCTTGTCTAAGCCATTGGATACTTTTTAGAAGAAAATAAAAAAAAGGATAAAAGATATAATTTATGAATTAATAAATTATATTTTATATTTTATAATATGACTAAAAATTTTAGAATAATTATATCTTATATTTACAAAACATAATTCAAAAGCATGAGGGCAAAAAACCACAAAATTACAAAAATATGAAAATTAAAAATTAAAAAAATTACATAAACTATGAAAAATTATACTAAAATAGATCTCACAAATATAACATAAGAAAGAAAAAGATACAACAAAACCACAAAATAATAATCAGATTAGCAAAAATTAAAAAAATGTACAAAAATTCAAAAAGATCGGATTTGGAGTGGATTTTATGTGAATTTGGAGCAGATTTGTGGATATGGAGCAGCAAATGGCGAGTGTACAAGCCAAGGCGGAATATAGGCAGATTTGGTGCGAGAGGTGAGCCAAGGCAAACAGTCGGCGAGCAGAGAGAGGCGAAGCCAGGGTCGAGAACGATTGGATCTGGTGCGAGAGGAGAGCCAAGGCGAACAGTCGGTAAGCAGAGAGAGGCGAAGCAGACGGTGAGTTGAGATAGAGAGCAGAGAAAGCGAGCAGGCACGAGTAGAGAGAGTAATAGAGCATTGCGACAAGGGTGACGAAGCACAGTGATAAGGGGGAGAAAAGCGAGCAAATGGCGAGCAGAAAGAGCAGAGAGGTAAAAGGTGAAGAGAGTAGAGGGGAGAGTAAAAAGAATAGAGAGGTGAGAGAGCAGATTTGGTGAGACAGGCGAAGAGACGTAGATGGTAAGAAGAAAAGTATATATAGCTAGGGTTATTAGGTTTGGGTTATTTTGGGCCAATTAGTTGGGCCTAATAAGTTGGATTAGTTTAACACACTTTTATGTGTTTTATATATGATATATATTACTATTAGTTGATATATATTAATGACCATATATATCATGACATATTTTTATGTACTAATATGTCCATAAGTATGTACACTATTATTATTATTATTATTATTATTAACAAAACATTAATATGTGTGTATGACATATATATATATATATATCGCCATTATTATTATTTGATATATAAATATTTATATATGATATATATACATACATTCATGCATGCATTCATACATACATACATATATTATATGTATATATTATGTATGTATGTATGTATGTATGGATGATACTTATGATACATTATATATTATGACACATTTTAACATATGATATATTATATCATGATAAATTATATATTATACTAATATATTATGATAAATACATGTTATGACATATATATACATAGTAATATGTTCATAAGTATTTACAATTATTATTATTTATTATTATTATTATTATTATTATTATTATTATTATTATTACTATTATTATTATTATTTATTATCAATAAAATCACGTGTGACAATTATCATTAAGAAATATATTATGATAAATACATATTATGACAATTATTATTATTATATTTATCTTAAGAAATAATTATAATGATAATTATCAATTTTATTATCTAATTACAAATTAATTGATAAAAATGTTTAAATAAAAATGTTTTCCAACGGCAAACAATAAATATTAAAAACTTACATATTTAGCCATTGGAAAATTGCCCGTTGGAAATTTTTGCACACTTCCAACGGCTTAGCTGTTGGAGATTTTTTTCAAAGCTTACAATTTTTTTATAGTTTCCAATGGCGTTGCACATTGGAAATATTTCGAATGGCTTGGCCGTTGGAAAATATGCTGTTGGAAAAAAAAGGGTTTTTTTAGTAGTGCATGAGGGAAGTGAAGTAGAGTATTTCTTTGCCTTGGGAATTGAATTCATGTTCTCCTCTTTTGTCTACCTAATGTATTTGAGACTAATTGGAATGAGCCGAGGTCATTTCTATTCTCGACCAGAATTAGAGAAGGTGGGGTATGTTCTTGCTTTGGCCTATTGTTTTGAGTGCCCATGTCACATAGATGACAATCCCTAATAAACCTTTGAATGTTTGAAGGAGTGAGAGTCATTCTATTTAAAGCCGACACTATGTATTCTTGTGAAGCCGTAAAATGAGCTATCATAAATTGTAGAAAAGCAGCTATTGGGATAATATTTCCTTGACACATCATTATCGGACATTTGCCCTTCTTTAGTAAGTGGTGATGAACTTTTAATCTTTGGCTGGTAAATGATGGAGAGGTTGAGGAAGTGCCACTTTTATGTTTACTACTAAAGAAAAACCATTTTTTGCAACTGCCCATTTTCCAACGGCTTGAAATTTTCAATGTGCAAGACCATTGGAAACTGTGAAAGAAAAAATTGAAACTTATGAAAAAAAATCTCCAACGGCCAAGCCATTGGAAGTGTTCAAAATTTTCCAACGGGTAATTTTCCAATGGCTTAAGCCATTGGGAAATATGTAAGTGAACTGTGCATCTTAGTATTTATTATTTCCAACGGCTTAAGCCGTTGGAAATGTAAAATTTAAATATATGTCATCATATGTATTGATCATAATATATAATGTATCATAAGTATTATATATATATATATATATATCATAAAAATATATACATATATGTATGTATATCATATATAAAATATTTATCATATTTATTGTATAATTTTAGAAAGTAAAGTAATTATTTTGAAAATATTTGTTATAAAACAACAACAACAACAATAATAATAATAATAATAGTAATACATAATAGTACATACATAATATATATATATATATTTATATATGTATATATATAATTTTCCCCAGCAAAAAAAAATATATCTATGGGCTAAAAAAGCCCAAACTAACCCTCACTAACCAACCCTAACTATAAATACTATCACTTACGCCCCCGTCTCCCTCAAGCCCTCTCCGGTTCTGCCTCCTCTCGGCCCTCTTCGTCTTTGTCTCTCCTTCTCCCTCCTTTTAGCCTCTCTTCTTTTTCTCGCCCTCTCCATCTCTACCTGTTTTCCACCTCATCGTCACCATCTTTCTCTCTGTGTGTTTGGCTCTCTTCCACCTTGTTGTCACCATTTTCCTCCGCTTCGCCGTCTCTGGCTCTCTTCCACATTGTCGTCACCATTTTCCTTTGCCTTGCCGTTGTGCCTCTCTCTTCCGCCATGCTCATCAGCCTCATACCTTGCGTATCTTTTTTGCACGCTTTGGCTTCCACAGTCGCCATGCTCATTGGTGTCGCCAGGCGACCGTGCTCATCGACCTCACCAATCTATCGTCTGTGAAGCCCGTCCTCAGTCCTTCCGTTGTCCACCATCTCAACCTCTTCCATGTCCTCCTCGGCTCCACGGCTTCTACGCCTTCCTTGGTGGCCGGAAGATATGGGATCAGATGAAATGGGTTTTGATTTGTATAGATCTATTTCACATTTTTTATTTGGGGTTCATTTTTGTAATGATATTTTATTTTTGATTTTTGTTTAGATCTGTTTGGATGTTTGATTTCTTATTCAGATTTGTTCAGATTTTTTTATTTTTGATTTTGGTTAGATTTGTTCGTAGTTTTTATTTGGTTGATTTTGTGTTAGGTCGGTTAGATTTTTTATTTTTTTATTTTTAAATTTTTTCAATAATGTAAATATAATTTTAGCAATAATAATTTTAATTTTTTGAACTAATGTAAAATATAATTTTGCTAAATCTAAAATAATAAATATAAAATATTTAATCATATTTTTTTTATTTTCTTGAAATAGTTTTCCAACGGCTTGACCGTTGGCAATTTTCCATCCATTTCACTGTTCAAAAAAACTTCTCGAAGAATTGCCGTTGAAAATTTTCAATGGCCTATTTCCAACGGCTAATCATTGGGCAATTGGAATTTTTTTTCCAATGCATGATTTACTAATGCGCCTGTTTCCAATGGCTCCACATTAGAAATTATCAATTTTTCAATGTGAAGCCGTTGGAAAATAACTTTTTTTTAGTAGTGGTTGATGATATTCTAGATGCAAAAAATGAAGTGCTTCGAAATATAAGAAATTTTGGGTTGCTTTGTTACCATCAGATAGGCATTGGTACTTTGAAGATGCTATGGAAGAGTTCAATCCATTGTTTAGACCATCTAAAAAGACCTCCGTCACCTCCGAATCCATAGAAAGATTATCTTCACAAAGTATATTTAGAATTTGGAATCCAAGCTTGACACCCAATTCTTTATCTAGCAGTTCCTCAAGGTATCTTTATGATCTTTTTTTGGTTCAACATCCTCCATTTCCGATTCATCAACTTCCAAAATTCTCCATATGAGCATCTTCTTCAAGTACGCCAGCCACCAAATGCTATGCCTTGATTGTGATTTTGGTTTGCATCATCTACCATCATCAACTCTTGCATCATAACTTCATTCTCTTTAAATGGGACTGGTTGAGGGTTGACTGGGCCAGCAACTCATCAAGAATACGTTGATCTACTTTGCCATCGGATGATGATTAATAGTCAATTCTTCATCCTCAAAATCATCCAAATGGTGGAAGAAAGCTTGAGCTAGATTATGGTTCCTGTATATTATGTTTCTATCTAGATGGACAAAGACTTGCAACTTATTGGAGAACAGAGGAACCGAATAGTCATGCCTCACATTATCTAGTTTAGGTAGTTGCATCCATCATAAATGATTTCAAAACGCTTGGGAAGCTTCAGAGATCGGTGTAGGGCAATGGCTATGAGAGTGGCCAATACATCTGCAATTTTTACATATTTTGAATATTATTTCATAGCAAAATTGTACCCACATATCATCCCCATTTTGTAACCAAAGATAAACACTTGGGAGGAGAAGATCCAAAATCTAAAGAATAGTGTGAGATTTGATATAATGCTATTTATATGGACGATGCTCGGCCATATCAATCTCCAGAATAGGTCCAAGTCATTTAATTATATTGCAAGCAATAATAGGATTAACATACATGAAGAGAAGATGATGAACTTGGACCCATATTGGAATGAAGTTGAGATAGTGGTCTTGAGGCCTTAGGTGCGGTTGTAGGTGTTGCATAGCGATTATGGCACCATTTATATTTTGTGGGGCTATGTTTTCCATCGTTTCTAAATCTTGCAGCATTTGTAACTGAATAATAAACTTGTTTTGGCCAGCTGTGCTAATCACTCGAGTTGGATTGCTCAGCTCTAAGCATAATTGATATATAATTGGAAGTATTGTGGGGTAAAGCGGCGTCGGTTAATGATTTTAGCAAAAAGACAAAGTTGTATTGTAGCCTAGTATCATTGACTAGTTTTGTTTATAGGTTTAGTGAAAAGTCCTTCAAGGGGGACGTGGTTGCATGGAAAGGTGGCCATTGTGTTGGGAGCACTATGTGCTTTATTTGATTTGTAGGCTGGGATAGTATATTTGTTGGGGGTCATGTGGTTTTATAGATGAGGTAGGTAAGAGGAAAAAGAGGAAAAAGAACAATAGAGTATGAGAACTTAGACAGATAAGGTACACCAACAATAGAGTGATTTTAATAGTAAAAGAAAACAAGAGAAAATATTGTTGTGAACTATACTTAATCACTTTTATTTTTTTATTTTTGAAAAAAATGTATCATTCTAATTAAAAAGTAAGTTAAATACTCAATTCGTCCCGTAAATTTTGATACATTTGACTTTTTGTTGTATTTTGACTCAATTTTATTCATATTATTGTTTGTTAAAAAATAAAAAAAAATATATTTAGAAACTATATATCTTGAATTATCATTCATATACAAAGGTTTTGTATTTATATATTAAAATGTTGAAAATAAAAAATTATAGATTAATTGCCAAAAACAAATGAAGCAAAACTTTTGGGACGGAGGGAGTAGCATTTTACAAACCAATAACTATATAAAACTCTAAGGGACAATATGAACATAATTACTGGCAATTAAAAGACTATTCATTTCTGTGACATTGAATGAAAGGAAGAGAATTGAATTAAGCCGAACATTTCATTTAAACCAGAATAAATCTAAAATAAACTTATAAATAACTAGAACAATGCTCAAACTAAGCTGATAATAACCAGACAATCCTAGAACCAACTAGGTGTTACACTACTAAAAAAACCCTTTTTACCAATAGCCCATTTTCCAACGTGCTAGGCCGTTGGAAACTGCAAAAAAAATTGACTCTTGTGGAAAAAAAATCTACAACGGCTTGGGCGTTGGAAGTGTTGAAAATTTTCCAATGGGCACTTTTCCAACGGCCTAAACCGTTTGAAAATAGTAAGTTAAATTATGCATCTTAGTATTCATTGTTTCCAACTACCTAGGCCGTTGGAATTTTTTTTTATATTTCCAACTGCTTAAGCCGTTGAAAACTATTTTTATTTTTCCAACTACCTAGGCCATTGGAAAATATGTAAGCATTTTAGGATTTATTGTTTCCAATGGCCTAGGCTGTTGGAAACTATTTTTATTTTTCCAACTACCTATGCCGTTGGAAAACATGTAAGTTAAAATGTTTTTATTTTTCCAACTGCTGAGGACGTTGGAAATATTTTGATATATTAGACACACACACACACACATTTATATATATGCATATTTATATTGAATTGATATTGATAGTTATATATATTTATATAATATATCATAATATATATTTACCATAATACATATATATTAATACGTATATATATATCTTACACATTATTATTATATTTATACATAGTATATGATATATGATGTATATGCCATACATATATTATTATTATTATTATTATTATTATTATTATTATATATATATATATTATATATATATATATATATATATATATATATATATATGTTAATGTATCATATATATGATATATATTAACATATATATTACATATATTAATCTATCATATATATTAATCTATCGTTTATATTATATTATAATGTTTCATATATATTAATGTATGTAACATATATATTAATGTATATAAATATATTATAATGTTTCATATATATAATGTATGTAACATATATTTTATACTATAATATAACTTAATCATAAATATTATAACCCAGACCAAATATTAAAGCTCAGCCCATATAACCCCTATACATACATCTTAACCTAGTCCTAGTCAACCCCTCTGCCGCTCACAATCTCTTCCCTCTCATAATTTCTGCTCACAATCTAGTTTCTTCTCTCTTCCTCGTCGTTGTGCTCCCTTGCCTTCGCCGCCGTGCTCCGTCGATCTCTCTGCTCCTGCTCGCTCTCGCTCAGCCAGTGCTCCGTCACTCTCTCTGCTCGCTCTCTTTACTCGCTCTTGCTCTCCGTCATTCTTCGTCGCCGACCGACCGCCTAGGCTCGCCGTATGCTGCTTGATCTTCCGCTTTGGCTCACCTCGTGCCAAATCCGCCGGTGCTCTTCCAGATTTGGATTTGACTGTTGCTCTCTGCTTTTCTTGAATTTTTTTTTGTGATATTTGTTAGATCTAGTTTAGAATGATTTTTCTGATTTTTGGTAATTTTTTAATTTTTATATTTTTGTAATTTTATGGCTTTTTGACCTTCTGCCTTTGAATATTTTGTTATGTAGGTATAAGATATAATTATTTTAAAGTTTTTAGTTATATTGAAAAATATAAAATATAATTTAGTAATTTATAAATTATATATACTTTTATTTTTTTCCACAAAGTTTCCAACGGCCTTAGCCGTTGGTATTGTTTCCAATTGCCTTAGCCATTGGTATCGTTTCTAACGGCCTTAGTGGTTGGTACTCATAACTAAGACCACAACCTCAGCCGTTGGAAAATTGTGACAGCTCCACTTCCAACGGCAAAAAAAAATAGCCATTGAAAATATTTTTCCAACTCATGCTTTTCCAACAGCCCTGTTTCCAACGGCTTAGCGTTGGAAAATTCATTTTTCCAACACAAAGCCATTGGAAAAGATCATTGGAAAAAACCCATTTTTTAGTAGTGTTAAAGACTTGAAAACAAGTATTTACAAAAATAAAAAAAAAAATTGCCGATAGACCTAAAAAATTATAGACTAATTTTATTTTGTGTAATTGACTCTGTATCTGTTGCCCAAAAAGGCCATTTTCTAGATAACTCAAGAGAAAACTTAGAACCATCACTACTCGCATCCAAATGAAGATCCACCTTATAAAAGTTTTAAATCGCTCTTGAACACAAATATTTGAAGGAGATTACATTCAGTATAAAATCTGATAGATAATGTTAAATAATGTCAATCAACTATTAAAAGTAATGAAAAAGAACCAACTAAATCCTATCTGAAGTTTGAGTTTGGTCAAAAACGATATATGAGGATAGGAGAGACGACAGATGAGTATAGGTTTTAAAGAAGGCAATAGAGATTAGTTTCATTACCCACTTAACCACCTTTTATTTATTGGGAATTGGGATATGGAAGATGAAAAGACGATAACTTGAGAATTACAGTAGGCCTTACATTCATATTCAGAATAAAGGTGACGATTATTTCCTTCAAATAAACAAGCTAGATGACTAAGCCGTAGCTCTCTCACCGTTTTACAAAGAAGCCAAGCAGGGAATGCTACCAACTCGCGTCCGAAGACCAAGATACATCATGCATGTGACCTTACCACTCCCGAAACCTTCTTGGTGCTTGTGAATGGAGCCAATAACTAAGATTTGTGTCTTTTTTCCCGAAAACTTGAGGGGCAAGTGGTTAGGGTTGGCCCATGGTGTCGGATAGGTCTGTTTCTTTTTTGGTGCGGAGTCTGAACCGGCAAGCGTTGATTGCATCTTCAATGGACAAGTAGAAAACCTCTCTCCCCATTTTGTCCACCAGCTTCGCCAGCATCATTTTCTCCATCACTTCTATCCGAGGATTTATTATTGATAACTGCATGCGTCCAATCAAAATAAATAAATTAAATAAATAATCTCACAGCACAACCACTTCTTTTCTTCTCTCTCCTTTTTTTGTTTTCTTTCTTTTTCTTTTTTTGCCTGAACTTTTCGCTCCTCCCCCCCCCCCTCTTTGGTTGAAAAAGGAAGAAAAATAGGTGGTTTAAGTGCCATCAGTTATTCCTACATGTTACAGTCATGTAAATACTATTGTTGATATTGAGGGAACAATCACAAACAAAAAGAGGATAAAAACTAAGGTAAAGGGGTTAAGTTAACGACCAGATAAATCTAGCAAAAGATGCTCAACATCAGTACTAGAGTCTGTAGACTCCTGTTCCTCTTGGATGTACCTTACGACCCTGCTGAACGAAATTAGCACAATTAAAATTTTCTAGAAAAAAATTAAAACACGATTCTAGTACTATAAGTAATTTCCCTTGAAGATGTTAAAATGTTAGCTAACAGTAGTATATACATGTATATAGGAGAAAGGAAAAGAAAAGAAGAACCTTTCTCTAATGTAGGTGGAATTGGCAAAGTAGATTGGAGAACCGATCTGGAGAACAACAACCCCGGGCACGGTTGCTGCAATTGGATATTGCTCCATGTCACGGTATAAGTCCGTGCCGGGAATTCTTCCAAGCTTACAGCTAGCGGGCCTTGCAATATATAGAAGCGCTCTCAATACTGACAATCCCACCTGACGGATATATACATGAAGATACAAATTTAATTAAATCTTGAATATATACATGGAGAGCTCTATATAGGACGCACGTAGTTGCGTGTATATTTATATGTAGGCGATGAATGAATGAATATTTAAGCGTGTAGATGCGTGCACACACACACATTAGTAATTACACACGTGTGTTGCACGTGTGCCAAGTACTAAATTAATTTTTTTAAATTACTATAATTGTAATTATCTTGTTTAAAATTAGTGGCAATAATGACTTTACTTTTTTCTAGTTTATACATATTTCTTATTAATTTAATTTTTCTATTAGTTATATAGTTTTTTATCATAATAGATTGCTCATTGTATTAGATTTATGTCCAATAATAATAATAATAATAATAATACGATGTAGAATACATTATAGATAATACTGGTTGCAAAAAAAAATTGATAGAATTTGTTTTATTTGTGAGGGTATAGTATTTATAAAAATTATTTCATCATATTTTTAATATCTTATCAAAGATATCAAAATTTTTCTTCTCAGTGTAAAATTTAAAATTAATAGTATGCAATCTGTTAAGAAAATATCTTAATTTAATGGACATAATGATATTATGTATTTAGAAATTTTATCTACAAGTTAAGTTAGTAAATTTTGTCTTAAGTTCTATACTTTAGATTCAAAAAGCTAATGATTAAAATGAAGATATTATATTAGTTGGCTCAAAAAATTAAATAGATTTATAATTAATATATTATTATAACTTTAAATTTTTAAAGAGATATAAGACGAGTCTTTAAAAAAAAATTCACAGTTCTTTTCAAAAAGGGAAAAAAAGGCATATGCTAAGTCCACAACATTGAGTAAGAAACTCAAGCAAAAATATTTTTTTAATAAATATGCCACAAATATAGACATTGTTGTCAAAATACATATTTGATGACTAAACATTGAGTTTTTCCAAAGTCATGTAACTATACATAACTATACATTACTCGAAAACCTTAACTACTATATACTTTTAACTTTTAATAAAAAAATATACTCACCTTAAGGTTTCAAAATCTATATTTATTTTATATTTTATGGCTGAGTCAATGTGATTGGTCCAAAGATTGAGGTAACATATAGCATTTTATCTTTTTAGATATTTAATTTTACCCATTAATTTGGAAATTATACTCACATCGGTGAAATTTGAAAACTTAATCTTATCTATTGTTCTTATAATATAATTATTCAACCTTAGGAAAATAGACTCCTTAAAATAGAATAAAACAATAGCACTTAAAAGATAAACTGATAACTTATAACTTAAGGTTTATTCACTTTATATATCTTTGCACTTTTTATTATGTATAGATATGAGTGCGCACATGTGTGTTTAAAGTTGCACTTTCAAGTTCCGATAAAAAATTTTCAAGATTAAAATTAAATAAATTGATAAAGATTATATTTTTCCAACATTTTAAAACATTGGAAAAAGTAAAAAAAAAATCACTTCAAAAAGTATACTAATTCTAATTGCCAAGAATTTCTTTTCCTAAAATTTTTCACATTGATCTTTTTTTAATCAATTCATTTCTTTGCTGATAAAAAAAAAAGTTTAGTGGTCAAAGTAAGTTCAGTAGTCAAAAAGTAAGTACCCCAAAAACTAAAGACTAAACTCATCCGATAAGTACCCCAAAAACTAAAGACTAAACTCATCCGATTTTGCTTTCCCCCCCTCTCTTATTATATTTTTATTATTTTAATATCACTAAATATCTAATTAAATAGTCAAGGATAGATTTAGATCTCTGTTACTGGCTTCCCCCCTCTTTTTAAAGTCCAAATACAAATAGAGAAAATATCACTAAAAGAGTAAAAAAAACTTATAATTTAAGGGTAAAGGAAAAACTTTAGGTGAACTATCATAAGGTATTCACCTACATAAATTGTTTAATATATACTTTTATACCTAAAATCATTTTTAATACAAAATGCCAATAGAATTTTCATGTGGAATTTTAGCTTAAGTTTTACCAGGCAATAAACTTTCATAATATTTACTCATCCAAGTTGCAAAAAATAAATAAATAATAATAGGCAAAAATTGTATGTTAAAAGTTACTTTTTCACCATATATTTAAATTTTTTATTCAAATAAAAGATGTAGGTATGAAGGTTTTTGAAATGTTATGTTGAAATTTTAAGTTTTATAAAATATCTAGCAGTGCAAACTTTACCATGAGTTTTATTATATATTTAAGCATTTTATTCAAATAAGGTATCTAGCTATTAGAGTTTTTGAAATGCTAAATTGAAATTCTAAGTTTTGTAAAATATTTATTATACTTTAGGTATTATTTGATAGTAATATAAAACCAAGGGCAGTATGTTTAATGGAAATAAATAAAGTTTAGTGGTAACCTAGGAGTTTTAGCCATGAAAGGTAAGATTAACACAAGAAAAAAAGGATACAATAGTTGATTCTATAATATAGAATCAAGGGCTCTCAAATTTATTGTAAAATATAAAATTTAGTAGTAGCTTAAGGGTTATTTTTAGTATTCTAGTACTAATATAACTCTAATAAAAGAGACAATGACAAAATATTCTTATTTCATGTGAGAGAATTCTTTTCATGTGAAAGAATTTAAAATATAAAGATAAAGTTTAAAATTTAAACATTATTCATCAAGGGCTCTCAAATTTATTGTAAAATATAAAATTTAGTAGTAGCTTAAGGGTTATTTTTAGTATTCTGGTACTAATATAACTCTAATAAAAGAGACAATGACAAAATATTCTTATTTCATGTGAGAGAATTCTTTTCATGTGAAAGAATTTAAATATAAAGATAAAGTTTAAAATTTAAACATTATTCAATCATGTGTTCTTATATGAGTTTAACTACTTATAAATTTATACTTTCTTTCAATCATGCATTACTATAGATTTCATATGATTGACCATAAATTTAATATAAAGTAGCATGAAATATTTAAAAATTTTAAAAATTATGTTTGAGATCATTTAGGCATTAATGTTTAGTTTAATAAAAGGTTTCATGGAAAAATCCATTTTTCAAAATTGACAGTCTTTTCAAAATTCATTTTTTTTATTTACCACTTACTTATTAGGGATTTCTCTTTAAGCTTAAAATATTATGATAGCACCAGATAAGCACCCAGTTTCAGTATTTTTAAGATTCGTTCTGTATTTAGGAAACTTATCCAGTTTGTTTCTAAACAAATTTCCTGCTAGCAAACACAAAACTAATTAAGATTGAACGATTTCAATGTTTTAAAGATATTATTAATAGATTTCAATTTTTCGTTTTAACAGTATATTATATCCTAGTTTAGAGGGAAAATTTTTGAAAATTTTTATGTCCAATTTGAATTTTTAATAGTAATAGAAACTAATTAATGTTTTCTATGAAAAAATTAACTAAAGGTTATATTTGAGATAGATACCATAAGAGGTCCCTAACCTTTCATTTTTTTCATGTTCCATCCTAAAATTCTTAATAATTCTCTTTTGTCCTAAATCCTTTTAAGATGTCCGTTTACATAGATAAAATTTGACACATAAGCATAAATATGGTACATAAAACCCAATTTGTTTCCATGAATAAAGAATATTATCTAGTTATAGATAGGAAAAATTGATAACGTAAACTATCCATTAATTATATAAATTAGTGAATAATCAATTGACTGAAAGATAGATATAAAAATTAAATTATGATTTCAAAAGTTGAAGTCAATCAGTTATAGCTAGTTAATGAATTTCATCTATTAAGGGATTGATATAAAATATTTTAAAATATTTAAATCGACATAGAACAACTAATAGTTTGAAGATAAAACATGAACTAAAGGTTGCCCCTAACTTTTACCTTTGATTTGTTGTAATAAATTAACTTTAATAGCGGATGAAGTAGTTATTCCAAAAACAACGAAGTTGAACCACAATCAAATGTGTGCCTTTTTTCAAACTTAGGCCTAATTAAAGAGCAAAATAAATTTGGGTCTCAATAAAAGAGTAATGAAATTTATAATTTAAGAGTAAAAGGTCAAAATGTCACTTTATGCGCCTTTATACTTTTTTATTATATATATATATATATATATATATATATATATACATGGATATTAAGCTGCACATTTAAATTCTGATAAAAATGTGCAGGTTAATAAATTTCATTCTCAAGTTAAACAGATAAATAAATTGAAAAAATCTTGTGTTTATGGATATGTTTGATAGTAATATAAATTTAATTACATGTTAGTTACAGAAGTATAGATTTAGTGGCATTTTTCAAATATTTAATAGCAAACATAGAAAAACAATCAGTAAATCTTGTCTTCATTTTTTTTTTCCTTTTAGAATACTAATTTTATTTTCCAAATACAAAGCCGCCCTGCATTTTGCTTTGGTTTGTTTGTTTTTTCTTTTCGTATCTTTTTTTTTTCTTTTCATATCT
The DNA here is from genome assembly GCA_005392925.1 of Aquilaria sinensis. Lineage (NCBI taxonomy): Eukaryota > Viridiplantae > Streptophyta > Magnoliopsida > Malvales > Thymelaeaceae > Aquilaria > Aquilaria sinensis. Next base: position 148,669 of record SMDT01002959.1, on the reverse strand, counting down.
CTAGTATTTTAAAATCTAATAAATAGACAATGAAAATTTTGGGCATCATTAAATAGCTAAATAACATATGGTTGATCAACGTTTGGATAAGTTATCAGATAATTTTAGCATGAGGTTTACAATGTTTAAATAGTGATGAACTAAAATATTTGACTATAAAGGCTTTCAAAATACTATGTTTCATGTTTAAATTCTAAAAAAATATTCAAATACTAAAGAATTGTATTAAATTTCCTGCTTAAGAGTGCCTATTTGACAGTAACCTACTTTAGATTCATATTCATTGCAAAAGTTGAAATCTAGTGGCAATCTTGAGTTTTTCCATAGGAAGGTAAATGAAGTGCATCAATTGTACAAATTCGTTTCCTTTTTATCTTTTGGTTTTTGTTTTCCGCAATCTTAGATTTTTTTTTCCCTTTTTACAATCCTAATACTAATATAACTCTAATTAAATAGTAGATAATGATAAATTTGGGTCTTACTAGAAGGGTAAAATAATTTATGATTCATAGGTAAAAAAGTTGTTTAATATTTGTGAACATTCATACCTTTTAAAATATAAGATAAGATATTATATATCTTAAGCGTGTAGATGCCGACAAAATGAAAGATTTAAGCGTGTAGATGCACATATATATGTGTGTGTGTGTGTGTGTGTGTGTGTGTGTGCATGTATACCGAAATGATGAGGCCGACATCCATGCTAATGAAGGAGACGCCGAAGAAGGCGGCCATGCAGATGAGGAAGTCGAACTTGTCGAGGTTGAAGAGGTGATAAGCTTCGTCGTACTTGATGAGTCCAAGCATGGCGGACATGATGATGGCGGAGAGCGCCACCAGAGGGGTGTACCTGAACAGAGGCGCCAGCACCAGCAGCGTCAGCATCATTGCCATCCCCATAACCACATTTGACATCGCTGTCCTACACCCCGCATTGAAGTTTACCGCCGTTTTCGAGAATGGTCCTGCAGTGATCGAGTTTGTGAACATTCATTATATATATATATATATATATATATATATATATATATACGTCGAGAGCGAGAGAGCTAGCTATAGGCCAATGAAAGGACGGATCAGTATATTAATATATAATATACGTAGGTACCCGTAGTCAAGTAGCATGAAGTGAAAGACCCGACGATGTTCATGAAGCCGAAGGCTATCATCTCCTTGTTCCCATCAATTTGTTCGTTTCTCATTATCGCAAAGCTCCTTCCTATTGCTATTCCTTCCTGTACGCAAATACTTAATTAATACATCTACCTATATATATATATACAAATATTTTATTAATTTACGTCTTGGAAATGATCTAGCTAATAATTAGCTAGCTAGTTCATATTAATTACTTATCTTGAAGTCCAAAATATTAGACACTAGCAGATACATATGTTCCAGATCACTGTGCGTAGACAGACTCGATCGATCGGTGTGCCAAGGGAGAACCAATTTTAACCCATTCGAATTTAACCCGAACTAGCTAGCTAGCTTCCACATTCCTCACCACCAGAAAATTAATTAGGGCATGTCACATGTGGCATATATATATACATCTCAATCAGGACTCCCCCAAGGAATTAGCATTCTAGACAGAGCTGGTATGTAATTTTTTCTCTACCATTATCTTGTTATGGAAATAATTCTTATTAAGCTGACAAAGAATTTCATATTAACAGTTTACATATATTTGGGGCTACTTGTTTTGCACTTAATTTTGATGTATTATTCTTAAAAAAAAAAATTTATTTGTAAAACTTATCAATTTATTAAAATCATACACCTTAAGAAGTTTAAGAAATTCATTTATGATATTTTAATAAAAATTAAGTATTATTTACTAATTTTTTAACTGAACTAACATAAAATAAAAAGGAAAAAAATATTTGCTTCTCAGAAAAAGATATTGTAAAATTACTTTTTAAACTTCTTAAAAGCGTAGGATTTCAATAAATTGATAATTTTTGAAAATAATCACTTTATGTAAAATTAATGCATGGTAAGGTATTAAATTAATGCAAAATAAATTTGTTTAAATTGCTGAAAAGTTTTCTTTCTTTTTTTTTTAAATTCTCAAAACCTTTGGCTGAAAGTAATTTTCATTGTGTAACATATTATTGTTATTAAAAAAACAAAAAAGAGGGAATGAAAACATGCTTACAGCCAAGGAGATGAGGCCTGTAATAAGAGCAGCTTTGACAGTTGCTGGAAGATAACGGCTATCAAAGTTGAGATAATGGATTGAAGGAGGGTTTAATCCTCGTTTCAATTTTCCCACCTGAAATTAATTAAAGCAGACTACTTCAAATGCCGATTTTCTTTTTTCCGGCCAAAATATAAACAGACTATTAAAATAAATGAATTGTTCCTCTATTTGCTTTTGTTTTTGTACAAAATAAAGAAGTAGTTAGTAATTACAGTTTGGATGCCGTGTTTTTCTGCATGAGTGAAGTATGCGAAAAGGCAGCCTACGACAACGACCGCCATCGGCGACACAGCAGAAATCCAAAACTTGTTTGGATTTCTTTTGCTCTGCCACACAGAAATCAGTTTTAAACAAAACATTAATTAAGTCAGAGTTTGATAATTACTTCTTTTTTTATGGAAAAATAAAAACATGCGACAAATTAAGAACTTGAAGTACTTAAATAGAGAGAGAGAGAGGCTGACCAGGTATCGAGTGAACTGAAGGAAAATGAGAAAGACTATACCCACTACGGCACTTTGCCACTTCCACTGCATCAACCAATCAAATTCAACAGTTCCGATACATTCCAAATCATTAATCACACGTAATTAAAGTCATCTTAACTTGTATATATTTAACTTAAAATTAATACATCCATTAGTACGACACATACATATATTTATCTAATTGTATCGTATTTATTGATTTCCATTTCATGATCTAATTTTATTTTTTATTGATCTCTACTTATTTATTTATGATTAATTTATTTTGACACAAAAATAAACTAAATCGTGAAATGGAATACAATGAATTTAACCGGGTGATGACTATAACCTACGTAAGTAGTCTCTAACTTGAATTCGTATTTTAGCATATGATATGACAATCTTAAGCAGCAAAAGGAAGAAAAATAAAAAAGAAAGGTAGGAAGTTTAAGGTGGCAATTGATTAGATAAAAAGTAAAGTACCAACCTCGCTCCTGTTGCTAATAACGGCACGCAAGACGGAAACGACGTCGGTTTTAGTAGTGAAGTGTGCTAGGCCAAATATGCCCTTCAACTGTTGGAGGCAGATTATGGTGGCAGTTCCTCCCATGAAGCCAGTGATCGTGGAATGCGATAAGAAGTCCACTAAGATCCCCAGTCTTCGCAATTGTTACCCCCCAAATGGTCATCAAACAAATCAAGGAACATATACAACACCATTAATTCCAATTATTGCTATACTGTTTTTCAAAAAGAATAAATTAAATAAAATAAAAAATGATGCTGCTAACCTTAAAAGCCCTAAGGCGACCTCGAAGACGCCGGTGATGAAGGTGGCCGTGAACACCAAGTGAAGGTACAATGTGGGATCGTCTTTTGGGGAAGCGACTTCTCCGATGGTCGCAGCTATAAGTAAGGACGCCGCCGCAACCGTCCCCACCGCGAGATGCTTAGAGCTTCCGAAAACGGCGTAAACGAACGGCGGAACAAAGCTCGAATCTACCAAAAAACAAGAGATTATTAAGAACAACGATCTACCTAATATCAGTGACGTCCTTCACTTTCTTTCTTTTTGTTTGTTTTTTTTTTATTTTTGTTTTTAATGAATATATACTTAGTGCTGTTTTTTTTATTTTTTTTTATTTTTGCTTTTAACGAATATATACTTAGTGCAGATGGTAACTCACATAGGCCGATAATAGGTGGGATCTGAGCGAGTTTGGCGTAACTGATGCCTTGAGGGATGGCGAGGCTAGTGATGGTGATGCCGGCCAGGAAATCGTAGCGGAAGAGGCTGAGGTTGTATTGAGGGAGCCATTGGAACAAGGGGATGAAGTATTGGAGGGCCTTCTTTATGCGGCGGCGTGAGTTGTCGTCGTTGAATTGGCGGAAGGGGTCGTCGGGGAAGAACGTTTCCTTGCAGCCGGACTTGAAGGTGGAGAGGAAGCCGCGCGCGGGTGCGAAGTTTACTTGGCGGTGGTCGGTCATGGCGATGGATGGGACGAAGTGGGAGGGAGGGGAAGTCGAAGGCCTTGTTATAAGTGAGTATATATATAGAAGAGCAAGAAGAGTGATGAGAGATTTTGGTGGGGGAGGCTAGAAAACAGAGCAAGCATTTGGAGAAGGCCGTTTTGACACGTGACTCCTCCACTTTTTCTCAATTGGATAAATTTAGTAATTACACTCACTTTTGATGTTGCTTCGCCATTCGTATTCTATTCCTTTTCGCAAGTTATTTTTTGGCTTCTATCCAGAATGACTCCATCATCTATCCTAAAAAAAAAAAAATGAAACTGCCATTTTCATATAATTTAAGTATATAATGTTATATCATTAACCATAAGCCATATGATTTATACCAATAAAATACAACATTAAATTGTAAAGAGACAGACTCAACTCATGTTGTTTATAGTTTTTATATAATACTGTATCATACAGAAAAATTGTAGAGAATACATTAATATAATTGCTATTTGAACCTACAACTTGATAGAAAAAAAAACCCTAAAAAAAGTGACACAAACCTAGTATAATATTTAGACTAATTAACAAACAAACTGACGAATGGTAAGACTTGATCTACTATGAGAAAGCATATTAGCTGACCTGGCTATCGATTAAAACTCTCTGTTATCATATTTTTAATCTTTAACTCCTCTACTTTAGTTGACGGAGAAAAAAAAATTGAATCTAACAAAAGTAAAAAAAAAATTCTACTAATGAAATCAATTATTTAAAGATATAGCATATGAATTAAGATCAATGACCAAATTCGATTAGAAAACCAGCTGACAGCCAATTGACTCAAAGTTAGAGGAACGTTTTTAAGAGAAAGGGAGGAGAGTTTGAAGATCGTTAGGTTGAAAATAGTCAATTCATCCTTCTTTGAATAATCAGATGTTGCCAATGATCATCAATTTCTAGGTTGGTTTAATTTTTTTTGAACAAAATTAGCATTAATTATCATATTTTTCAAATGGAGAAGTATTATAGGCCCCATTGACATGATTTTTTCCTTTACCAACACCTTAGTATGATAAAACTTTTTGTTATTTTAGCAATAATTCATGTGGGATCCTATCGACTTCGGATCCATTCCCACAGGAAGAAGCCGCTTTGGCCATTGCCGCCAGAAAAATTTGGTTTTTGGGGGGGAGGTTGAGAATGAGCTCGTTTCCAGGTTTAAAGAGTTTTTGGTTGATGTTATTTTTACCCACCCAAATTCAATCATCAACCTTTTTTGTAGTGTTGTCATAGCTGAACCATAGAGAGAACCAAACAAGTCACTGGGTCACAGTCCAACTATTGGAACACCAACCCAAACCTCTTTCCCCAAAAACAAAAGTACTTCCTCTAGGCTGCTAATATCCTCGAATACTTTCTTTCACCATCTATTGCAATTTAAAAATTAGAACAAACAGACCGATAAAAGTTGAACAGGCGAAAGTAAAAGAAGAAAAGTCAATTAAAGCACGAAATCTAGCAAGACAAGGTAGGTCAACGGTTTGGTAGTTTGATGATTTTGAATGATTTTTATTTTTTTTTTTCAAATTTTGACCAGTTCTTGATCACTTTTTAAGTAAGCCGATACCCGATTGAACTGGTGATGCCAAAGCTTCAATTGTGAGCCAGTTCAAGCGGCCGGTCTGATCCATTTCTTACAACCATGCTTTCTAGTGGATTTTTTTAACGGAGAAGCTAAAGTAAGAGCCAATTGGAGTGGTGTCATGATGAAACATATTTAGCAATAAAAGACTGTCTAAGTTAGGGAGGGGAGGTCGGTTGAGGGATGATATGTCAATTACAAATCATGCTATTGTTTGATCCAATGGCCATATTCAGTTGGAGTATTATATGTCATAATAATCAAACGCCTACTACATCGGAGTATAGATGTCAGGGCAAAGAATGGATCCAGAAATTTTGTAAAGTGAAACTTGTATGATATTGAAACACCTAAGCAATATTATTGTTACGCAAAAGTAACATCAGATAATATTGGAAAAACAACTAGAGATTAGCTCAAACGAAAGAACATATGATGGAATGGTAAAATGTGCCATGTTGGGTGCGTGTCGGGGGTTATTTGCCACATTACTCAAAATTAGATCACCGCACAACACATCGCAACACTTCGGTGCGAGCCAAATTGTTTTATTAGCCAAACTAAGCTCAAGATAAACCTATATAAAATTCGAGAAAACATATTGAATTAGCCTTACACCTTAAGGGAATTAATTACAATTCAACCATAGGGTTACATTTTATATTAAAACATGTACAATAAACCATAACAATATATTACATATATTTTCTTCGTCCCACTCCCACATTTTATAACTTACAATATTAATTATCGGTAGGCGTAGATCCAATATTTGGCCCATAATCAATAAACATACAACAATCAATCATAGCCAAGAGGCCTAGTAGGCCTAAGCGGCAATCCATCTAAGAAGGAAAGAGGGCTAGAAATTACGGGATTAAATAAGAGATTTTCATATATAAGCGATCCTCTCAGATCTTCTTTTCGCTATACAAGATCACCTCATTTGCCAATCCTGAGACATAAGATTTCTACCGAACATTCTATTACTCCTCTATTCACTGAAAACTGACTTGACCGTTGAAGGATTTTTTTCGAGAATGAAGGGCTTTCAAAGAAACAGAAAAGATGATTAAATATAAGAAATTGATATGTAAGCAAATAATATGAAACTAATACGAAACAGTACAAAACTAAACAGGAGTAACCGATGCCCCAATACCAAAGCAAAAATGTAAATAACGAAAGAATAAACGAAAATAAGTTTGTAATGCCATAGGAAACAGATAATGTTATGATGGAAATAATAGCTTTAGACAATGGTAAGGTCAGCAGTAGCGTCGGCAAGGGCAACTTCCTCATTATCACTCTTAGTGTCACCTTCCTCACGAGGATGTGGTGAAATGACCACACGGAATGTGTTGGCAGGATAGATGATATGCTCGGCGATTAGAAGCTCAGTAATTAGTTGCGGGAAAACCATGGGTAAAGTCAGGTGATGAACAGCACATGCAATAGTCCTCTGGATCAGACGACTAATACTTAGGGGGCTATTAGTGAGGATAACATGTAGCAGACCAGCCTACTTCTCGTTGACAAAATCGGCATGGAGTTGACAATAAAGGCACTCCAACAAAAAGATAAACCAAGTTTGAATAGTGGATAGTAGCTGCGATGGAAAAAGAAAAGGGTGATGCCCCGGCATAAAGGTCCAAGCTATGGCGCGATCGCATAATCGCTGCGCTAGCTTTACCTGATAGGCTGAAGGAAATGATAAAAAAAACTAAGTAATGCTGAGGTGGTGCTCTATGTTGTTCGCGTAGGCATGGAGCTCCACATCCTCACGAATCCCCATAGCAAAATCTTGAAGCCCCTAAAAGCACTATTGGCATCAAGCTGCAGTACCATGGTCATGGACGTAAATGTCAAAAGCTCACATAGATGTATCTGGCCACATTGGGCTATGATATCCTACATCTCCTTAATGATGAAGTAGTCAAAATGTAGTTGAAAAATGGTTGCCTGGTTTTTAGAGGTCCCATGGAGTGAGTATGCCTTAATAGAGGGAAAGTACGTTGAGATCTCCGATGGCAAAACGTCCACCTCGTCATAAGTCAGGCCATGATCCTAAAACTTAATAAAACCATTAGAACATCTTGCATAGCCCATTGAGAACAATTATCAAACACGTAGAAAATTAAATTTCTTGGGGAGCAAGTAAGAGAAGGTTGGGCACAAAGAAAATCCCCAATTAAGCAATCAAGACTACTTTCAACAACCAAATCAATAACAGCCATCAAGAGAGTGTTTCTCAGCTATAATTCCATCAAACAATCTACACCATAATCATAAGATCTAAAGAACAATGTCAAAAAATCTAGTTCTAACCTAGATGTATTTCCATCAGACTTTGGGAAAAAAAGACTTAGAAAACTAAATAAAACAAAACAAAACTTGAATCAAAGAAGAGAGGGAGGTAAATCATACTTGGAAAGCTCAAACACAGAGAAAACTAAGAGTTCCAAAAGTTTTAAGTCATAAGAGAACAAAACTTTGCGATGGAGATCGTAGAAAAAAGGAAAATTTTGATTTTTAAACTGTTTAAGACAAACATGGCTATGTTACTTAAAAATTTGTAGGAACACAGGTTTTTACATGGGCGTGCTATTGATCGTGTTAGGTTTAAAAACTTAATTAAGGTACAATCAAGTTACGAAACACGGGAAAGGTACAAGGTCGCATTTCTAACTGTGTTCAGTGTACACTACCCAAGATATGAGTGCGTTATTGGGTGTGTTTGGTCTCTAGAAGTTGAAACGTTTTTAGGCAGAGGGTGAACACATATGCAAACATAGGTGTTTAATTGACCATATATAAGGAACATATGCTAAAACACAAACGTGTGAGAGGCTATGTTCAAGGTCTAGAAGCTACAAATTTTCTAAAAATTAGAGAAATTTATACATGAGTAAATATGGGCGTCCACTTCAGAAAAGCAACACGCCTCCAGACATGGGCGTGTAGAGAGCTGTGTCTCCCTAACACTCCTTGTACATGGTTGTGTATATGCATGTGTTTGAATTCTAGAATTTCAAAGGTTTTGAAAAACACGGGTAAGAACATGGTCATGTAGGTAACCATGTTATCAAACATGGCCTCTAACATGGCTTAAATCAACTTTATAAATCATACATGGTTGTGTTCCATGTGTAAGGAGAATGCAAAACTCCAGTCTTAGTTAGCCATAGTTCAGGAGGAGATGGCAGCTTAGTGGGCTTGTTAGGACTAAACTGACGAAAAGGTGTAAATCTTTTATGCTTTCATGCAGTCCATGGTTAGGATGCAAGGCCCATGATCGAGATGTGATTTTATGGCTGCTGCTACAATATACCTTAGTCTCATGGCGGCTCAGGAGACGCTTTCAACTGGGGTTGATCCTAGCCTCATCCCTTGAGGGTCCTGTGGAGGGGGATCCTATCCTTCTCTGTTTTGGCCATACCCAATTCTGCTGGCTTCCTATGGGATGCAAGGATTTCAAACCGCATTTCCTCCTCCACTGTATCCATGGATGATGGGATTTCAATAGTAGTCTTATTGGCATTGGTGCCACCATTCTATCACCATCCTCTCGCTTAGACTAAGTAGGCCATGATGACAAGTTTCTAGCAGTAGGTTCCCGGGCTACTTCATCACCAGTCTTTCTTTGAATCGAGTGTGTCGCTGCTGGTATCATACTCAACACAACAATAATTGAATTATTATCCAAATATATCCAAGATCGATAACACTATTCTAATCGAGAATCATGTACCTGAGATGCAGGAGATTACAGCAAACTGTCAGCCTGATAAGCCCAACCAGCAGACTCAAATAGATCTACCCAGTTAAGGGGGATGGTCAACACGACCATGACACCAATGCCCTCCTCAACTTTAGTTCATTTGTTTTATTGTTGGAAGAAATTTTATTTTATTTTATTATTTTTAAATTAAAAATATTATATTTAGATTCTATGTTGATTTTAATTAAACTTTCATATCATTATTAATTATTATTAAAATTAATTCTATATACATACATACATACATGTGTGTGTGACAAATAATTTTTTTTTTAAAAAATAAAATTGGTTTGGAGTGTTTGAATATTCAGCCATTACTAGTGACTGAATCCATAGTCGCAACTAGCGACTAAATCCTTTTAGTCGCTACCTTGTTACCGTTTGAAATATGATTGACTAAAATTTTTAGTCGCTAGCGACATAACGACTAAGGATTTTGTTACTGACCGTTTCAATTGCTATTGGTGACTGTTTCATCAGTTGCTCACTCGCATTTTTGTTGTAGTGGTCCAACCACAGCAACAAAAAGTGTGACAACATTGAGTTAAATGTGTGCTATTATTATGTTGTGTTGCTACACTAACTTCTATTGTGACAACACCAACTAATGGTAAAACAAGTATGTCTTAGTGTATCTATAGAATTTACGAACACTGTTACTCACTAAATTCTAACAAGTTGTATGTCTCGCATCAAGACGGAGAGCTACATGATGATGTAGGTGACAAGCGGAAGGACGAGATGTTAGGCTATGGGAGCTTGGCAAGGTGCCATGATTAAGGGGGACAACAAAGTGGATCGTTCAAAACTCAACATGTGAAATACAGGATGTGACAATGAACATGGTGGACATGGAAATGCGACCTCATTTTAAATATGTTGTAAATAGTTTTAAGTATTATTCGTGAGATCCGATAGTCACATGACAAATGTAATAATTCTAGAATTAATAGAGTTTATGGTTTTAATATTTTAAAATTTATTTGATAAATTGAATTATTTTATGACTTATTTAATAAAATTAAAATTTTTTATGTCAGCAAATGCCCACTCCGAAATATTTTAACAAATTTGAAACACGGAGTACTGTTTATAGTAGTCTTCGTGCTTCATTCAAACTTTCTACAATCGTAATGGATGGTTTAAAAATTTGAAAATGAGTGCACTTTCAGGGTAAGACGGCGATGGGTGGCTATGACTAATATCCCAATTATAAATATATAACTATAACTTCCTTTTGTCCGTCTTGTCTAATCATTCACTTACCAATGAAAGTTAATCCAATATATATTCTTGAGTTGATCACTACTGACTCACTGTGGACCAAGATATTGCTTAATTATTGGATCTAATAGTAGGTTTCCGTATTTAAAAAAAAGTAATAGATTTTTCCTAGAAACTCGAGTGAACAAAGCATTTTTGTTGGACGACTAGGATTGGAATTTAGAAATAGACAGAGTCGCAGCTTCCTCAGATACTGCCTGCAGCTACAGCAGACACAATCCAACAACACTAGCCGAGTTTAAGGCTACAACTTGAGCGGCCGCCAGAGCTAGGCGCCCATTTGATTATTAGCCTCGGTTGATGTTAGAAAAAATATCACAATCACTCCATCACATAAAGTGAAATAATGAACACGATCGATCAATCACATACAAATTTAATTTAATTTGATTCTTAATTAACTTATATCTATAAAAAAAGTTATTCAAATAAAATATATAAATTATAGTAGAGATATACCCTTAATATTTACGTTGAATTATGAATCTCCTCCACATTACTGACAACTCTAAATCTTACCTTCATATAACATAAAATATAAAATTCACAAAAGGCTTCTCATCCTAATTTTCTTTAGCCTCGAGATCTCTCCTACCCTCTGAAACCCATATATCTTGTCTCTTCACCATATTAACTTTTCTTTTATGCTCAAAATTCTAAAACAATTGGTCTTTTTATAGGTCACATACAAACTCAAATCACAACAAAATAGAAAAACCAAATCTCAAACAAATAAGAAAACCAAGACAAAATCCTAACAAACTAAAAATTTCCACCTTAACTCAAATTATTTACCATAAACATGAACATCATAAACACACAATCACAATCATGATAAGAAACATGAAGGCCATGAACATCGCCAAAATATGAACACAGCAACAAATGCAAACAAGTACGAATAATATGAACATAACTCCAAACAATAACATCACAAACATCAACACACATATCATGCTGGGAATGCACCACAAGTTCTACTATGTCAAAGACCAAACCGCAAGCTTTAATACTACTTGTTGGGAAAACTTCCCCAATCACCCATCATGTGCAGTGAAATAGCAAACAAGATCAGACGAGCACATATGAATTTAACGTGATTAGGCTCTTAACTAGCCAACATTTACGAATGAAAAAAATCCACTCAAACAAATGGGCGAATTCGTTTCAACTTAATGCAAAATAGATTATTTTTATTTTTACATATTTTTTTTACCTTAGATTAATTTTATTTAAAATTCAATATTATGTAGATATAATAATTCATTGAAAATATAATTTTTATAATCTTACTCAATTTTTATGAATTTTTCTAGCCTTAGGAATTAAAAAATAAAAATTCATAAAAATTTAATAACATTATGAAAATTTACTTTTAAATGAATTATTGTATTTTTATAATATTAGTTTTCAAATGAAATTGGTTCAAGAAAAAAAAAAGATGCAAAAATAAAAATAAATAATTTTGGATTAAGTTGATTTAAGTAAAAATGAATTGGCTTATAGGCATCACAGTAAATGTATGTCTTCAGTATTCACGCTGGCTTATGGATCTCTACACACACTATTGACAATCCCAATATCATACCCTCATACAAGACAAGATAAGAAAATCACAAAAGACTGATTGTCCTAACTCTCTCTGATATCCCTATCTCTTATTTCTTTTAAAATCTTCATATATTGTTTCTTCGTTACATTGACTTTTCTCTAACGCATTGACTTTTCTCTCATTTTTAAAACTTTAACACAACAAGCATTTTGATAAGCTATACACAAACTCAAACAACAATAAAATAGAAAAATTAAATCACAGACAAATAGAAAAATTAAAACTAAATTTCAAACAAACTAAAATTCTAAATATTGTTAAATTTGAGCGAGCAAACCCAAAAGCCAAAGAAAATGTCCCGATCAACATTTTGGCGCATATAGCAGACACACACAGCTGGTTTCCTGGTTTTCCCCAAATGACTACCCTATTACATGTTCAATCTGTAACTTTTAGTACAATCAACTTATGCCTTAAGAAAATCACGACATTACATTTTTTAGACATTTTAACTTTAGATGAACATACGTAGATATATAATTGCTCTTGGATTTTATGCTCCATGTCATTTCGCACATAAAAGTTTCATATAGGTTTAGCGTTTTGCTTAAAGAAAAATGAAATGATCACCCAGAAGTAAGCGACACAATGGTCGCTTCCCACTAACTCGTGGGAATGCGATGCTCCCGTGTATTAATTAGTAACATCATGTTACTAGCATGTACACAGGTCTAAGATAATGTAACAAAAGATGTTAACATCCGCTCTAGAGCCTCCATAAATTAATGGACCTTTAAATTATTGATTAGATTGGAGCTCATCTAAATACAATATTATTTTCCTTTTATCTCTTTTTTGGGTAAAATGCAAATATGGTATTTTAATTTTAAGGGTCAGTCTAAAATGGTTTTATAACTTTTTTTCAGCTTCTTATGATCCCATAACTTAACTAGTGTGTTCTACTTTAGTCCCTATGATCAATTTAGGCATTATTTCAGATGAAGCTTGCTTATATGGCACTCACACTGCCACATAGCATCCTATTTAACTAAAATAGATGGCCATACTGTACAGTAATGAAAGTTCAGACCCAAATTGACACGAAAAATAATCTTGAGGACCTAAAACACAAATAATCCTATTCATCTTCTCCCCCAATTCTAACCATGCTGCTCCTGATCTGCCCTCTTCTCTGCCTTCTGGTCTCAGCCATCTCCACCATCTCGTCCTTCTTTGACATCATCTTTTCTGTTTCGTTCTGACTTGACGGGAAGAAGACTTTGGGGCAGAGTTTTAGGATTTGGGATTTTGGTGTTGTTCGGAGAATCGGAGATGAACCTGTGAAGGAATTGGAGAGGAGCCGGAGGAGGGTTACTGTAGTGAAAGACGACGGCTGGGGTAGAAGATTGGGGAAGCCGGTGTGAAGGAGGACGACAAGGGTAAAAGATTGGGGAAGGCGGAGTGAAGGAGGACGGTGGGGATTTGATGGGAGGCGTAGAGGGGGTCGCTGGCGGTTTACGAAGAGGAGCTCGCCTGCTGTTTCACGGGAATTGAAGAAGGGCGGCCGATGATTTCGTGGCAATTGGGGAGGGGCGGCAGTAGGATGCGTAGAAGACTGGGGAAGATTAGATTGACTACCATTTCAAGTCCCTAAAATTATGTTCTATGTCAATTTTAACCTGAAATTTATTGTCCTTCCAGTTTAGTTACTTATTATCATAAAAGAGATTGCCACATAGCAGTATAGGCACGTAGGTAATTTTTGTCTGAAATAACGATTGAACTGACGGTAAGAACCAAAATAAGGCACATTAGTTGAGTTAGGGATCTTAAGACGCTGAAAAAAGAGTTATAGGACCACTTTAGGATGTCCTTTAGAATTAGGAGACCATATTTGCATTTTACCCTTTCCTTAACTCGTTTCTCAGAAATGACGGATCTATTAGACCTTGAATTTTCTTTCTTTCTTCGTATTTTCTTTTTCGGATGATGGAAAAAAGCGTTTATTTGTGATTTATTTTTTGATAGGTTTTGTTGAACCGTCCTTCCTCATTTAAGAATGTGTTTTTTATTAGCATTCAAGTTTTGAGATAATTTAAGATTGATTGAGATAACTTTCTCAAACTTCTAAGACATTACAAAATTTTTAATATTAATCATTAATCAATATTGGTGGCACCCCAAAGAAAGTCTGATGAGCACGAAAGCCTTATCAAAGTGCTCGTTTCAGATTTGCATATATGTGTATATGAACCTCCCTCAGTTAACCGAGGAACAAGTTCCCACCTACCTGTAAATGGAAAAGGAACTTAGGCTGTTCAAGGTTGAAAGTGAAATTTTCTGTTCTGTCCGATTCCTCAATCATCATACACCAACTTTTCACAACAGCACGTCACAATATAGCTAGCCCTACCTCAATTATTCCTAATTGTATTGAGTATAATGAAATAAAATATATTTTAATGTTAAATAAATATTATTTAAGAAAATTATTACCATCAAAATAGCAATTAGCTAGAAAGCACCAAATTGATCGCAATGTAGTATTGAGTATTGTCAGCAAATTTAACGATTAACATAAAATATTTATGGTAAAAATCACAAAAATGCTTGTAGACAAATTCTAGTCTTTTGTATGTGTTGCTTGAGGTTGTTTTGAGTTCAATGCATTGTAACAATAATTGATACATATGATTTTATGGTTAAGTAAAAAGAATAAATAAAAAATTATTCTTAGTAAAGAAAAAATATAAGCTATATGAAGACTCAACAAAATCTACAGCCAATGACAAGACATTTGAAAACTATCACAATTGTGATAGTAACTATGAATTGTTGATAGAATTCTATACCGTTGAAATATAGAAAATTATTAAATTTGTAGAAATAGATGCTTATATAAATATACATACGATAATTATAATACTCATGTTGCATCCACACATTGAAAATCCTATCAAATTAGTACTTTTTGTAACTTATGGTGCTAAGAAGGGCATAAATTACATTATGACTATTAATACTACTGCACTTTGGCCCATTGTGAATGTAATACAGATACCTTAAAATGTAATAATGTAACAACAATAATAGGATCAAGAAGCAAAAATGTTATAACCAAGAAAAAAAAACCTACCGTTTGGTCCTCGGTTTATGTGTCGTCGACTGTGCTTCGCCGTCTGGCTGCTTGTGCCTTATGGTCTACATCAACATGCACCGCCCTTTAATTTCAGTTGTTAACAGGATTGTTTGCTAAATGCTCTAGTTGAATAAGCGAAATTTCCTCATCCTTAAACCCCATGTAGATGTTTGTATAGGTGACTAATCTAAAAAAATAAAGAACAATTGAAAAGCAACGTTTGAATTTCATTTTTTTTCTTTATAATTGAATTGCGTAAGACATATACTTATCGAGATGTGATTTCTTTGTTCTATAATGAGTTTATTTTTTTATTGGTTATAATAAGTTTATTGTTCGAAACAGTTTATTGAAGGAGGCTAATTGCGGAGGAGTTGATTTTCAAGTATATGCAATAATCTGGTGCAAGGATTGATGTGGCAGAATCATAATTGCGTAATATAAGAACTAGTGTAAAATTTTGAGACCTACTTGGATCAACTTGTTAAGATACTTTCTGAAAGGTCACAAGGAGTTTTACCGATGAATATCAAGCCAAATCCTAAAGAAGTTTACAATTTAGTTTTTCGACATAAGGTAGATGCTCCTGCCGATGTGAATGTGTTGGAGAGGGAGGAAGAACCTCCTTAAAGAATCAAGTCAGGCCAACAACATTAAACCAAATACTTTTTAGGAAGCAACCCAAATGTTGGATTTTTCATTTCATTTGTTTTCATTTATTTTATTTTTATTATATTGGTTTAATTAGATATTGTTTGTCTTGTGATCTTATAATTTGTGTTGTCGATGTAGGAATCTAAAGTATGCTAGGAAAAATTTCGTGTTGCAAGTGGGAGAAAAATGTTGAGTTCAATTTCGGGTAAGTTTGCAAAAATTTTCCAAAGTCTAGGAGCCAAACACGCCCATGTTCAAAATTGTGTTCTCTAACACGGTCTTAAATACAATAATATTTGATTTATTAAAAATGATTTTTTATGAGGATTTTTATTTGAGCTACAGTAACCAAACACGATTTGTGTTCTAGCCATGTTGCAAAGTGTGTTCCTTTACACAGTTCCATACGTGACCATGTTCTTACCCGTGTTCCTTAAAAACTTAATATTCCAAAGCTTAAACACACACACACACATGCTCATGTTTTAAAACGTGTTTATGTTACGCAATCATATAGACTCTCATGTTTAAAAATGTGTTTTGTCTTTATCTTCAAGAATTTTTGTGTTCCAGAGCACATACATGGTCTTATACATGACCATGTTATTGATCATGTCTAGCTAACACGGTCTCAAATATGCCCATGTTACAACCCATGTTGTTTCTCTATTTTGAAATTTGTTTTGACATCAGACCTAAAACATGGTCTTTTACATGACCATGTTACAGGTGGTGTTATCTATACACGGTCATTTACATGCCTGAGTTACTACTCATGTTTCCATTATGTGGTTTAAAATTTTTAGGGTTTAAACCTGATACATGACACATGACACACCCATGTTTAACAGCGTATTGGGGAAGTTTTAAGTAACACTGTCTACTACACGCCCATGTTACTGATTGTGTTTCATTCATATAAAAGCTCGATTGCAATTTCAATTTCCCACTTTGCATGAAACTTACTCAAATTTCTTCATTGAGCCCCTAAACTTAAACCTTAGCTTATTTGCATCCCGGGTGAGGTTTTCCACCGTTAAAGGACTTTATTCCTTGTCCAAATTCTTATTTTTCATCCTTACATTTTTTATTTTCTTTCTCTCAAGGTAACTCTTTTTCTCTAAGTTTATTTGAAGTTTGTGGAAGATTTGCTTGATTTTTTTATGATTGGTAGGTTTTATATCAGTTAGTTGATTAATTTTTCATGCCTATTCATGTTTGTTTTGAGTTGATAGCATGTTTTGTGAGAATTGAAATTGTTGGATAATGTGTCTGGAAGTGGAACCATTGAGATTGAATAATTCATGAGATATTGATTATGCATGATTTATTTTATGGATTATACGTTTTGAATAGATGTTGTTACGGATCTTCAACTATTGAGAATCCCTTGGTTATTTGCTTTGCTATAGAATTTCATGGTTTCTAGGGATTGATAATCTTTGGGTGTGTTAGCGGATAAGTTTCTTGTGTCCCAAGAAAGAGCCTAATTTTGGATTATATTGTTTGTAATACTTTTTGCTTAGGTTGTTAAGCCTGATCATCTTAAAACCTAAAGTTAAAATCAAATTGTTTTATATGAGGGAATCTTCAAACATTTTTGGATAAAGCTTTTATTCTTAGATCTATTGTTGAATATATTATATTAGGGATCATTGTTGCACTGGGAAAAAAATTGCTTGCATTTTTTAGGATGTCTAACAATAAAGGTTAGGATGAGCCATGTTAGGAGTGACAGTTGGATTGCACTAGATTTATCTCCTTTGAAGCTTTTCAAGTTCATGCCGCTACAGTAGAAAGAGAAGTGATTTATTAGTTGGGGTTTGACTACTCTAGTGTTTACAACCAACCCATCATAGGTACCATTCGACGCCGTGGGTAGCGTATTTTCTGTATCCTCATGCTAACGGCTACTTTCCAAAATTGTTACTACAAGTCATGACGAGAGAATGACAATTGACCATTCACAATGACTAGCTTAATACACTATTTGGCATCCAAAATGTTTAAGAACCGATTCACCGTTTATCTCTTGAGGGGTTAACTATCATGCTCTGTGGCAAACCGGCTGCTTGGATCAATCGTCTTGGACTTCCACCTATCCTCCTCGCTTCATAGTTAAGCTATTATGTTCAATACTAGCTTGCATTCATTAATGCATGTTTGCTCCCCATCTCACTAACTTCAGAGAAGGCCAAGATTCTATATGCATTAGTTATTGATGGCCCGATAAATGTAAGGGCATTCATACGGAGGAGTATCAGAGACACCATAAGCAATTTTTACCTTCGAATAGTTTTTCCAGAATTACTTATACAACTAATGGGGCAGCAGGGTATTTGTGACTATAAGGATCATAAGAGAATCTTCCAAGTGGATAATGGGATTTGTTCTGGATCATTCAGGTAGCTGTGTGAATGTAGAGAAGGCCATCCAAGAGTTCATGCTATAGTAAAGAATACAAACTAGTTTCTCCCTGGCAAAAGATCCAGGACATTCATTTGCTTTTTAGTATCATGTTTTTATTATGGATATTACTATTATTTTTGTTTTCTTATTTCTGTTTCATGTTCCGTTAGTTATGATTGTTTTGTTATTGGAACATCGTTGCTCATGTGTTTAGTTTTTGTACTATTTCCTTGTAGTTCCTATATTTGCTTATGTTTCTTTTACTTTATTTTGTGGTTGATCATCTTTTCCATTTTCTTTGGAAGCCTTCAAATTTTTTAGTGGAAGTCCGAATCAACCCTCTTGTTGGAATTTTCTTTTTGGAATGCCAACTTGTGAAATAAAGAACTGAGATTTTTTCTCTTTTCAATGACAGTATTAGTTTCTATTACTCTTTTTTTCTTTCACTTCATTTTACATGATAGTACATTGAGGTTAATGTACAATTTAAGTGTAGGGGAGTGGATATCATTTTTAGCTCTTGTTTGTTCACTTATTTATATCTTTTGAGTAATATTTTTGAAAATTATGAAAATTTGTAAATTTATTTTTAGAGCTTATTTGTTTTGAATCATTCTTATTGAGCATGTGCTTATTAGAAAGTGGTTGTTAATTTAATGTCTTCAGTTTTTAACTTGAAGACCAAGTAAATGATTCCTAATATTTCTTCTTAATATGTTTTTAAAATGTTTTTGCAATTCATTAGCAAGCTAGTCAAAGGTGGCCTCGAGAAACTATTTTTACATCAAGTTTTTGTGTTTAGTACACTGTTCAAAGCATGCTAAGTTTTGAGTTTCTATGTTGGTTTGTGGAAAGTTTGGTTGATGGATTTATGGTTGATTATTGACAAAGTAAAGTAAAGTGAAGTAGGTTGCTTTATGTTACTCAACTATTTTTAGTGTTGAAATAGGTTGAGGTCTTTTCCTAAAGTAAGAGTCAATCATAGCTCGAAAAGATGCTAAAAGCATAAGTATGGTCAAAAGATTATCCTGGATTACGTTGAAAATTAACTTGGGTATGGACAGAGCTTCTGTAGTATGCATTTGCTACAAAAGTTTTTGACACATAACAAGAATTGATTGAAAAGAAAAGAAAGGAAAAATAAATTGAAAAAAGTCAATTAATCACCTAACCCATGGCTTGTGGGTGAAAGGTTGTGTATAGTGAGCTTTAGTTTAGTGTGGTTTGTACTTTTTATTTTGCATGAAAGTTTAATGTTATCATTTTAGTTTTGAGAGATATTGGTTGCTAGCTTGAGAATGAATTGTTCCGATTAAATTATTTTTGTTTTGAAAAGTTAGATTGGTAGAGTTACATGCTTGGTAGTTTTGTTAATTTCTTAAGATAATTAGAGTCTCAATCTTCTTTATATTTGTTTGCTCAATGAAATGATTCTACGTTTTAATCATTTTCAAGGTTTTAAGAAATTTTCTGATTTTTCTTCTTGAGTTTTTGTTTGAAAGCAAGTAAAAGTTCAAGTGTGGGAGAAAAAAATGATATGCTTATATTTAGTTACATTTTCTATATGTCCCCTTATATTTGCTTATCTTTTGATATCTTTAAGCTAGAATATGGTGCTTCACTAGTTCATATTTCATTTTCAAGTTATACTTTAGCTTCTTTTGAGTAGGAACGATTTCTGCAAAGTTTTGGAGCTGAATTGCATGTTTTGGAGAAGTTTTGGCGCAAACATGCCTTGCTACATGCCTATGTAGTGCTTTACACGCCTGCGTTTACCTACACGCCCCTATTCCTAACAGTGTCATTAAAGTTCACGATTTTTACGTTTTAGGTGCCAAACACAGTTCTAAGCATGCCCTTGTTAGAGATTGTGTTTGCTCAAATATGCCCATGTTACAACCCACGTTTGCATGCTGTTAGGATTTCTCAACCTATTTTTAAGGGTTTAAAAGAGAACAAGCAGGGGGGCACCCAAAGGCGGCCAAGGGTTGCCTAGGAAAGCCAAGAGGTGAACATACATAGAAAAAAAAATTCAGGAAGAAAGGCTGCCAAAGACAGTTTTGATAATTAGCATCATTTTATGAAAGCTGGATTGGAGATTTCTTAGAGTAGAAATTCAGCCATGAAAATTTTTTTTTAGTTTTTTTTTATTCTGCTGTATTTATTTTATGGTATTATGAGCTAAACTTTTCCTACTTATTTTAGAGTAGATGAACTCTAAGATGATTTTATGATTGTGATTGCTTTTTAGTTTAATATGATTATATGTTTTTCTTGCAATTTATTCTATGTTCTTTGATGCGTTAATTTATAGTAACTAGTCTATTGATTTAATGTGGGATGATGAACATACATAATTTACCAATTTAAAAAAATTCAAAGATAATAGACATATTATGTGAGTTTTTGTCATGATGTTAGTACAGACTCAGGACAAAAAAAAAATGGAAACAAGAATTTTTCCATATCATCTAGTCTTAAAATCCCTTTTTTTCTTTGAATTTTTTGAAGGAGTGATGATTGAATTTTAATTTTGAAAAGGAACCGCTAAATCATTTATTACCTTTAGAACTCGTTCTTTTTTTGTCCATTTTTTTTCCTTGTATGATGTCCAAAATAATGAGTTACAGTTAGTAGACCTACAATACAAAAGTTTTGAATTGGATGTTCTTTCCCGCAAAAAGAAAGAAAAATGACAGCAAAATTAAAAAGGGGGACAAAACAGAGAAAGGTTTGAGCCAAAAAGATTAGGAATTCAACCTTAATTAATACTCCATCCGTTTCATAAAGGTTGATTCTTTTACCTCTTTTGTCTAAAGTTTGAATATATATATATATATTAATTTCTATAGTAAAAAAAAATTTTAAAAAAATATATTTATAAATTAAAATATTTAAGGTACTATTTTTATATAAAAATTTTTAAAAAAATAAAATTATAAATTAATTGTTGTAAATAGTAAAAATGACAAGTTTTACAACACGAGAATTAAGTATTCCCTTAATGCTTCTTAACTTGTGCCCTTGGGACATATGTCAAATAAATGTTTAGTTAATACTGCTAAGTTGGGAAGACGCAAATCCATAGATGGGATAGTTACTTTTTATATATATTTTTTCCTTTAACTTTTATCCCTTCTTTTTCGTGTTATTGCTTTTCTCCCCCTTGTTTCCCGTCTTTTTTTTTTTTTGTGCATATGTGGTTTTTTGCTCCACCCCTCACAATCTCCGGGAAACACAAATTTGGCATCCATATCTCCACCAATACATACCGGCAACTTCATCTTTCACCTCATCCATTCCACCGGGCAGATACTACAAAAGTTTGTTCGACAATAGCATCAAATTTCGAAAAAAAACAAGAAAAGAAAATTATTTAATTTCGAAAAAAAACAAGAAAAGAAAATTATTTAATGATATTTTTGGCATTGATGGTGCCACTGTTATATATATAGAGTCTTCCTATTACATAAAGAAATTGTTTATATTTAAAAAAGCAAAATGTTCGTGCGTTATTTTATATACATTCATATCAGCATTAATGGTTAAATTATATTTTTGTTTGATGTATCTGATTTGGTATAAGTATGCTTTATTCTTACAAATAATTATTAAAATTAGTGAAAACATCATTTTGATTTATGAACACTACTTAACTTTTCAGATTCAGTATATGAGCACTGATATAAACTAATTTATATAGAATGGTATTCGAATTAGACATGATTGATGTAAAGATTATAGTTGTTAAATTATTTTTACCACATTATTCAGAGATTATCTGAAACTTCCAAATTACACCTCAAGCCAAGGCAGGAAAATTGACTTTTCTTAAAGTGCCAACAAATTAATACACCATTTGTGAACGAAATCTAAACAGAGAGAAACTTTGTTAACATGAGAACCACCACAACAAGAGGCGTTTCACTTCAAAAAATCAAATTTGCTTCTTTTTCCGTTATTTGTCTCCCGCTTCAAACTTGATGTCTTTCGTTTTTAATGTACATGCCTAGCCCAAAATAGTGGCTAGCTTTTTAGGGGATCATGTTCGCAAAACCAATCAGCTCTTCAAGTTCTTCTTATTCATTTTTAACTTGGATTCTTCTTCCATATTTGGGTAAATAACACTAGTTGTCCTTAAACTATACCAATATTGTTGAATCGTCCTGAAACTATCAAATGTTACTTAATGGTCCCTAAACTATATCCAAGTTGCTTAATCATCCTACCATTAAATAAACCGTTCAAGATGAATGGAAAAATGACGTGACTACTACTATGACATGGAAAATGACGTGACTACTAATGTGGCACCATTTTTCCATCGATCTTTAACGATTTAGTTTACGGTAAGACAAAATAGGAACAATTAAATAGTTTGAGGACGATTGGTATAATATCTGATAATTTCAGAATGATTAAGTAATATGAAATATAGTTTAGGGATAACTGGTTGTATTTACCCTCCAGATTTTGAATCGGAAAGTTTTTCATCCATGATGCGTGTTTGAGTGTAGGAACTCAGGGTCCTTGACCAGTAACCTCATAAAACCTTTCCAATCAAAGTCAAATTTCCTCTTTTATCAACTTAAACTGTAATTCTTAATATCAATAAGAAATTTATTTAGAAAAATTTACTTTCACTTTTAGCAATTATGGACCAAATTATTTTATTAAACTATAAAGAACAATTCATACTACAAAATTCAATCATGAATAACAAAATAATATGATTGAAACACAAAATTGTACTTAATTTATGTTAATAAATTTATAATTTAACCATTAACTTAATAAAAATAAAATAATAAAAAAATAATAATAAAACCAAATCAATTAGAACCATAGCCAGAAGTAGGTAAATTATAATGATTAAAGTTTTATTTAAAAAAAATTAAAGAAAAGCAACAAAAAAAGTTTGAACCAAGATAGAAAATGAAAAAATATTAGGTATTAAAGGCTAAACAATTGATTTAATGAATGTAAAAAATGGCTTAAAATAAAAATAAATAAATAAATTATGATAACAAATATCTTACTTTGGAATATAGTACATAAAAAAAATAAAAAATTTGGAGACTAAGAGAATAAATAGAAAGAATCTAGCTAAATATTTATTAAATGTTGGGACTGAAATAAAACATGGATGTAAAATAGAGACTAACATGGAAAAGACTACAAACTTAAGGATTAAATTGACATTTAACCAGACAACTTAAAACTGGAGAAATTGCAAAATGAGCCCTCAAAAAAGCAAGCACATTGTGAAAAGAGATTCGAACTTAAGGAATGGTCAATTGTGTCTAGAAAAAAAAAAGGCAAACACAAGAAAAAATAATTATCTTCAATGATAAATAGTGAAAATGATTTTTAGAAATAAGCGAGCTATGTGAAACCAACGCGTTCCATGGATAAATTCTATATCAAGATTAGCTATAATATAATCAATATAAATTATTGATGGAACAATGCAAATGGATAAGACTTACTTTAACATTAAGCAAAATTTGCATATAAATAATTATCAACACATAGAGTAGTCAATAGAAGATGTATTTATTTAGGAGAAAATTACAAAAACCCCTCTGTGGTTTGGTCAAACCTACAGTTTGCCCCCTCTATTTTGAGAAACCTACACTTTGCCCCTATGTTTTTTATCTTGTCTGATAACAACTTCTGAAACTGTATTTAAACTCTACGATAATCATCTTCCAGTAATTTTAATCTGTCTAGTATTTTTTTTATAGTTAATAGACATTTTAAACTATTAATTTTTCCTTTCTGTAAATGTACTTTCCCACCTGTAATTATATATCAGTATTTTCTAAAGGTTGGTTTGCTGTGGAAAAAAATATCAAAAATCTTGAAATTACTAGAGCATTATTACCATATAGTTTAAATATAGTTTCAAAAGTTGTTATTGGGCAGCATAAAAAATATAAGAGGCAAAGTGTAGGTTTCTCAAAATAGAGGGGGCAAACTGTAGGTTGACCAAACCACAGAGGGGTTTTTGTAACTTTCCCTTTATTTAGTGTAAAAAAAATATTAAAGATAACAAACAAAAAATGATTAAAGCAATTTTATTAATCAATTCAATAAAACCATTAAGAGAAAGAAAGTTTTTGGCATTCATAGTGTAAGATAACATTGAATAATATACATACATAAGTTTTTCAGATTTTTACTCACTAATGAATTAGTGATAAAAGAAACACTTTTAAGAATCGTGCACTCATGAATAATACAAATTGTTCATTTGTTTCAACTAATCAAACTCTAGATCAAATCTATGTAAAGTGCTTATAAATTATGAAAAGTGTGCATTTGTTTCAACTAATTAAAACTTTGAAACAAATCTATATAATTAAAACTTTGAGTCAAACCGTGCAAAAGAATAAAAAATTTGATATTTAATATGGTTAATAAAAGCATGTCCTTCACTTTCACTTAAGATTCTATAATTTTAAATTTAAATATGTCATTAAAATTTTTATTTTCTTAAAAGTTCATGTCAGGCATCTAAGAGCCTGCGACACTCGTGACCAGGGATCAAGATAGTCTTTTTCCCTTCTCCTTAAAAATCATTAACCTCTAGTATATACAAAAATTTTGATTAGCAAAAGGAAAAAAAAAATTGTGATAGATCATGAAAGTTGAGATTATTATGTCAGAAATATTATATGCAGGGATTAAAAGAGACATTTGACAAAAAATGGACAAAATACACTTAGCTCCCTATAATGTTTATTTTGGTTAGTATTATTCCCCAAACTTTATGATGTGACAAATATGTCACCATTAGCAAATGGTTTACCTTCTATCTGGTAATAGCAGGTAAAAGTGGGGGAGCATTATGGCAAACATGAAATATTCAGGTACCAAAAGAGGATTTTGACCATAAATTGGAAGAAGCTAAAAAAAAAAACCATATATGTTTTACTGTTGATGAACAGTAAAACTCCTCTCTCTTTTAGAATATATATATATAAAGCAGAAATATCTAAATAGAGTATTATTGGCATTTCCCATAATAGACGCATTCTGGAGATGACATATGACGGACTTTACTTTTTTAGTAAGTTAACTATAATATTTTGCACATGGATTATTGAACATGCCCCAAATCCTCTAATGCAATAAGGTAGTGATATGTGGCAGTTAAAGCTGTCATTTCTTTTTTATCTTCCATCCAAAATTTGAAATAGAAATAAAATAATAAATTTAATTTAGTTAACTCATAATTCATATAATTTTTCATTATATTTCTAAATTTATTCCTAACTTAAATCTCACGCTTATATGAGGAGTTGGTTGAGCAATTTCAAATTTTCATTTTTAAAGATGATTTTGAAGTCCAATTTTATATTTTGCACCATTTTGACTTTAAAGCTAATGTACACTTTCCAAGTTTTTGTTTTTTATTATTATATTATAAAGCGAAATGTTATTTCCAAAATTAAATATGCAATTGGCAGCGTATTATCTGAATTGAAGCCATTAATGAAAACATTATTTATTAATTTCTTTGAATCAATAATGATAATTTATTTTACAAATTTTTTATATGCGCCCGGCTCACATGTGAGCTAGGATACATATGGTGTTTTAGTTTAAATATTATTTCACCACAAGCATGATATTGCTTTTGGCTTAGTGGTTGTTACATGGAGGGTCAGAAGATACAGTTCTAGGGTTTGAGCTTCCAGAGCGTTCTTTTAATGCTATATTGTTTTTCTTTCTCCCACTTGCATCTGTTTTTTTTTTCATTTATTTTTTTCCACAGTTTCCCCTTCTTCTATTTCTTTCTTCCACACACTTCTTCAGTTACTTTTTCCCACATTTTTTACTTGTTACATTTTCCCTATTTTCTAGTTTGGTGTTCTTGTTTTTTTTTTTTTACTTTCAGCCTTTTTTGTCAGATCAGTTGGATTTAATCCAGTCAAAAAATAAAAAATATGAAAAAAAATGCTATATATAGTGGCCCAACAATTTTATTCTTTTTTTTGCTCACCTTTTTGAATTTATCTACATTTTCTTCTTAATTTTATTTAAACTCTTTTTATATTATTATTCTAAGTTATTTGTTATTTTATTATTAACTATTTGTATGTCTATTAGAAATAATTTGTTCTTTTATAAGTTCTTATTTTTTTTCTTAGTGGAACAATTTTTTGTTTTCTCAATACTAATTCTTTGATCTTTTATTAGTACTACTTTGTTCTTTTTATTAGTTGGTGTTTGTTTTTTTGTTAGTTTCTTTACATGAACTTGATGTTTCTTCTTTTATTAATAACTATTTATTTTTTTATTCACATGTGTTTGTTCATTTACAAGTTTCTGCTTGTCATTTTAGAAAAACTATTTTTTTTGTTCTCTTATTACTAGTTTTTAGTTCTTTTATTACTAATTCTTTATTCTTTTATTAGTAGCTCTATGTTCTTTTATTAAAAGGTGTTTGTTCTTTAGTTAGTTCATATTTATTTTTTTAGATGAATTTGATATTTGTTCTTTTATTTGTAATTATTTGTTCTTTTATTAGTTTGTGTTTGTTCATTTATAAGTTCTTGCTTACCATTGTAGAGAAACTATTTTTGTTCTTTTATTACTAATTCTTTATTTTTTTATTAGTAGCTCTATGTTCTTTTAGTAGTAGGTGTTTCTTCTTTAGTTTACTTATGTTTATTTCTTTAAATGAACTTGATGTTTGTTCTTTTATTTGTAGTCCTTTATTTTTTTATTAGTATGTGTTTGTTCTTTTAGATAAACTATTTTTTGTTCCCTTATTTTTAGTCCCTTGTTTTTTAGTTAGTAATTCTTTATTCTTTTATTAGTAAATGTTTGTTCTTTATTAGTCCATATTTGTTTCTTTAGACGAACTTGATGTTTGTTCTAAACAAATCTAACTTACGTAATTAAACATGAATAAGTGTTTCAATGTAAAAAAAAAAAATTAATAAATATTTATTTGGTCCGTGATCTGTTTAAGGTAACGTTGGAAATGGTGAGAGAAAATTTATTGACTTTAACTCCAATGACTTTCTAGGGTAATTTATTAGGCGATATAACATAAGTGGGTGAAATAATAATATTGGAAAAGATATAAATAGGAAATTATATTACATACCATGAATGCCTAGATTAATGTACTTGTATTTATATATATATGTTGGGTTCTAGCAATAAATATATTAGATGAATAAATTTTACCATAGTCTCTTAATTTAAAATATCATACTGTTTTAGTCCTAATTTTATTAACAATTTTTTATCCTAAACCTATTAAAAACGTTTCACTTTGACTCCTTACTAAATAGAATCACTCACATATCATGTTTCCATAAAATTTGTGTTCTAATTTTTACTTCCTAATGATCATTTTTCTAATCACATTTTATACTCTATAAATATTAATTAAATTTCTAAAGTTGTCATAGATAAGTAAATTTCATAAACAATTCCTTAACTTTTAAATATCGTACTATTTTGGTCTTTAACCTATTAATCACTTTGTTTTGGTTCTAAACTCATTAAAAATCACTTTGATTTCTTACCAAGTGGAATCACATATTATACTTCTATAAAATGTCAATTTTAAAGTTTACTTCCTAAAGATTGTTTCCCAAATCATAAATTATACTCTATAAATATTCAATAAATTTCTAGAGTCATTAATTTAAATTTTAACGATAAATAAAATATATGATGTTATATTGTGATTTCATTTGCATTTATCCCACATTATGCAATCAATTCTTTTTTAGTATTTCTTTATATGTGCAGTACAAATTGAATGGTTTTTGATATTTTCTCACACCACATGTATAAGAATGAAAATTATGCCATTTAGGAATCCTCAATACATGTATATCTATATATATTTAAGGATGGTGTGGTGGAGGAGGGAGAGCGAGAGCCATTGCTGGAAGCAGGATGGAGAGTGATCGTGACCAGCTATTCTATATAAAAATGATTATTTTGGGTGACATATTAAAGTAATTGTTTCATCCACACAAAATATTCATAAAAATTTAATTATTTTTGTAAAAAATGTTACTCAAAGTGATTCTTTTATTTATATAATATTAATATTTAAATGACATAGTATCCAAGCAAGGAAGAAGTCAAAATAAAAATTTTATCGAAGTAATTATTTTATCTACATAATATTGAGACATGAAAGTCAAAGGTTCAAAGATTTATATAGCATTTCTTTGTACAAAATACTTTTATGCCGATAACAACCATAACCTGTGAGCAGAGAGTAACTTGATCCACTAAATCGGGATACCTCATAACAATACAAAAAAATCAATTTGGTAAGAATAGTTTTCTTAAAAATAGTAGTTGCTATTTTGATAAGAATAATTTTCTTAATAATATTTCTTTAACCTTGAAATGTAAATTATTCACCAAACTTAATACAATTTAAAACCCTGTAGCAATACCGGGAATATAAACTAGTTGACTGTTAAATCAGTGAGCTCTTCAGAATGATGGCTGTTTGAACCTAAATTCACCTTTGAACGGCAACCTAAATTGGTGGGTTTATTGCTGCTCAGCTATGGTAAATCATTACCCATTCAGATTGAACTTTAATCATTTCTCAATGGCTCAAATTGGAGTTTATTAAACTTGAGGAAAAGTGTAACAAAGATTCAATTCAATCATCTTATGGTCAATGAAATAAAAGGTTGTGCTTTTGTTACTCATGAATAGATGCACCTATTGATCCCCTCTATATTAATCATAGCTAGCAACGTTAAATGGACAAAAGGGGAACGTTACGGGTTTAAAGAATCTCATGGTTTTAGGTTTCAAATTGGCTCCAATATGTTATGATCAATAAAAGAAAGGTTGGAACTTTAGTTAAAACGCACCTTAGCGGTAGTGGCAGTCACCGCATATGCCATCGAGGCATGGGAAGGAGGTTGGCAATATATTGGCCTATTTGATATTAGTATTGGTGATTAATATTAGAGTTGTCACTGCTTGTGTCTTCTCTATAAATACTATTAATATCTTATCATATAAGTATATTTTTCTAAGATTACTGACCACTAAATTGAATAATTACAAATAGTATACAAGCTATATATTTCCGATATTATAAAAAATACAAGGTGTACAAATATTGAATGACTTTTTTCCTTCCTTAAAGTTTAATATTTTATAATACTTTAAATAGACCTATCATTGTAATTACACTATTTTAGGACAATGGCTAAATTCTTCAAAACACATCCATCTTTTAGTTTTTTTTTTCATTCAAGATCTCATATTTTAATCCATTGCACTTTCCAGTGTAAGACCATTGGAAAAGTTCATCCATACTACCCAACAGTCCTATGCATTTACCTGTTGGAAAACCATCTTTTCAAATATTAGATACTAGAGGTTTAAAATTTTCCATTAAAGTATCAAACTAAATTTTTATCCATCATTGAGATGCTAAAGTTCAATTTTGGAACAAACTTCTCCTTGGTTTCATATTATCATTAACCAAGACCTTAAACATAAGGTTTTATCAATTTCATTACCTTGTAACTTCAATAAAATGTTTTTATTAATGTTTAAAAGTACATTTGTGGATAAATATTTTATTTGTGTTTTTTAATTAGTGGCTATATTCAAGATGAAGCTAAAAAGAAAATTAGATGTAAGGTGCTCCCATGAAAATTATCCCAAACATAACCTTCAATTTTTTATTTTTAAGTTATATAAAATATAGTATTAAAATATACAATCAAATTACTGAAATTTTTTTTTATCAATGTCTATGATTTATATGAGCTAAATTTCATTCTAAATTTTTATTTTTTTTATCTTTTCATTCGAAAAAAAATAAAAATATTTAAATTTGTCCCAATAGGTTCAGTTTGTTAACCAAATCAAAAGATGTTAAATAATAAGTATGTACATTGTACACACTAGCTATTTCATATATGGAAAAATTGCTAATGCAAGAGTTCATTTAATTGTAAAAAAATTATTTCTCTCATCAGATTTCTATGATAGAAATTATCAAATAATTTAAAATAATTTTAAAATATTAATTTTATAGAAACATAATTACTCATCTAATCGAAGACTAATATAAAATATTTTAAAAATAATTTTAAAAGTAACATACTTATTTAAGGATTAAACATTGAATCTACTTACCTTGACATCCGAGATAGGAAAAATATTTGTAGGGCCTTTACACAATGTGTCCCAAGCACTAAGAACTTATTTCTTCTTCTTTTTTTTTTTGTCTCCCTTTTTTGGCTCTATAATAATTTTTAATTGCATCCTAGAGGAAGTTAAGTTTTTTAGCAAACCCGTAAACTTTTAAAAATTATTTTCCCAACTAACTGTATTTTTTTGAAATATTTCCTCATTGATTATACTTAAGTCATTCATCTGTATTTTAGTTTGCTTTTATGACACAAAACTTTGCCAACCACATTAAGGCTAATTCAAAAGTGTAACTAGAATTGAAAAGAATTATTAAACAATGAATAATAAATTTTAAAAAAAATTAGGAAGAAATTAATTAAACAGTAAGCACGAAAGCCCAAAGGTGAACCAAAATTTACATGAATAGTTCTATGTGTATAGTTCAAAAACTTGCAAACATGAATTTTCAAAGTACATAAACTATACATTTTATTAATTAGCTTCCCAAACTTTTTAAAGTAAATATTAGATTTCATATAATTAGGGAGAAGGATGAAATACTTTAAAAAGTTTAGAACCAACAAAGAATACACATAGATTAAGAATGAAAAGGAAACCTAATTAAAGGTTATGGACTATCTATAAAATTTACCCTATTCTTTATGTTAGCAATTTTTTTAACTTGGGTAAAATATCCTAATAAATATTTTATTTTAAATAAAAAATAACAGTATATTTAACATTAAGTTGAGCTTTTTTATATCTATAGTTTGTGTTTTCTTTTCTTTTTAATCTTGTTTCTATTTTATGCCTATTATGTGTTTTTTTAAATTATTTTGAAATATATTATTAAATATTATTTATTTAATTAATAAAAAATTTAATATAATTTTAACATTTTTTGGAGAAATAACTACTTCAAAAATTAAATTAATTTATTGCAATAAGTATAAATATACATTTTGTGGGGACTTTATTCTTTAATCCACTGGTGACCCTATTTGGCATTAACATTAGTAATTAGTATCAAAGTTTTGAAAAAACTATCTAAGAGTAGCTTTTAATTTTTTTTTAGTAGTTTAATTTCCAATTTTAATAAATTACCTAAAGCTCTAATGCTAATCATAAAAATTGTTCCTAAACAAGAACATGATAGCTAATATATTCAAGATAAAACAAGAAATAGATATAAGGTGCCTCATGAAAATTACTCAAATATAACCTTCAATTTGTTTGCTTTTTAACTTAGATAAAATATACTATTAAAATATGAAATTAACACTAGAAAAGTTAATCTCCTTGATCAATATCCTATGTGAGCTAAATGTTGTCCTAAACTTTTGATTGTTCTCTTTTTCATTCTAAGAAAATTAAAAACATTTTAATTTTTCCCACTAGGTGCAATTCGTTAACCCAACAAAAAATTATTACACAATAAGTGCATACATTGTGCACAATAACTATTTCCTATATGGGAAAAAATTGATAATGAAAAATTTTCTTTAATTGTAAAAAAACTATTTGTCAGTTCAAATTTCTTAGAGATCAATTATTAGATAGTTTAAAATAATCTAAAAAATTGATGTTACATAAACACAATTACTTTGAATTAATAGATTTCATTCAATTGGGGACTAATATAGAATATTTTAAAAAAATTTAGAACCAAAAGGTAGTACTTAATAGATTAAGAATGACATGAAATCATAAATTAAAGGTTATGGACTATCTACAAAATTTACCCTATTTTTTATGTTACCCATTCTTTTAAACTTGGATAAACTATAATATTATATATTTTATTCCAAATAAAAACTTAGGATATATATACATTAAGTTGCATTTTTTATGCCTATTATGTGGTTTTTTATAAACTTATTAAAAATTTTATTTTGAAATATATTATTAAATAAATTTGAACTAATTACATGTACTTTATTTATGTTTGGAAAATTTTATCAACTTCATTACCCTTTAAGTTCAAAGAAATATTTTTGTTAACACTTAAAATATATTCATGGATAAATATTTTATTTGCCTATTTAATTAGTGCCTACATTTAAGATGAAACTAAAAATAAAATTAGATGTATGGTGACCCCATGAGAATTACCCCAAATATAATGTTCGATTCGTTTGCCTTTTAACTTAGATAAAATATACTATTAAAATATGCAGTCAAATTACTAAAAAAGTTAATCTCCTTTAATACCTATGACTTATCTAAGCTAAATTTTATCCTAAACTTTTGTCCTGTTATCTTTTCATCCTAAAATAAATAAAAATATTTTAATTTATTTCAGTAGGTTTGATTTGTTAACTAAACTAAAATTTGTTACATAATAAGTGCATACGTTGTACATAATAACTATTTCAAATATGGAAAAAAAATGATAATACAATATTTTATTTAATTGTTAAAAAAATTATTTCTTAATTAAAATTTATAAGAGAGAAATTATCAAACAGATTAAAATAATTTCAAAAAAAATTAATATTACATAGATACAGTTACTTTGAGTTAATAGATTTCATCTAACTTAGGGACTCGTATGAAATATTTTAAAATGTTTAGAACCAAAAGAGAATAATAATAGGTTAAGAATGAAAAGGAAGCATAATTGAAGGTTAAGGGCTATCTAAAAAATTTACCCTATTCTTTATGTTAGCGATTTTTCTTGGATAAAATATAGTACTATATATTTTTATTTCAAATAAAAAATAATGGTATATTTAATATTAAGTTATACTTTTTATATGTATGGTGTTTGTTTTTTATTTTTTCTACTTATGCCTATTGTGTTTTTGATAATTTTATTAAAAAAAATTTTAAACATATTATTAAGTATTCTTATTTAATTATTAAAAAATTTTAATATACTTTTAATATTTTTTTGGGAAAATAACTACTTTGAAAATTAAAGTAATTTATTGAAATAAGTATAAAGTTAAATTTTGTGGGGTCTTTATTCTTTATTCTGCTAGGGACCCCATTTGGCATTTGTATTAGCAATTAGGCATTAGAATTTGGAAAAAATCTATCTAAAGGTAGTTTTTAACTTTTTATCTTTAGACAGTTTAATTTTCACTTTTAATAAATTACCTAAAGTTCTAATGCTAATTATAAAAATTATTCCCAAGAGGACATGACAACTAATATAAGCAAGATAAAACAAAAAAAAAATAGATATAAGGTGCCCCATGAAACCCAAATATAATCTTCATTTTGTTTGTTTTTCTTTTAACTTAGATAAAATATTCTATTAAAATATGCAACTAACACTGGAAAGCTAATCTCCTTGATCAATATCCTATGTGAGCTAAATTTCATCCTAAATTTTTTATTATTCTTTTTTCATTCTAAACCATTTAAAAACATTTTAATTTGTCCCCACTAGGTGCAATTTGTTAACCCAACAAAACATTGTTACACAATAAGTGCATACATTGTGCACAATAACTATTTCATATATGGGAAAAATTGATAATGATATTTTTTTAATTGTAAAAAAAACTATTTGTTAGTTCAAATTCCTTAAAGAGCAATTATTAAATAGTTTAAAATAATTTAAAAAATTGATGTTACATAAACATAGTTACTTTGAATTAATAGATTTCATCTAATTGGGGACTAATATAGAATATTTTAAAAAATTTAGAACAAAAAGAGAATACTTAATAGGTTAAGAGTGATAAGAAAGCATAAATTAAAAGTATGGACTATCTACAAAATTTACCCTATTTTTTATGTTACCAATTTTTTAAAAACTTGGATAAACTATAATACTATATATTTTATTTCAAATAAAAACTAAGGGTATATTTACATTACATTGTATTTTTTATGCCTATTTTGTTTTTTTAATAAACTTATTAGAAAAATCTATTTTAAAATATATTATTAAATAAATTTGCATTAATTACATGTACTTTATTCATGTTCGAAGAATGTATCAATGATATATATATATATATATATATATATACTAGTCATTTATATATATATACACATACATATATGCTACACAAAAAAATTGAAAGTGACAAATGTTGGTAAGAGTTTTCGTTAGTTTTACTAGGGAACAACATTTAGACTGGAAAAATCCAAACGCAGAAAATCACGTGAGAGGCACACTAACAGAGCAGTTGTCGTCTCCGTAAAACAAAACCGCCAAACAAATTCAACCATTAACCGAACTCCAGAGGCCATCCTCATCTAGCTTTCAGCTCATCCTAATCTACTCACCCCGCCGGAAAACGGCTGAGCATACCATTGCACGAAACTATCAAGAAAGGTACCAATGAGAAGTCGCAGTGGCAAGAGGCCGGTGCACATGGCAGCACCTTTCATTTGGAGTCCCTATCCTCTGTTCCGGTTTCGCACAGGCGTGGTTATGCAAGTAGCTGGTGCTTTTGAACATATCACCTAAGATGAGGTACAAGCTTCCCGCAAGCGAATCAAAGAATAAATACGTCGCTCTTTGTGCACTAAAAACTCCCTTTCCCAACGCTTGTTACTTCTTCCTTTGCACATCGCATATAACAAAACATAGGTTTCACCGCTTCCCAAGCTCTTGTCATATCAGATCTAGTGAAACCGTCAATACTAGCTATAACTAAGGTGCTATTCGAGGCTTGTCTCTGCTAGCCCGAGAGGCCTAGTGCTGGTGCCACTCAGGCGGTTTATTTTGCAGGAACCAATGACCAACATGCACCATGCACTTCCAACTAGGGTAGCTAGAGGAGCTTGTACTGGGGGCGTCACAAAGCATTATGTTTGTTCACCGGCTACCCACCCTGGGTCATTCCGGCGCAGAATTCACCTGGCAGATTGCATATGGGGTGGTCGACGACTTCATAAGAAATGATCAGCAAAGGTCCTCGAGCAGATGTAAACGTTTAAAGGACATAACAAGCTTTCTCTATCTACTAATTTGCTTCACTTTTCTTCAAAATCATTAACCCCTATAGTTTCTGTGCAGTTCATATTCACTTGGGGAAACAGAAATCCTGGGAAAAAGGAGGGGGGGGGGGGGGGGGGGGGGGTCAGCTGTTTCAACTAGACTCTATTTATCTTGCACAAAAACAGGAGAGGTGATGGTTTGAGTTGGGTTATAAAGCTTGTTATATCCCCAGCCAAACCTTTCACCAAGCTCTGGTGATTTTTTAACAACCGGCAGAAATTATCATTCAGGAACTTAGGAGTTCAGGGAAAAAACAAGTGAAGTCATGCAACATTATATCGGTTGAGCTTTTCCTGCTGGTTGGACGTACACGCCAAATGCTTTATACACCCGAAGCTTAATAGTTGGAAGAACAAA
This sequence comes from Aquilaria sinensis, assembly GCA_005392925.1. Classification (NCBI taxonomy): domain Eukaryota; kingdom Viridiplantae; phylum Streptophyta; class Magnoliopsida; order Malvales; family Thymelaeaceae; genus Aquilaria; species Aquilaria sinensis. The sequence continues at coordinate 112,586 of SMDT01002959.1, read as the reverse complement.
TACAAGTGAAAAAAAAGCAGCAGCCAGCCTGTTTGCCTTCTACACTTGAGTTTCATATCTCTGTACAAACTTGTTATCCAGTAACTTCTATTGAGAACCGCAATGTTTCTTTATCTGTGGATACAACAAATGGCATGTACAAAAGCCATCAGCCTTTCTACAACTTATTGAGAACAACAGTGGCTGACTTTGATTAGTTTCAGATTGTGGAAGTTAAAAGCACTTTCATCAGAGAAGGAAAAAAATTAGATTAAGAAGAAAGCAGATTAAAGATTGGAAAACTTTACACAATCACATACTAATTTACAAAGATTAAAAATAAATTACTGTACTAGTTAGTAAACAAGAAATATCATTCCCTGGCCTGAAGGGGAAAAAAGGAAAAAAGAAAAATTGAAGTACTACGTACAACCACTCAATATATATGGTCAAGTATAAGCAAGCAGTTTATAATCTGCGGTAAATTAAGTAGAGTCGGTTGACCTAGGCGAAAGAGAAGCGATGGAAGCATTAGTATTAGTGTTGGCGGGCATAGAGTTGGAGCGCTTCATCCAGGCGGACTTGGGATCCTGAGAACGGTGAAACCTGCAGCGAAAGGAGCCCTTGTGCGTGGTGGGCGAGCACAGGCAGTGGCCCTTCGCTGGCGCCTTGGGTAACGCCGATTCGCCGTCGATCTCGCCTTTCAGAGAGCCACTACTCATCATGGTGATCGTGTTTGTGTTCGTATTGCTGTCCACAGATTCCATATCTCTATATACAATTATAAAGTAAGGTTGTAAGCACCAGAGAAATATCGATAATATATATCTGAATCTGTGATCTACTGGCTCCAGTGATTTACGTATACATATATATATATATATATATATATATATATATATATATATATATATATAGAGAGAGAGAGAGAGAGAGAGAGAGAGAGAGAGAGAGAGAGAGAGAGAGAGAGATAGAGACAGAGAGAGGGGGGAGGTGTGTGAGGCTGAAACGAGGAATGGGATGGAGTGGTGGGCGGTGATTTCACATTGTTTGTCCGCTTCGTAAACTTTCCATATGAAAAAGCCATTGGCCCCATTATCTTGCTGCCCGCGCAGTGCAAATTAAAAGGCAGGGAAGATATTGTGGATAAGGCGCCGGTCAGGTTAGGGCGTTGGGGTTACCTTCCCTATACATATATACACATATAGTATACACTCCTACTCTTTTCCTCCTCCGGAAAAATACAGTACTAATTAGTATTAATTGAAATCTCGACGTCTTACCAATTACTATTAATTTGTCGCGTTGTAACTTAACTAATACTGTAATTATAATAACATTATTCTTGTTACGTCTTTTCGATCTTCCACTCCAGTTATAGTATATATATGTTTAAAAAATATTCAAGGTTTGGTTAAATTGATCATACTCGTGCGTCTCTCTCTCTCTCTCTCTCTCTCTCTCTCTCTATATATATATATATATATATATATATATATATATATATATATATATATATATATATATATATATATTTTTGAAAGAAATTAATAAGTAATTGCTGTTCTTGTTTCAGCAAAATTAATTAAGACAACAAATAAACGCCAAAAAAAAAAATCAAAAGTTAGAGAATGATTTTCATGCGATGGTATGTCATCTGATTATTGACAACTGGCGGGGCGCATGCATGAGACAAACGGATAGATGGGCCAAGAGGGAGAAGAGTGAAGGCACGTGGTGACATGAGGGGGGTGCATGAACTTGATAAGATGAATTTTTCTGATGGGACTTCCCTTCCTCCTTTTCCACGTAGCTAATTATTCCCCACCACATTATTGGATACCTAACTTATAATTCAGCTTAATTTTTAGGATATTTATACTCCTGTCTTCTTTCAGCTGATAAATGTTGTATATATAATATTCGTATTATATAAAACTCATAAATATTCATTGTTAAAATTAAAGCCATTTAGTAGAAGATAAGGTATAAAAGGTACGTTAGTTATGCGGGCTCAATCCCTTACAACATTAAATATAAATATGGCAAATAATGATCATTGAGTTCATTAAAAAACTTATATAAAAATCAAATAACTGAAAATTAGATTTGACCTAACAAGGTCCAATTTATACACAATAAAATTTAGGGACCAGTAAGACAAAAATTGAGATTTTAAGGACTGAAAACAAGTTATAATGATTGAAACAAAAAAAAGCAAGAAAAATTGATTCGACCAAAACAGCAGATAGATAGAACATATGGACTGAAATGAAAAAGAACAGAAACTTAAGGACTAAAATGTGTTTAAGCCAAATAAAGCATGGTTGAAAAAATGAATCTAGAAAATAGTGGCATGAGCCCTCCAAGAAAGGGTGTCGTCTCTCGTAGCATTCTAAAATATAGGGGTTGTACCTGTATTCCCCCATTGTCCACAGTATGATAAAAAAAGGCAGATGTTGGTTTAATTACTAGTCGAATCCTTGTATTTTTTTTGTTTTGGTGAAGTAAGGACTTAGGTTTGCTATTTTATCATAGAGGTTGAAATTAGCTAGTGAAGATTGAGGATAAAAAACTTGTTGAAGGAGTTAACCGGTAAGTCTTGGGAAAGGATATCAAGTCGAAGGGAGAGAAGTGGATGAAGAGAGGGGCTTGTAGGGGAGGACGCTAACTTCAAATCAGGACTGGAGGTCATACTTGATCAGTCGTAGTCACAAATTTTGGCCCATTGTGGAGATTTTTGTTGTGCCCTTCCCACCAATTTCGGACGATTCTGGAGGTTGGTTTTGGGTTAAGGTTTATGAGGCAAAGAAAACCTAATTATGCACCACTTCATCCTCCAATCATCATCAACCTCCAAGCAATCAATTCTAATTTTGACCTTAAGGAGGATAGAGGTAAGGTGTCATGTGTTGTTTTGGAGTGAAGACGAAGTCGGGGGTAGTTGGATGAGTTGTCATTTGTTCAACTATAGCAAGCATGCCTTGAGTTAGGAATAGTGTAAAATACGGGAAGCAGATAACCTGGTTATTGTCATTCTCCCATTTGGAGACCTATCAAGTAGGACCAAAGTGCTAAATCTGGTTAAGCAGCAGTAAGAAGGTATGTATGCTTCGAATCTCTTAATCTGAATATTGGTGTAATGGTCGGTCTTTGTTTGTTTTGTGTGGTATTAAATATGATTAGTTCTGTGGATGTTTTTAATTATAAGGTTGTTTGTGTTTCTAAGTAATGCGGTAGTAGTAGTAATTATAATTGTTGATTGTTTGTATGGTGCATTTGTTTGTTGGTGAAATGACAGTAGGTGTAAGCCTAAAGTGAAGTAGAGGGGTTAGAGCTTGCTCTGTGCTTCTAAAACATAGATGAGATGGACTTGGTCCAAGAGGTTGGCAATTTTCAGTTATGTTCGCGCTTCTTATGTTGTTTTGTTTTTCCTTGTTTGTTTGTGTTTTTTAGAATTGATTTATTCATATGTTGGCAACTGAAAGTTCATGGCTACTGATTCCATTATTTATGGGTAATTTAGTTGCGAGGAGAAGAAAGAAGCTAGAGTAACACTAACTTTTAACCTATGTATATGTTGTGGTTGTATAAGGTCATTTGGAAAATGAATAGAGGCAAGTAGAACCATGATGCATCCTGAGGATGAAGCCGGAAATTTGAAAGCAAAACTTAAAAATGCATATAATAACTTCATGTAATGTTGATTCCATTTTATAACTTTTGTTAGTAGCCTTGGACTGGTTGTAGCTGATATTATTTGATTAATGTAGTAATGTTGAAAAGTACGGTTTAAGGAGAAAATGAAGCGGGCCATGACACGAACGGTATGGTACATATATTCCTGCTAAAAATGTTTTGCAAGTTTTCTGTTTTGTGAGTTAATTACTTAGGTTTCCTTCTTATCCTGCAGGAGTAAGCTAAGATGAACAAACGGTGGAAGATGATGGACTTTGAACAGAAAGCTTGCTTTGTGGATACAAAGGGCAATGGGGTTAAGGCTGTTGAGCGGGATGTTGATCAGTGGGAGGTTACATGTAGGCCTAGGTACTTTGTGCGAGGCATGTGCAATCATTGAATGCCAAGCAAAAAGAGTTGGCCATAGAAATTAGTCTCGGCAACCTTCTACATAACAACATCACACATTTGCGTTCTAATCTGATTACTTGGCTTGTCCAATCTGTTGATCCTGATACACGGACCTTTCATGTCAGTGGGAAAAAGTACCATCTTGCTTCGATTAATGTGACTGATGTTATGAGATTAGGGGAAGGTCGCAGATGTTTTAAGTTGTGTAAGAATTCATATTTGATTAGTCCATATTATAAGCAAGTGAGTGGGCACATGGTAGTAGACTTAACAGGCATAGTTGAAAAGCTAGATGGGAGTGAGGTGAAGAATTTAAGAGGCTATATGTTCTGTTGGCCCTGTAACCATAATATGCCCATCAAGACGGTAATACCTGGGTACACAATGGGTTTTGTGTGTTGATAATGTCAATATATTGGGTGAATATATGTGGGCAAGCCTCACACTCGACATTATAGTATTGGCAATTAGAAATGTTTGTGAAGAACAGGTCTATAAACTTGGCGGATGTGCCTTGTTTGTGCAAGTATGTTAAACTCTGCTTATTACAGTAAAAATATTGTAAATCAATTTGGTTTATACCTGACGCGACTGTGATATTAATTAATTTGTTTTTAGCAAGTGTACTACCTACGGTATATTATTCCCGGTGCATTTCCAAATTGCCAACTCATTTTTCCCATTTTATATTTCATGAAACATCTTACAAAAAAGTTGTTACAAAACCCTCCATTTTGTGAACATGAGCAGCTGTTATTTTAGTTTTTCATATAGAATTAAATCATTTGTTATATTCGGGAGATGTGTATGTAAAATGGGTTAGACCACAAATCTTGTTTCCACTTGCAGGGTCCCTTGAATCGAGATGTAAACCATCTGAAGGAAGTTGGGGTTACCATTACAGGTTCTCCATATGCATCACTATCCGCGATCAACTCAAATGGGAAATGTCCCTTGGGTGAGAAATACATTGATATGGATAAGCAAGATAACCTTACAGTATGGGTATTTTTGGATAGATTTGAGCAACTTTTCGAGCTTGTTGAATCATTGTCTGGGGTGGTTGGTAAGTTGGTTTTAGATGTTAGGCTAATGAAATATGATCAAGAATGAGAACGAAGACTTTTTTATGAAATAAATTCTCAAGTGCTCACATTGGTTCAAGCTTTAAAGTCAAAGCGTGTGAAGGATTCAGCGATGTAGAAGAAGGCAAGGCAAAAGGAGACCCATGGTTCTAATGCGCCATTTTATACAAAACCCCGTTTGAATAAAGCAGGAGAAAAAAAACCACCAGAATGAAGCCCAACCTGCATATGGTGTCAATGATAGTAATATTCATAAAGACTACTTTATACCACTAGAACCTTAATCTCACATCATAAACACATAAATACGATACCACTATTAACTAAAACACAAACCAAATTAACCTCAATCTAGTACCACATCAACCTAGACGCCATACCTTATTAACCTCAATATAATACCAGTCGTAACCTGAATAACATACTAGATGAACCTTAATACCATACCACGTAACCTAAACCTAATACCTAGTTCCACCAGAATGGCATACCATTTTGCCTAAACCTCTACATCTTGAACCTAAAATTCATAACACTCAACTTGGATATCATACCAGCTTACTTCAATGTCATACTATTTTACCTGACACTTATATCAAGTATACCTCAATATATTACTAGTTAAACCTGAATCCCTTACACCTAAATCTAACACGACTTCAACCTGACATTCATATTAGAAAAGCTATTTTTAGTACCGGTTCTACCTAAATCACAAACTCGCTGGGTTAGACCTCATGCTGCTTAACCTAAGCTTGTACCATTTATATTAAAACACATACTAGTTGAGACTAAATATTATACCAACTCAACCACCTAACCTAAAGCTTCTACCACTTAAACCCGAATTCTGTTCCGCAACCATCTCAAACTCATACCGGTTTAACCTGAATCTTATACCATTATAACTCGAAACATATATCAATTTATCTTGAATCCAATACTATATCATCATTGGTCTCATACCAGCTCCAACTAAAACACGTATTGCCTATACTTTACTCTAATACCACCAAAACCTGAATTAAATAATGCGTAAAACCTAAATCACATACCATAATAACATGACTATTATACCCCATAAATCTTAATCTTATGACTTACACTCTCATACCACATAAATCTGAATTTGATACCACCTTAGCCTTAACCTTATACAAATGCAACCTAAATTCAATACCACTTTAACATCTTCTAACTTCATTTGACCATGAGGTTTCATTTGTACCGAATTGTGGTTACATGGTATTAGATTCAGGTTAAGCATAATACATAAATCAGTACATTCACATTTACAAACCACTTCAATTCGTTTTCCATACCACTTAACCTACCTTTCCAACCCATCAACCAAATTTACTTATCATCTAACCTACAGCCTAAAATATCGATTTCTAAGCCTTGTAACATACTTCATCCTATTTTGCTACTTTCAAAAAGTCAAGTACTTAAGTGATGAAACTCCTAAAGTATGAAGGCTTACGGTAAAACAGGGGGTATTGGTGTGACCTAACGTATTTTAGAATGTTTCGTCTTTTGGGGTCGGGCAAGGTAATTATTTCAATAAAGAGTGTTGTCTCTTGCAAAGGCAATTATTCAAAAATAGGCTACCATAAAAGAACCACTGACATTGTATTTGACAAAAGTTATATGAACAGTGAATTTATAATGTTAATTAAAATGTAGGTATAATAAATTTGAAGAAATAAAAAAAATATATTTATGGGACATAACATTCAGACTTTTTTATTTAAAAAAAATGATGAAAAGAAATAATAATAATAATAATAATAATAATAATAATAATAATTGAAGTGAACACAAGAGTGTCATGTCCCTGAAATGGCAAAATACCTTTATAGTGCTCATTTATTTTCAAGATAAATATATTCTAATCCCTGGTTAACCACTTTCATAGTTTCATGAATCCTATACTACTTGAGGCGATAAACCACTTTCAATAGCAAGCTCAAATTTTCTACCTCTATTCATCCACCATTTTATCCCCAAACTCAGCAGCGACTCTTCGAATTAAGGAGACCTTGCTATCAATTCGTTGGCCATTTTATTGTACCTTTGAATTCATCTACTCGCAGTCCCAAGCCTTCATTCTTAAGCCGACAACCCTCATTTCAAATTCAGTGCCTGGGTATTTGAAATTTCAATGAGATTAAACCCAACAGCCAATTCACTAGGTATGATTCATGTTGCCTTATAGCTAGAGCATCACATACCTTGTAGTGTTTTCTTGTGTTCTTGCTGCTGTAAATGGCAGTATATTTTAGGTTCAATCGATTATAGCTACTTTTTGGGCATTGACATCTTCTTTGAGATCTAAACTTTAATCAACTTAATCTTCTGTTGCGAACAAAATTGTGAGATGTATTAAGAGGTCTGACTTTAGGTAACATAATCTTTCTATTTTAGATGTCGCTTTTACACTCTCACTTTTGCTCTCAACTATCACTTTCATTCTTTTTTACGTACTTGAGTTTTAGAATATGATGCTTTCTTTCTACTGCTCTCGTTCTTTTATGCTTTGGGTTATTTAGGACTCTTACTGATATTAGCTCTTCATTTAGCTTGCAGGTGTTGTTGATTTTTGGAAAACATTATAGAAACCCTTCGAGATTTAACATAATCTACACTTTAACCTTCTATTTTTAAAAAAGTACCATTTTGCATTTACAAAGAATAAAATAGATTTACAAAGAAAAAAATTGATAATTTAAAATTTATATTAACTGTAAAATTAAGAAATTAAAATTACTGAAAAATAACTATCATATAGTTTAAACCATAATTTTAGAAGTTGTTGTTGAATAATGTAAAAGGAGTAGGGACAAAGTGTAGGTTCTTTAAAATAAAGTAGTCCAGTATAGGTTAAGCTAGAGGGGCTTATTGTAAGTTTCTCTTTATTTTCCTTTAGCAGTTTTCAAAAAATATGATTCAATTGTGTTATCAGCTAGTAGTGTGGGCTACAAATAGTAGCTTAAGTTCATCAAAATAACTTGTTTTCACTTTTATACCTTTTTTGCCCAAAAATAATTTTCTTTAAAAGTCAATCACTACTAGCAAAATGTAATTTAGCGATAGCTAACAACTGTCACTAATTAGAGATGGCAAATAGTCGCTAAAAGTGTAATGAAAGTTTAGTAGCAGGTATCAGTCGCTAAAATTTAGTGACGACATGCCTTTACTAATTTAGTGACAGCTTGCCCTCGCTAAGATCCTAAAAATTAGCAACAATTAGCCTTCTCTAAGTTTCAGCTAAATTTAATGATGACTTGCTCTCGCTGGTTAGTTATATTCTATGTTAACTTGCCATATCCTTTAACCTAAATAACCTTCTCTAATATATGTAATGCAGTGAAAATATGTACCTTAAAGTCTGGTGAAAATTTAGCAACGGTTGTCTGTTGCTAAAATTTAATGACGGCATGTCTTTGCTAATTTAGCAATATGGCTATCACTAAATTTAGCGACGACTTGCCCTCGCTAAGATCTTAAAAATTAGTGACGGGTAGCCTTCACTAAGTCTTAGCTAAATTTAATGATGGCTTGCTTTCACTGGTTAGTCATATTTTATGCTAACTTGTAATATTCTTTAACTCAGATAACCTTTTTCTAACATATGTAATGCAGTGGAAATATGTTTCTAAAAGTCAGGTAACAGTTTAGCGATAGCTGTTAGTCACTTAAATTTGCTAACGACATGCCTTTCCTAATTTAACGATAGCTAATCGTTGCAAAATTTAGTGACAGCTTGCCCTCGTTAATTTGGTAACAGCTAACCATTGCTAAATTTAGTGATGGTTTGCCCTCACTAATTTAGCGATAGTTAATTGTCATTCCTTAAATTTAGTGATGGGCTGTTCTCTTTAAGATCCTAAAAATTAGCAATAGTTAGTTTTTGCTAAGTCTCAACTAAATTTAATGATGGCTTGCTCTTGCTAGTTAGTCATATTTTACGTTAACTTACCATCTCCTTTAACCCAAATAACCTTTATCAACAGTTAGTTATCACTAAATTTAGCGATGACTTGCGTTAATTATATATGACTTGTTTAATTGACTAAGTAAAATAATTAAAAAATTATTTCTTTAAACATGTTTATTAATAAATGAATAATTAAGCTTATCCATTATTTAATCTTATAAAATCTCATTGTAACATGGACTTATTATTAAAACAAATAATTATATTTAAAATGTTGTAGGCTTACATAATAAGGGTTAATTGTCGCTAGGTTTTTGGGATTTATGGAAGGCTAGCCCTTGCTAGACTTTTCAGGCTTCTGTTTCTGTTGAATATAATGAAACTTTGGCTGGTACCAAGGTCAAAGTTTGGTGGCCTATAGGTAAAAAGTAAGTGTGGTTGTTGTAGCCTGTTTGTTAACTTTTAGAAGATTAATGTTTGATAGTGTGATCCGCTAAAGGTTTTTTGGTTTCATTGTTTTGTATGCTGTGAGGTTATGGAGTTTGTCCTTATTACATTGTTTTCATTGCTGTACTTTTTTTTTTCTTTGCGAAGGTTGATGATTCATCACAAGTTGGATATACTAAAGGTTTGCATTCTTTTGTAATTTCACATAATGCACAACATGTGGTAGGTTCTATAAAGGTGTTGTTGATTTGTTTGATCCCATAAAAAAAAGCACAAGGTAAAAAAAATCTTACAGACGATTGTCTTTTATTTTTTTTTCTTTTTCCTCTTTTCAGCCTACTGCTCTGTATGAGTAAATGGTTTTGTCATTCTTTTATAGGTTGTATACATTGATGGTGATGAAGAAGTACTGAATTTGAGAAGAGAAAAATGGGAGGTTATTACAGATGAAAATAAATCAAATTAGGTGAAGAAGTTACCTAAATCTGTGTTGCTATCTTTGGTACCATATTTAAATATGGATCTGACTATAGCTTTCACAGAGTGAGTGAATTGATTATGCAAGTCTTGATGCTTCACCTGAAAGGGCAAGGATGCTTGATTGGTATATGCTTTCATGGGGAGTGATGTGTTGCTCTATATGACCGGGTGTAAGGGAGATTTGCAGAATAGTGGATCAAAAGAGTGGAATAGTGGTTGTCTATGCTAATGTCCAGTTCTTGAGTTGTGACCATATTAGGTTGGCATTTGGGCAAGGGTTATCTATGTCTCATATATGCTTTGACTGTTATGGGTGGTAATAGGTTTTAGCTAGAACACATTTTGGAACCATATGTGATATTTACTATGTTATGTATCAACTAACTGGTTGAATGACATTTGTTGATGTATTCTATATTTGTGGGTATATGGAATTTGCTTTTGTTTTATGATTTTCGAAATTGTTCAGACATGATAATTTTGAATTAATGAAAACTACTTCAGTATCCTAATTGTTGCACTTAAGTTGAATTGATGACAATATTGGAAATGTATGTAGGAGGATTAAAAAATGGATAGGGCGAGCTACTAGGAATTGTTTACATAAACTAGTGAAGGCTAACTGTCACAAACTAGCGACGGCTAATTGTCACTAAATTAACGACGGTCAGCTCTCATTAAATTAGCAATGGTTAGCCCTTACTAAATTAGTGATGGTTGGTCATCGCTAAATTAGTGACAATTGTCCGTTACTAATTTCACAAACTTAGCGACAGTCAGCCTTTACTAAATTTAGTGACAGCTTAGCTTCACCAACTTATTAACGATGACTAACCATCGCTAACTTACTGGCAAGAGGCCGGTGCTGGATAATTAGTTACCATCATCTTTGTGAAGGCTGACCGTTGCTAACTAGCGACAGTAGCCATCACTAAAACCTATTTTTTTAGTAGTGAATATTATCTAGGTATAATGATCCATTGAAAATAAATTTTATAGTTTTATTAAAATTTTATGAATTTTTTAATGACTATAAAAAGAAAAAATTTTATAAAAAACTTAGTAATATGGTAAATATTTTAGGGAAACTTAGAATTACCTCATTGAGGTATGCCTTAACTTACAGTTATGTTTTTTACATTGTCTGATAATAATTTTTAAAACTGTATTTAAACTATACGATAGTCATCGTCCAATAATTTCAATCTCTCTAATATTTTTTTTATAGTTAATAAATATTTTAAATTATTAGCTTTTCCTCTCTATAAATATTTTTTTCTTCATGTGTATGCATATCAGTATTTTTTAATGGTCGGTTGATTGTGAAAAAAATACTGAAGATTTTGAAATTACTAGAGCATGGTAATCAAATAGTTTAAATTAGAGTTTTAAAAGTTGTTGTTAGACACTGTAAAGGAAATATGGGGTAAAGTGTATATTTTTAAAATAGAGGATGCAAAGTGTAGTTAGATGAAACCACATTAGAGCTTTTGTAATTTTCCCAAAATTTCAATATGGTTTTTGCTTGGTGGTCAGCACCGTGGTCCAGCTAAATTCAATTGAGAAAAGGCTCAACCCCTTTTTTGTGGTCCTATGGTTGGATCAGTAGGTGAACTTTGCATTTTTTTCCAATTACAGGAAAATTTGAAGGCGCCAGAGAGAGGATAGGCATGGCCAAAGTCACCATCCTAGAGATTAGATCAGAGAATGGAAGAGCGGAGCCAATCACAGATTAGGATCTCCCCTTCCTCGAGCGCTGGCTGTAGAGAGGAATGCTGTTAATTAGAGATGAGCAAAATTTAGGTTATATAAAAAAAAATTTAAAAATTAAAAAAAAGTTAATTTTTGGTTACCTATTTTACGTGTACTTTCAATTTTTAATTATAACCGAAAACTAATATATAAGTTCGATTTGGTTTTTGGTTTAATTCAATTAAAATTTAGTTAACCAAATTAATTAAATTTTTATTATACTAGTATTTATGTTTGAAATTTAGAAAAGATTATATATGTGATGGATGTTTGTTATGTGTATATATGTAATATTTAGATTTAAAATGGATTATAGATATTTACTATATGATTAGAATATATGTTTGAATTAAAATATATTATGGATATTTGAGATTTGAATGTGTACACATACAATTTGGTTATCTTAACTGTAAACTAAACAACAATTTTTTTTTTTTAGCATTTCAATTTTCTCTTACAATTCAATCTATTTAATTATTAATATATAAGATTGAAAACTGAATAAATTTAATTTTTTAGTTTTTGTGAAAACAAAAAATAAAAATAAAAAAACCAATTGATCACATCTATCATCAACTAGGGTGCTGTTGGCCACCCAACACCAATTAAGATGGTTCCTCGACTTGGTACTTCGAGTACCAAAAAACGTATAGTAGCTAGTACTAGGTCTAAGTATTTGATTATTTCAATTTGAATTGAACTGAATTAATTGATTTTTAATTTTTAACTATTGAAAATTGAATTAACTGAAAATGGAATAAAAATCAATCAAAACTGAATTGAATTTTTTAGTTTGATTATGCTTGGATCAAAATAACTGAAATTAGTAAAGCTCTTATTACATTCATTAAAAATACACTAGCTAAGAAATTCAACATAATTGCTCAACAAAATATAAAGTAGTAATCTATCTAAGTTTTAAAAATCCTAAATAGTCAATTTCATAAGTCACCAAGCAAATATTTGAATTTAAATTTTCTTATTCTACTACAATTTTAATAAATGAAAATTTTTCTAGCATAGTGAGAATATCACTAAAAAGTATTCTTGAGCTCCAACTTTCACGCCACCATTTCGGTACTTCCTAATCAGTGAAATGTCAAATTATTAGAAAATCCAAATTCAAAACAAAAAAGGAGAAGAGAAAGTTAATGCGTCCACTCAGTGCAAAACAATCTGCATCTCTTCGTCTTATTCCTGAAGCTCTACTCTAATTGCTGGTTTCAGTCAACAGATCTAAAATTCCCTCTCTGCCGCGGGTCCTCATCTTCCCCGGAAAATTTATTAAAAGAGTAATTAACTTTTAAAAAAATATATTTAAAAATGCTTTTGTATCTTCTAAATTGTAGACTGATCTATAGATTGGGTGAGAAATCAACAAAATTGATAATAATGCGTTAAATAACTCATTATGACAAAGACCGGTAAACGTACTATGATGTTTTGAACTTTTTTGAAATCCAGTTTCTTTTTTACTAAACAATAAGGAAAATTACAGAAATTCATTCAAGGTCTAGCCTGACTTACATTTGACCCCCCTTATTGCAAAAAATCCTATGGTTTGCTCCCTGAAACAGCGTCTCCAGACTCTCCACAACTCTGTTAAACCAACAGAAAAAAGGGCAAACCCAGCTTTTCTTTTATCTTCTCTACATGAAAACTATGATCCTTTAACTTTGACACCTAACGGACTAGTCACACCCATGATTGGCAAAATTTACAGTGCTATTCCTTCTGCCTCTACCCCTAGAACCTCACCAAAAGCTTTCTCCTTTATCAATTTGAACTGAAGTCAGGCTGGATCCCCGATTGGTTCTAACCCAGTTGAACCCGACTTTGCCACTGCCATAGTAAAAAAAACAAAAAAGAATTGCCAAGCCAATCGAATGTCCGTTTGGTGCAGAAATCCAAACAAATTTGTCCCAATCCAGCTCGGTCTATGTTCTCTAATCCTTAATCTGCTCTAGTTTTGTGTTATTTGTTACTACTTGATACTCCTATCACTACTATTTTTATTAACTCTCACATACGCCTTTCATCCTTGGGTGAAGGTTGATCGATTCTTTCTTCTTATTTTCCATTTTCCAAGATCTTTATGCTTAGATGTTTTGGCTGATTGATTACTTTATGGCACAGATAATCAACGATCGTCATCCTGGGAATTGTCTGGTGTCATGAGCTCATTCGGGCTAACGAATACCTCTCAGGTTGGGGCTGAGACATGGAGTATGGAGTTGGTGTTGGTAGCAAAGAGCCAAGTGGTTAAGATGGGGTAGCAGCTGCTACAGTCACAGGCGTCATCAACATGACCACTATACAAAAGTAAGGATAATACGACATGAGCATTTTATTAAATAGTTTAAATTTGAGCTCGAGTTTTTTATTATTGAGTTGAGCATAATGAGTTTTGAGCTGCATTTTAAGTTCTAGCTGTTAACGAACCAAGCTTTAAACCTAGTAGTGTTTTGCATGAGTTCTTTTCCAGTCTAATAAGCATAATGTTTTTTAATTTTAAAAAATAACATTAATTTTATTTTTAATATATTTAAATCCTAAAATTTTAATTTCTATTCCTTATATAAAGTTTGAATCTCGAATTAAGTTTGGATTGAATTCCAGCCTCAAATCAAGTTTCAAGCTTATTGAACCATTAAGCTAAATTCAAACCCTTTCAAGCCGAGCTTTAAGCTCTGTTTTCTAAGCTCGCTGAGCTTGAGTTCGAGTTTACAAAGTACTGAAGTCAAAGCTTACTAGTTTGAGGGAAATTTTAAATTTTTAAAATTAGAAGAGGCAAATATAGGTAATGTAGATTACAGGAAACCTCAATGTTTCTATCATTTTCGCTAAAAAAGAAAGAGTGCCCGGCTTAAAGAAAATGGCAAAAATCTTAAAGTGAACCAAGAACATAAGATTTTAAATTAATTGTTAAAGTATATTGCGTCATTAAAAAATTCAAGGGATTCAACTTGATGATGTACCTTAAAAAAAAACTTGATTAGGATTTGCTCTCGCATAAGTTTATACGTATTTCTACATGCACGTAACATATATGATTACAGGTAGCTTTGAACCGTCCACGCAGCCGTTGTCGTCTCTGATGGTCTTTTATAAAAATCGTTGCTTAGAGTTAGATTTAGAGGAGAGTATGAAAATTTTAGAAAGCCTTGCTGGATACCAAAGAAAGGTCAAGCGAAATAAACTTACCAGTCAACAGACGAACTACCATTCTCGTTCACGTCCCAAGAAATGCTACCACCAGTCTTGTTTTCTCTTGCTCCACGCTCCCCGTTCTGTTTCACTCTTGCACACATCGACATTCCCTGGAAGCAAAAGGTCCGATTCTCCTCTGTCTCTAGCCATTCTCTCTTCTTCGCAACTCTTTTAACCTCAGCCTCGCTTCGGTCTCTCCAACAACTCGAATTGCTCCCCCGTTGATCGGTTGATTATGGCCAGAACAAGCAGCAAGAACATACAAGCCAAGCTGGTGGGTATGTCTAGCCTTTTGAGCAAAGCAAAAATATCTTTTTTTTTTCAGTGTTGTATCGATTGATTTTGAGTTTTAAGTTAGAGGATGTTTTTGGATCTTTTATAAACCCTGATCTCGCGTCGGTCATTATGTTTTGTTCGGGTTGGTTTTGTTGCTCTTAGTGTGAAATGGGAACTATGAACGTAGAGCCCTTTTGTAGAATTTCTTTTCGTTAGTAGTATATAATTATTCAGAAACGTTGCTGCCATCACTCTCATATTTGAACAAAAGGGAGATGCATGCTTCATGTGACATACGGTCGTTTAACTTGGGATCAAGGAGTTCGTGGAATGAGCTGGTTGGGTTCTTTGTTGGACAATGCATGTGGTTCTTGGTCATCACTCAGCCCCGTTTTGTGTTCCAAGTAGAGAATATTGGATTGATTCTTGAGCCCAAATGAGCAAGTTGATCCTGTTTTACATGATATCGAGATTTCATCACGCTCTCCTTCACCTTGCTTGTGTTTGTATAATGATTTCGCACATAATTGCATAATACTAAGTATCTCAGGATTATACTTCTGAATTATCACAAACGAAAGGCATTAACATGACCGTTGTATTAGGTACTTTTGGGGGATATGGGAGCTGGGAAGACAAGTCTTGTACTGAGATTTGTCAAAGGCCAATTTTTCGACTTCCAGGTTCTGATTTCAACCTTTCTTCATATGCCCCTTATTCTCCCCTCTTTCTCTTCTTTTGTGGTCTATTTTATCATTAGATCTCATGATGTATTTCATCTGATACAACTTTGAGTTTCAGGAGTCCACTATTGGAGCTGCCTTCTTTACTCAGGTGCTTTCATTGAATGAAGCCATAATAAAGTTTGATATATGGGACACAGCTGGGCAGGAAAGATACCATAGCTTGGCTCCTATGTATTACCGCGGTGCTGCTGCAGCTGTTGTAGTCTATGATATCACAAGCATGGTAGCTGCTTCCCTTTTTTTTATTCTTTCACTGTTATATAGGGTTTGCATACGGCATCTGTATGCGTATACACTTCTTTCTTAGAAAGGCTGACTTTTTGGGCTGTATTAGCACCCTTTCAAAGTTAACCAATCCATTAGATGATAGCAAGATTAGGCCATCCACCATTTCTTGAATTTAGTTGCACTTAATAACATTACTAGCTCAGAGTCATTTGGGCTCATTCATTGAGCTTTCATTTCAAAAGCTCATGGCCTGTCTCTCTGGTGTGAGCCAGAGTTAGGAATAACATCTGGACCAATAAATGTCTCCCGGAACCAATAAAGTCCACCCTTAGAATGGCCCTATGAAGATTGAGTAAAGGGCTGAACTTGAAAGTTATATGTACTTGATTATGATTATATGCAGGTCCGAATCATGAACCACATAATTGATTTCATGTTGGTTTCTATTGTATCAAATTTGTCCTAGCATAGAAGTGGAAAAAAGCAGCATTGCAATGAGTTCTATCATAGCTCATACCGCAAACATTAACTTTCCCATCTCTTCTGACCCCACCTCACACACCCTGTGTGGCTAGGGGTTTGATTCTTGGCCATGAGGTTTCACTAGGAGAAGCCATGGCAACTGGGCTCATTCATATGTACATTGCGTGCTGCCTGTTTGTTGCTTAACTTGGTTTTTTTCTATATGTTAATGTAACAACAGTTGTTTTAGAACTCCTAATTTGATGATGAAGGGTTGGATTCGATCCTGAACATTTCATCTTTCTGTCTCTATCTCTTAAATACGGGCAACATAATTAATGAAAGTGGTTGTGCTGGCATCATCCTTTATTCTTTTATTGTCTTGAAGCTTGTTTGGTTTACTGCAATGAAACATTTCCATCTTTTTAGGACTCATTTGTGCGAGCAAGGAAATGGGTTCAAGAACTGCAGAGACAAGGTAAGCAAAAACAAAAAGAAACCAAGAGAGATAGAGAGATAATTGTCTGTTTAGTAAGAAAACTTGTCAAAAACCTGATTGATTCAATTATTTGAATATGCTGACTGCTGGCAGTTTAACATACTAATTGATTGGTACGTTAAACTGCTGTAGGAAATCCAAATTTGATCATGTTCTTGGTGGCCAACAAGGTTGACTTGGAAAAGAAGAGAAAAGTCGCTAATGAGGTATAAACCCAGCCCCCATCTGAATTATTTTCCTTGATTACATACCAACTGGGGCTGTAGCATGTACAAAAGGTTGGGCTAAGAAATAAAGCTATAGCTGGCAACTACTTTGGTTTTGCAAAAGCTCCTCTTAAAAATTTTTAAGAACCAGTCACATGATGTTTTTGCAATTCCCATAAGGATGGTATCTTAGGTACTGGCTTGGTGATGAGAGCCCCTTTCTAGTCTTTCACTTCAATGCATTGGCTGACACTCATGACATGGCTGTCTTCCCCTCCCTTTCAAAGAAAATTATTACACTATTGTTGTTGGTCATTGAAGTATAAAAAGCTTGTACTTTTTGTACAAAGAAGATCTTTTGTGTTCATGGACCCTCTGTCCGTCTTTTGAAGGAGGATTAGTCAAAAGGCCTGAAACAATAATGGAAAGTAATTCTTGTTTGCAACTCAAATTAAGCCATTCGTTGAGAAAATAATCATGATACATCTGCAGGAAGGCGAGCAATACGCCAAAGAAAATGGGATGGCATTTCTTGAAACATCTGCAAAGACTGCACAAAATGTCAACGAACTATTCTATGAAATAGGTAATGGCATTTCTTATTCCTTTTGTATTGTTGTTTGGTCATAAATCCCATAAAAAAATGCTTGATCATAAATTATTCTCCAGTGAATTGTTTCTCTCAAACTTTCTACTCCTTACTGCGGTGTTAGGAGATTTTGATCTCTTTGCAACACTGTCCCTTGTTGCAGCAAAAAGAGTGGCAAAAGCAGCTCCTTCACGCCCAACTGGAATGAAGCTCCATATGAGGCCACAAGAAAGTCGGAGAAGGTTTTTTTGTTGTTCTTGATGAGAGCATGCTCTATACTTGTACGTGAAATTTTTTCTTTTTATCCTCTTCTTCTCCTCCTCTTATTGGCTCTCTTTTATCAATTCACATGTCGGTTCAGCATCCCAAAGGCGCTAAGAAAACAGAGAGCAAATTTGCTCGATTTTATTGTTACGGAGTAGTGTTAAAACGATGAAAGTCGAACAAATTTCCGTAAACATCCACACAAGCAGATGAAAGCAACAAAGGCTTCAGCAAAGGTTAACAAACACAGGAAAAGGAAAACAGCGAAATGTGTTCAGCATAAGCGTGACCTTGGCTTGGATGGCCGAGCCAAAGCCCATGCCCATTCAGTCATCCACGCCTGCTGAGAAAAAGTTGCCGCTAAATATCCCTATTCACAAAGCCCCAAAACTTCAAAAACTAACAAAATGACCACCCACCCACCATGGAAATGAATCCGATAGAAACAAAATTCCCACTACCACGAAGGAGAAGTGGAGGGAGAGACAAAGGAGGAGGACGAATCTACATTGTTACTGTTGGAATCAGTCCCCGAAGTGTCCAACGACCTTGCATCCCTGAGCGAAACAGAGCAAGCTTGAACGGGGAGCTTCTTCATCGGAGTCAAAGGAGGCGTCGAGACTGGCGAATTCAAGAGATTCTCTTCGTCCCCTGAAGAAGAACCACCGCTCTCCAAACGCGACGGGGAAGTGTCCGGCGTCTCGAACGGCGTATCAGTGGCACCGACCTTCCGGGCACCATCGTTGTCGTAGATAGGATTCGATATATACACAAAATGCTCCTTATCGCTGCATGAAGAAGGGCTCAGCTGGATTTCGATTTCCACTGAAGTTGATGGAGATTCGACGGAGGACGGCCAGTCGATTCCACGCGGGCTCGGACTTGATTCTTTAACCTGGAGATGCAGAAAGGAGAGATTCTGGTTTCTTTGTGGGTGGTGGAACCTGTTTGCTTGGCAAGAAATTTGAGGGAAAAGGAAGTTTCTTGGCGCGTGGAGAACCCCCTGCGAGCAGAAACTAGACAGAGGACGGGCGGATTGCTCAAGGTTGCCTCCGGGGGAAGCATTGGCGGCGGAAGTGCTGGAGAAGGTGTTGTTGGTGGTGGGCATGGCTGAAGTGGCGGCGGAGTTTCGTAGCTGGCGCCTGGTGCGGAGCAAGAGGGAGCAATAGAGCTCGGCAAGAAGCACCAGGATGAGGGCGAGGACGAGGGCGAGGGTGACCACCATGACGAGTGTTGCGCCCATTACAACCTTGGATGCCTCCTTCATTGCCTCTCCGCTTCTCTGTGGAATTGTGCTGGAATGGATGCAGTAAAAAAGGGGCGAGACAGTTAATACAGGTCCTGAACTGGGACTGGGGGAGAGAACGGTTAGGGTAATTTTTTGTGGCGCGAAAGGGGAACAGTCCTTTTTACCTTTTTGACCTTTGAGGTTGAAAGGGTATGCGAATGCGTGGGTGGGGAATCTTTGTGAGCTCCGTTGTTATTTTTCTGAGTTTGTAAGGACGTTTTCTGACGGTCAAGGCCTAAGTCTAAGGAGATGTCAAGCAGTACAATTTTATGAAGCGACAGGGTTCTAGTTAAGTTAATGACGGTCAAGGCCCAAGTCCAACGAGATGTACAGTTTTATAGCATATGTGATTTGTGAGGTCTCCTTCTCCTTCCTGCTTGATCTTGGTTCCATAAATAATTCATGCGATTTTCAATTCAATGGCAGAATCTTCATACTCAGTATCATTTTTTTTCCCCTTAGGAACAACTATCTGCTTCTCACAATAAAGATGTCCTATCCTATCCCCTCTCGGTCCTCATCTGCTATATATCTTTATAGATCATGTTGCCCGCTCTCAAAACCAGCATCTGTAGATCCTAAGCTGGATCTGCTATCCTTTAATTTTGTTTACTCTTGGGTTTAACATAGATTGGGAAGATGCATGATATTGTTGTTGTATCTAATTAATTAATTATGTCAAAACCACTCAAAAGTGCAAGTGACGATATTTTGAGGAGCTCACATGTATTAGGTAGGTTCAGACATTCTCTTCTAAGAAGCCTTGGGGCTCCAACCAATAAACAACTCTGATGCTATATATCTTTCATTAACTTGAGGTTTCCTCTCCGTTGTAGATGGTTTTGAAGCCCAGTGCTTGCTTGCTTAGCATCCTACAACCTGTTAATAAACAAATAATTCTACAAATTATAAGCCAATTTGTTTTAACTTAAGTCAAATGACTTATTTTTAATTTTATATTTTTTTATTTAAAACCAATTTCATTTGGAAGCCAATATTATATAAATGCAATAATTCATTTGAAAGTAAATTTTCATGATGTTGTTAATTTTTTATTATGAATTTCTCTTTTTTAATGTCTTAAACTAAAAAAATTAGTAAAAATTTAATAAAATTACAAAACTTGTATTTTCAATTGATTATTGCAGCTACATAATATTTAATTTTAATTAAAATTAGTTACGGGTAAAAAATATATAAAAATAAAAGTAAATTATTTTGAAACCAATTAACTTAAGTTAAAACGAACTAGTTGTAAATTGTCATCTCTCTCATGAAACAAATATCAAACACAAAATAGCTTCCCTCGGCTCCTTAGGCCATTCCATTTGCACACATAACAAGTAACATAACAACTGTTCAAAACGGCCCAACAAATTAAGTGGAAAACCAATAAAATTGAGAAGAATGTATTTAGTAGTTTATTATTTAATATCTCTCAAACACAGCTAAATTGTAATTATACTATTCAATTAGGGGTCAAACTTGGATAAACTTACATTCATGATATTTACGGAAAAAAAAACTGCAAAAAGAACACATATATATGAGACAGAGGAAGTTTAAGTATGCAATAATTAATGGTGCCTTTACAGTAATTATACATTTTCATTTATATCCTTATTTCTTAAAAAAAAAACATGCTTGATACATTGTAACCATTTCTATTATAAGTATCCAAAGATCTAGAAAAGCCAAGGAAAAAAGAAAATTCTAGCACCAACGTTGGAGTCAGTTTTCACAGCCTAATGAAACCAAGCTAATTGTATAATGCATAAGGACAATGATGATCCGTAACTTACAAACAAATAGAAAAGAATTAAGAGCAGTATGTATGAGCTAAAACCTTAACAGTAGTTGCCCGGTAAGAAAGATCTACAGGGGGAATGAGAAGAGAACCCAGGTCCATGGAGGATAGAGATCTCCATACCTATAAATGCATTTGCATGAAACAAAGGGAAACTCTACGGCAACATTTGTTAATGAAGTCAGAGCAAGAAGAGGTCGAGGATCCATTCACTTGGAAATCCTTCCGCCGGTTTACAATTTAATTAGACCTCACAGTTACGGTTTTATTACGAAACAAAGGTCGATAATTAAAACAAATCTACATTGAATTGTCTCGCATTCTCTGCGAGTATATCTTCCTACCAACGGAAATCATGATAGATAGCTAGATTTCTGAGTAAATTGCACAAATGGTCCCTAACCTTTTGTCATTGTTTCCTTTTAGTCCCTAACCTATCGAATGTTCTGTTTTGATCCTAAATCTATTAAAATTGTTTCATTTTGGTCCCTCACTAGATGAAATTCATTAACTCATAATAATTGCCTGATAGAAACTTTTAAAGTACTAATTTAAATATTCGGTAACTGTCTTCCAGTAAATTTAAACAGTTTAATATTTTTTAACAGTAAATAGAAAATTTAAATTAATAATTTTTTCTTCCTGAATGAAATAAGTTCAATTTATAAAGAGGAAAAAGAAGTGACTTAAATTTTTTATTAACTATAAAAAAATTATTTTACAGATTAAATTTATTGTAAGACAGTTACCAGATAGTTTAAATTATGATCTAAAACATTGTTATCAAACAAATACTCTGAGTTAACAAATTTTATTAAATTGAGACCAAAATGAAACGTTCTCATTAGATTTAGGACTAAAACAAAATGTTTTTATAGGTTTAGGACTAAAACAGAACATTTAATAGGTTAGGGACTAAAAAGAAACAATGACTAAAGGTTAGGGACCATTCATGAAATTTACTCCTAGATTTCTAGGTAAATACATATCAAAATTAGATATACAATCAAGATGAAAAAATGCATCTCAAAACTAGATAACATAATCATATTCATAGATAATTAATCTATATTAGAATTAGACAAATGAATTTCAGAAATGAACATATAGTCAAAGTAAAAAAAAATGTATCCAAAATCTGAACAAAAAGATCTCAATCTTAGACAAATGCTTATTAGAACTGGACAAATGCATATTAGAATTAGATAAATGAATCTTAGACAGAGATATACAATTAAATGTATCCCAAAACTAGAAAGTTACTTTAAAGAACTAAATAGATGTATATTAGAACTACACAAATAAGTATCATAGATAGATTACAAATAGAGCGAAATAATTGTATATTAAATCTAGACAAGATAATCTCAATCTTAAGGTAAATACATCTTAGAACTAAATAAATGCATCTTGTAAATAAATATAAAATTAAAATTAAATAAATGTATCTCAAATCGAGACAAGACAATCTTCATTATGGACAAATGTCTCTCAAAACTTGACAAATAAATCTCAAACTTAGATGAATTATTATAAACAAATATTAAGTTCATGGTGCTAAATTGTGATGACACAGATGATAGACAGTTTCAATCTGAATAATTCATTTTACACAATTTATTTTATAGGATCAACCGGAACTCGTCATCTAAAAAACACATGGCATGATCAGGAACATAGCTAACTCTGCTCCGAATCAATTTGGTGACAACGTCCATAGGAACAAGTTCCAATTCATCCATTTTGTTATTTATCATTCAAATATGGGGATGTAATGGGCTTGAGCTCAACTCCTTAAGCTATCAGTACTACCGGGTTTGACCTCTAATTACTAAAGCCCAAATTTTAAGGCTCATAATCGACTCGAGAAGGGCTTGAGCTCAACTTAAAGGGATGCTGGTCTCAAATGATTTACATGATTTATTATATTTAATTTAGCAATTTAAATTAATAACTATTTTATTATCTAGATAATTAAAGTATTATGTATGTTATTATTGAAGTCTCACTTGGAACCTTGTTAAATGCATGATATGTCTATCATTTTACCTTCATTTGATGTATTTCATGGCAATAATTGCTAAAATTTAGTATTCTTCTAGTGTTATTTTTATGTTTTTATTTAGTTTTATATTGTTTTTGTAATCTGAATGAAGTGGAGCACAAGGGGAATAAAAAGACAACTTTAAGAAAGAAAGAAACATGAGGATGAACAAAGCTCCAACTTGCAACTCAATTTTCAACTTTGTCCTTATATTTTCTAGCTCTGAAGCAGGCATAAGAATTATAACTCTTTCTTTTAGCTACTTGTCGGTTTTTGAATTGTCTCAATCGAACACCTGTGTAAGAAGTTATAGTCAAATTATTGAAATGTATCAATACTGTCAAGTATGGGAGCAATACTATGGCATAGAGACCTGCTTGATTTATAAAAAGCTTTAGCTAAAAGTTATGAAATAGGATCTCCTTCGGCCCCCAAACTCTTAAAACTCATTTTTTGGTTAGTTTTCTTAAGATTTTCAAGGATTATAGAGTCAGGATGTGACAACTCTCCTAGTCAACGATGGGTTTTGACTAGGTAAGTATTTTTTATTTAAGTGTTTTGACTTAAGTACCTCAAGTTAGTACCTTGTTAAGCAAGAAAGACAAGCTAAGTTAAATAAAAATGAGTTCCTAAGTATGGTTTAACACCTAAGAGTCAAAAGGGCAAATTGGTAATTAGGACCAAGAAGGGATGGTTTTGGGTGAGTGTTTAGTGACTAAATTGAAACAAAAGTGAACTTGAGCGCTAAGGGGCAAGAAAGCAAGAAGTGTGACTTAGTGGGGTGGGTAGGATATTTTGTGAAGGTTTGACTTCCTCTACCCCTTTGTTTCTTTCCCAAACTCATAGCTCCCTCTTTCCACCAGAATTTCTACTACAAACCTCTCCAATTCCACAAGTTTTCAGTGAATTTGAGGTAATGATTTAAGTTAATTTAACTTAAATAATGCATATAAATGTAGTATTATATGTAGGGATAAAGTAGAAACAAGACCCATGTGAATTGGGCTTAGGATGGGAAAGTTTGAACAAATTTCAAATTAAAATTAGATTTTGAATTGGTTTTTTTTACAGAATTTGTTTTTTTTTTTACAGTTCTATGGCTAAATTCACATTTGTGGATCATTATTAGGATAACATTCTGTGCATTCACAGTCACACATAAATGGACAAACATCCACATTAATAGCAATCCATACCGTAAAAAACTTGTAATAGCACACACCAAGCTAGCAAAATGGCAATAGTATAATTGTGTGCACACTATGGTATGTATTAGAAACCCATAACCTTAAAACATTTAAACATAGCAAGAATTTGACTAGAATTGAATGGTTATCATATAATAGACAACATAGACTATTCGGATTGTAACATAGGCACATGTAACAGAAAAGACACATGTCAATAACATACTATCAATATCAATGTCTTGAACACCAGGAAAATAGCTTAGTCAGTCCTAAAAGTTTTTCATTTTTTTTATGTCAGTCATAAAATACATTTTTCTAAGTGAGTCTTAAAAAGCACTGTTAGTCCTAAAATGGATGACAATCCACATGTCAAATGTCAAACGGGATGTCTTACATGGTTTTTAACTTCCGCTAACCCCTTCCACGTTTCAGGACTCACTTAGAAAAATGTAAAATTTTAGGATCGATATAGAAAAAATGCAAAAATTTTAGAACTAACTAAATTATTTTTTTTCCTAAATCTCTTTCTTTATATTCTCCAAATTGTACATATTGCCCCTAGCTTTCTCTTGCTTCACCTTCACCTCTTTCTATTTCTTCTTCAGCGACTTCCTTTTTTCTCCCATGGAGCTCAGTTTTTTGGGGTAAGATCATCTAGTAGCCAACTCATGTCCCAGGCTTCTTTATGACTTCTTAATTATAGAATAGTTGGATCTTAGAAGGAGGCAAAATGGGGAGGCATTGACGAAGACAACCAGTTGGTCGAGGCCGTGGAGGGAGGCAATTGAAATCATCAAATTATTGGTCATAATCGAAATCACACTAAGTTTAAATTGGAGGCATAATTAGAGGTGTTAGCACTGGAAATCACAAGAAAATATGCAAAGATATGCCGAAGACCTGGAAATTGCAATTGGAGTGGCTGTAGAGGACAGCAAGAGTGACCAAGTTTCGCAGGGGAGAGGAGGAAGAAGGAGGCCTTGGGTTTTTATGCTGACATGTTAAAGGATTAACGGAAAATGAGGCCAATTAGGACATTTCATTTGACATGTTAGCAGGCATCCATTTTAGGACTAACGGTGCTTATAACATTAACATTTTAGGACTCACATAGAAGTTAGAAGAATGAAAAATTTGGGGACTGGCATAGAAAAAATGAAAAAATTTTAGGACTAACTAAGCCATTTTCCCCTTGAAGATCCATCATAAGTGTTCTGGTTGTAACTTGTAATAACCAAAAGACCAACAAGTTACTACAATTGTATTTGTTGCGTATACAACAAAAGTACTCCCTAAATCTGCTAGCATTTGTTGCATAAACAATAAACATAATAGCCAAAAACATGCAGCCTTAATTAGATTCCATAGAGCATGAACAACAAGCCTTTGTCCTTTTCAATTTACTTTGTTGACTGTTTAATGGGCAGAGGACTGTTTTGTTTTGTTTTTCTTTTTAGACCTCAAACATCCTACTTTTTCTTGCCCAACACACGAATGCCCATCCCCTTTCCTGCCATCAAATACCCCTTTGTTGGTTCTCTGATAAACTTGTCACACTGTCCAAAGTCCAAACCATGTGCGGCCACGTGAGTTGTTTTCTAAGTCAAGGGACCCAAATGCCTGATTTTCCATAGTTCAGGGGTCGATTTAATATATTTTATACTTTGGGGTGTAAACTGTCCGAGTTATAATAGTTTAAGGGAATAATGGGAATTTAGGCCATATTACTCCCATCTTTCAGCTTCAGTTTCACTCTCAGGAGCCTGACAGCCGGTTTCTCACACGCGCCTGTTTCTCTTTTCACATTTCTCTACTCAATTAAGTGTCGCCCGATTTCAAAGTTTCAAAAAGTCTTCCATTTCAAAACCGCAAAACACCAACTACCCACCTGTAGGCTCTAGCTCAGCTCCAGCTTCATTACTTGCTCATATCATAAGCGCCTCACTCCTCGCTCTCGCCACTCCATCCTTTTCTTCTTTCTCTTTCTGGTTTTGTTCGATCGGGGATCGCAAGTTTCTGATAGCTGTACGGCCGCTCTAGGCGGATATCAACTGCTGATATACGATGAACGTGGTTGGGAGACAGATGGCGAGATCCGGCACGGCTGCGCACCATCATCGGCAATGCTCCGACAACTTACTGGACGCTTCGTTTAACGGGAAATGGTTTCAATCCTCCAATTTCTCCGCCTCCCAGGTCTTCTTCTTTGATCCATCTTAATGCATCGTTTGCACCGGCATTTGTGTAAAGGTAAATTCTATTGTTTGGTGAAGGACTTCGGGTTGTATGGAGGGGTTCCAGAGTCGAGAGTGAGCCGGAGGTATCCGGACGCAACCACGCCTCCGGGATGCTCGAGGTCGTCTAGTTTGAGGAAGAATGAGGACGAGCTCGTTTCACCCAGCGAGTTCAGTCCTGGTTTACTGGATCTCCATTCATTTGATACTGAACTTTTGCCCGAGGTTATGACCTCTCTGTATTGGGTTTGCTCCATTATTTCGTGTCTCATCTGATTTGAGAAAGTATTGCATTCTTTCAAGTGGTCAACAAGTTAAATTGAATGCAAAATATTAGCTTTTCCTACTGACAGCTAACCTGGCGTTTCAACGAGTGATATATTAACAAGTCCTGTTTCAAAGTGTAGGTCCCGAGTCCGCTTCATCAACCTGGCCATGCTAAAAGTCTTGATGATTCTGAATCTTTTCTGAATATCCACAAGCTTGCAGATAGAGCACAACATTTTCTGCCTGAAAACAGCCTTCCGAGAAGCTTCTCAGCAGATAAAGAACGGGCCAACAGTGTTGCTAGGATCAAAGTTGTAGTATGTTATCTGAAAGCCTTCAACGCTAGATAGTCATTATGCTGATATCACCATTTAAGGCTCTAAATGCTTTGGTGGCACTGAGGGGGAATAACATGCAGTTAATAAGAATGAAAATATTAATAGGAAGAAATTGGTTGTATCTATAAATGTGCCACAAGGTCTGCTACCTTTCAAATTCAATTGTGCGAAATTACTGGTACAATAGAAGTTCTGGTACAATTTTAATGCAGGTGCGCAAGAGGCCTTTGAACAAAAAGGAGATTGCAAAGAAAGAAGAAGACATCATCACTATTGAACCAAATTCCAATTCTCTCACAGTTCATGAAAGGAAACTGAAGGTGAGCTGGTTAGCAGTTCATGCTGTTAGA
This sequence comes from Aquilaria sinensis, assembly GCA_005392925.1. NCBI lineage: Eukaryota > Viridiplantae > Streptophyta > Magnoliopsida > Malvales > Thymelaeaceae > Aquilaria > Aquilaria sinensis. The sequence continues at coordinate 84,813 of SMDT01002959.1, read as the reverse complement.
TAGTTTTCCTAATTAAGCTTCCTTTCCTGTTCATATGCTGATTTTTTATGATGATTATGAGCAACATTAGTGTGCCCCTTATGATCACAAGTGGTCTAGACTCTAGGACATGTTCAACCAATAGGCCCTAGTGTTCTTGTCCATCACAATCATGGGATCACTTATCCACTGTCCTGAATCATTTTATCTCTAAACTGTTTCTCATTCACTGTTATTTTTCAGGGAAATATAACTAGGACCAACAAGCGTAGTTTTTTTTCACAACTGAGATAATCCAACCAATCCTGACTGGGCAATGGGAAGAGCCACTGGCTTATCTTTTCATGAATCAAATTAGCCAAAGTTGTGTGTTCATGAGCCTACCTAGTTCAATGTGCAATAGGAAGCTTTTGCATCTTAGTGCATCTACTGTTTTTTTTAGTGCTATTAGATTTCTAACTAGTGGCTGAAAGTAAGGAAGCTATAAGTGTGTGATCAAGTGCGCGTCCTCTTCATAGTCCTTTCACTAATTTTTGTTTGTCTATTTCTTTAAAATGCAGGTTGATCTTACAGAATATGTTGAGAAACATGATTTCTTTTTTGATGCTGTGTTGGACGAAGATGTTTCAAATGATGAGGTGAGTATCTTTTATACTTAGTAGTTGTTTTATTCAATTGAGCTAGATCATTTTGATTTATTTATTGTTATTGTAGGTTTACTCTGAGACTGTGGAGCCAATTGTCCCTCTCATTTTCAATAGAACAAAAGCTACATGCTTTGCATATGGGCAAACAGGCAAGTAAATTTTCCTGCTGATGATACTGTGGCTAAATTCCCAATCTTCAAGACATAGATTCCTACTGCTGAAAATCTCACGAAAATCTCACGAAGAAAGTTTCTGCAAGCTTATGATTTAAGAGCATTTTAAAGGTGCTTTTGTGTGAATCAATTTGAACGTATTTGTTTTTCTTGAGAAACTCGTATTTAGGAACTAGAAAAAAAGGGTTTTCATGTTACAGTGATAACTAGTGCTCATGCTCTGGAAATCGAAAACACTTCCTCGTAACTTGAACAAAAAGTTGTTCTTCCGTCCATTTTAATTGGAAGAAGATTTGGGAACTCGTCCAGAGAATGGGAAAGATCACAATTTAGAAGGAAACTGGGTGAAAGGGTAAAAGCAGATTCTCCTGTTTTGTTAACGTAGAAGCCAAAATTGTGGGTCTTCTTGCAGCACTGCCAAAGTCTGCCTCTGCCAGGTCCAAAGTTCCTCTAAAAGAAAACTCTAGAAAACCAGCATTGCTGTTATTATGGTGTAAATACTGTTATCTGTAGCTTCACATGTTCGTGGTCATTCTATAGGCATTACTTTGTTCGATAACTTCTGTTAACTGCTATAAAAACTTTATTATATTTGGAAAAGAATTTCAATCCAATTTACATTATTCATGCATTTTTCTGATTGGGCTTACATTGTACAGAGAGCTAATGCACCTCCAAATCCATCCATTTTCAGTCTTTAATTTCATATTATCTGAAGTAATATGATTGGACACTTCTTTCTCTCTTTTCATTTTTGTTTTTGTTTCAGGAAGTGGAAAAACATATACCATGCAGCCACTGCCTATAAGAGCATCCCAAGACATTTTGAAATTAATGTATTACCAAAACCGCAACCAAGGTTTTCAGCTCTTTGTGAGTTTCTTTGAAATATATGGAGGAAAGGTCTTTGATCTCCTTAATGATCGCAAGTAAGTTATGAAAAATGCATGCTAGGAAGATATCTCATATTCTCCAGCATATACCATTTTCTAGCAATCTATTTTCTGCAGAAAGCTTTGCATGAGAGAAGATGGAAAGCAGCAGGTATGCATTGTTGGTTTGCAAGAATACAATGTTGTAGATGTTGAAGCAATCAAAGAATTAATCGAAAAAGGCAATGCTACAAGAAGCATTGGTACTACTGGAGCAAATGAGGAATCCTCACGATCACATGCTATACTTCAACTTGCTATCAAGAGATCACCTGATGGCAGTTATTCAAAGCCCCCCAAACCTGTAGGGAAGCTTTCATTCATTGATCTTGCTGGAAGTGAGCGTGGTGCAGACACAACAGATAATGATAAACAAACTAGGTTTGGAATCTTTGAATCACGGATGGCTCATTTCCTTCTATATACTATGCTCTATGTACATTCTTGAGCTGTTTAAACTTGAAATCACTACTATAGTTTGATAGAAAGTATACTTTCTATTACAGGATGGAAGGTGCTGAAATTAATAAAAGCTTACTTGCCTTGAAAGAATGCATCAGGGCTCTTGACAATGATCAGGGTCATATTCCATTCAGAGGGAGTAAGCTAACAGAAGTGCTTAGAGACTCATTTGTTGGTGACTCACGCACTGTTATGATATCATGCATTTCTCCAAGCTCAGGTTCATGTGAACACACACTAAATACATTAAGATATGCTGACAGGTAACTTGCTATTATCGGGATTGGAGTGGACACTCCTTGTTTGTTTGATTAATTTATAGCTGCTTATATTCCAGGGTGAAGAGCTTATCAAAAGGGAATAACTCTAAAAAGGATCCACTCTCTGCATCTTCAAGTTTCAGAGATTCAACAACAACGTCATTGCCTTCCCCTTTACCACCTGAACCCAGTTTTGAAGATAACTTTGCTGATGTTTCATATGGAAGGAACAGGTTTGGGCGGCCAAAACAGGCTGAAAGAGAAGCATCTCCACCTCTTAAGATGGATCATGTTCCTAGCGGACGAGGGGAGGGCAGCATAGTTGCTCCTGGTCTAGATGCTGCTGCTGTGGATAACTTTGACTACCGAGAGAGCAATAAACAAGGAAAACTGCAATTGAAAAATTATAATAAGTTACCAATTTATCCAAAGGCATCTTTGGAGAACAGGCCAAAAACTGAAGCACCCATGAAAGGGGAAGATCCTCCAGTATCTGAACAGAACCGGTCTCAGACTGACGATGATCTGAATGCATTATTAAAGGTATCCTAGATCTCAATTACTAGAGTCCTAGACAGTAATTAGATCACATGGTAATCTTTTCTTTTGCATCTGTTATTAGGAAGAAGAAGATCTTGTATCTGCTCATAGACAACAAGTAGAGGAGATGATGGATATTGTTAAGGAGGTATGGTGCACATATTTACCTTCTTTCATGATTACATTTGTTTCAATTGGTATGTATGTATGCAGGAGATGAATTTACTAGTGGAAGCTGATCAACCCGGCAATCAACTGGATGACTACATATGCAAATTAAATGCCATTCTCTCACAGAAAGCTGCAGGAATTTTACAACTCCGGGCACGTTTGGTTCAATTCCAGAAGCGTTTGAATGAGTATAACGTTTTGGTATCTTCTATAAGTTGAGTGAACCGGCTGGAAAGCAGGTAAAGCCGCTGATGTCTATGAGGCACAGTTCTGTTAACTTATTGTGTGGTGTTGAGGAGTCAATCATCAACACCCTTAAGAGGGGGCCTTGGTTTTATTATGACACTAATATCATTCCAGCTGCCATGGTGCAGCTTGAGCGTGTCTGGCCCTGGGCTTTGACTGTAAGTTTCCCTTTCCTGGATTCAGTTTTGATATCTCATGTGTGTTGAAAGTTGTGAACAATGCAGCCTACTTACGTCTGTGTATGGTGCAGTTATTTGTAAATCCCGTGTAGCCTAATTTGTACTGGTTTTCAGCAATGAATATACCTTGTTTTCTGTATTAAGCTTGGCATGGTAGAGCTCCAGTCAACATTTTGAAAAATGTAATAACTCAAAATAAATTTGTGTTTTTTTAATTATGTATGGCATTAATTTTTAAAATTCTAATGTGAATTGTAAAGCGACAATTTCCAAGTAACTTTAATTTGTTAATAATAGTTCATAGTATAAGTTTTTACTCTATCTAAATGCAATAAAATAAGATCTTTTATTTTAGGGGATTGTGGGATTATGAAACAAAAGGAGATAGACTGTCATTTCATCTAAATATCAAGGGATTTTTGCCATTAGGGCATAAATTTTCATCTTTTTAATTTAGGGAAAAAAAAAAGTAATGAACAACTTAACACAAATGAGCTTTTTACTTTCTTGCCGAGGGATGTAAAGGAGAAAGTGGTAATGTCTGCCATGGGCAAGGCATCTGTGCTGATTCATAAAGCGACAACAAAATCCATTAGTCACCCCGTTTGACAAAAATAGATGCCAACCTTCTGTTAATCACTTACCTGAAATGTAAATTAGGCACGTTTTGTTACTATGCGTTGAGTTACACTTAGGGAGTGAAAATTAATAATAGCCTTGTTTTTTCTTTTTTTCCTATTTGGTTTGACAGCTTCTTTTAGAAGCATTAAAAAGGAGATGGGTAGCAAAACGTAAATACATGAAGAGATGCTGAACTGGTTCTGGCAAACCAACATGCGAATGATGGACATGTTGCGGTTAAGGAACCTTAAGGAACCTCACATAATGTGAAGGTTAATATAATTATAAAATTACTCGCCAATTTGTGTGGTTTTCGCATAATGATGAAACTACAGTATGAGCCATAACGAAAACAATTCCTTTTTCTTTTATTATGAAATTGCTCTTGGTTCAACACTTTTTATGAGTCTGGAGGAAAAAATTGAAAGTTGCAATTACTAAAGAGCAAGCATCATCTTACACAAATATAACTGCAAGTGGGTTACACCATTTGATAATTTTATATATAATCAAAATTATAAAGCAACCATTGAATATACAATGTTATTCATCTAGATCATATATGCCACATTTTATATCAATTGAAAATTTCTTGCATCTCTTTTCAAGAAAAGTATTTTTATTAACAAATTTTAAATGTTCAAATTTTACTTGATAAAATATAAAACCTTAAAATTAATCAAGTTAAAAAAAAATTCCTATAACTTTTATAACTTTTTTTTTCCAAGTAAATGATAAATATTATTCAAAGCAATCACGGTGGTTTATGTACAATATCATGATGCAGAAGAAAAGATAGGGTAGATGAGGGACTAGAAGTCCGATCTAATGATCTTATCTCCCTTTTACATAACTTTGCTACAAAGTTAGCACTGTAGTTAGCACGCCAAGAAACATGTTGGAAATCACACAAGGCAAAGGCCCTGCTTGCTTGGTGAATGCTGCCACAATAGGACTTGTCTTCCAGCCTTCCGTAGATCCTTGTATAGCTGCCAAAGCCATCCTACAATCTGTCTCAACCACTAAGTGCCAAAGCCTTCCAGCCTTTCCTTATAGCCATTAACTTAGTAGTAAAAATATTGGACGTGGGAACATAATCCTTACCTACAAGCAACAAAGAGCCATAAGTGGTTTTTAAAATCATACCCAGGCTGCCCCATTTAAGTGCAAAGTTCTAAGCACCATCAATGTTAAGCTTAATAGAGCCTTGTGGGGGCTTCATCCAATATATATTGTAAATAACAGACTTGGACCTTATTAATGGTTTTTCCACAATCTGTTAAAACTACTAAATATCTCTTTGAAAGTGAACTATAACAGTGTCAAGATTAGGCTTTTTTCCTTTAAAGATTGCATTATTCTTCTCTTTCCAAATTTGCCAACAAGTGTAACCAACCTTCGAGAGAAATGGGTCCCTATTACTGTCTCCAGCCATTTGGGCAACTTGTAACATCCCATATGCAAATATTGTAGTAGCTTATCTGTTAACAATATAATCATCAGCTTTAAACCATACTCCAAGAGTTTAATTAGATATGAAGATAGCATGTTCATTAGTTTCCAGGAAGCCACATAGAGGACATAAAAGGCATCTATGCATTTACATTTAAACAAGTTGTAATTACCAACTAAGGTATTGAGACAAAAAACTTCATAGGAAAATTAAGATCTTAGGTGCACGTTTCATTTTCCACACTATTTTCCATAAACTTTGATCAGGCTGAAAAAAAAAATGTGATACATGCACACTCCCATTAGTTCTCTAGATTGCATAAGTAGACTTTACAGTTAAAGCTCCTGACTTAGTCCAAGGCCACATAATTCTTTCAGCCATCTGACAGTTACTTATTGGAATCTCCAGAATTGATTGTTTTACTTTTTCTGTAAGCCAACCTTGCACACTTTTCAAGTCCTAACCATAAGAAGATTGATTAATAACATGACTCACTGATATATCAATAATGTCAATAGGGATATTTGCAGGCCTTTGTAAGCATTGACCAGGCATACTTGGTAACCAAGGATTTATTTAGAGCTTTACTGAATCTCCATTATGAACTTCCTAGCAAATCTTGTCTTTGACAATGTCCTTGCTTACTGATAAGATGCTTCATCCCCATAATGGCTTAGAGCCCTTTACTACATGTAGAAAATCATAATTAGGGAAATAAAGACTTTTTAATACTTGGACCCATAGTTTTTTAGGATTCTTTAAGACTAATAGTTTTTTTAGGATTCTTTAAGACTAACCAGGCCATTTTGCCAACAAAGCCTCATTGAAAGTCTCAAAGCCCCTGAAGCCTACGCCTTTAGATTGTTTGGTTTGAGTCAATTCATCCCAGCTCTTCCAATAAATCTTATTCTTTTTTTTTCTAAGTAACCCCACAAAAAATTTGCAATTTGAGCATTTATCTTATCACATCAAGTTTTAGGGAACTTAAAACACTGCAAAGGATAAACAGGGATTAACAATGCAACAAATTTCACCAAAACCTTTTTTCTAGCATGTGAAAGCAACTTTTCCTTCCAACCCTTTAGCTTGTTCATAATTTGTACCCTACAAAAGCTAGGGCTTCATTCTTCAATCTTCCCCATAAAGTTGTTAATCCTAAATATTTCCCAGGATTCTTAATAGGAGGAATGTGAAGCATTTGGCTCATTCTCTGTTGCATATGGATATATGTATTACTATTGAAGAACAAGTTAGATTTGTCAAAGTTAATTGCTTAACTTAAATCTTTGTGGAAATTATCTAACATCAGCTGAAAAGCATGACAGTTCCTAACTATGGCCTTAAGAAAAAAAAAATAGTTATCTGCAAAAAAAAAAAGGTGAATTAACACTAAGAATGTCCTTACAAGTTGAATTCTTTCCAATTGTCCATTGTTTGTTGCACTGGTCACCATCTAAGATAGAGTATCTGTCATCATAATAAAAAGATAAGAGGACAATGGGTCCCATCTCAAAACTCTAGATCAATAAAAAACTAGTGAAGGCTTTCGATTAAATAACAAGCTATAAGAGACATATAAGATTAGTTTCATAACCTAGCCTATCCAGACTTCATCAACCCATTTTCCTCAATAGTTGATTTACAAAATCCTATTCAACCCTACCATAGGCCTTACTCATGTCAACCTTCAAGGCTAGTTCATCTACCAACCATTTTTTTTCTTAACATTCAAATGGTGAAAGACCTCATGAGCAGTAATGATATTTTCCTATATTAATCTGCCTTTAATAAAAGCATTTTGACATGGAGAAATAAGTATATTAAGGTAGGGCTTCAATGTATTAACCAAAATTTAAGAGATAATTCTGAAAAAAAAAAAAAGTTGCACAAACTAATAGGGTGGTAGTGGGACATTCTTTCAAAGGAAACAAACTTATGTATAAGAATAATAAATGTCTTATTCAAGGAAGGACTTACAGTACCCTAGTTAAGGAAGGATGTCAACATCCTTATAATGCTTCCGTCAACATCATCCCAGTAACTTTGATAGAAGACCCCTGAAAACCCATCAGGCCCTGGTGCTTTAACCTCCTTCCTCCTATTTGGAAGGCTGCTGCTTTTATTTCTTCCTAAAAAGCAACCTTAGTGAAGTCCTAGTTGATAATAAGAGTAATCACAGTTTTAACATGCTGAAAGACAATTGACATATCCCTATCTCCCATAGTTTGAAACAAGTTCTGATAATAAATAGTGAACATATTCTAGATTTTCCCTCATCCTCTATCTAATGATCTTTTCCATATTTAATCTTAAGATTTTGTTGAAGGCTCTCATTTGAATAGTTGTGTGATAAAAGAACGTTGTGTTCTCATCACTTAATTTAAGCCAACTCAATCTGCTTCTTTGATGCCAAAATAATTCTTCCCTAAACCAGAGTTACTCAATGTTCCCAATAATTTGCCTTTCATTTCTTGATGCATTAAAATTAGTACTATCTTGAATTTCTACTAGTTTTTGGAGCAAATTGTTTAATTCATCCTTCTTATTCTTAAAATGAACCTTACTCCAAGAAATTAGCTCTTGTTCACTTCTCCTAAGTGTTCTTATTAACTCAGTTCTAGGTTGTTGATCTAACAAAGAAGACTAGGCTTTAACTATGTACTGCTAGTCGACAACCCTCCTTTTTGGTCCATATATGTTCAAGCCTAAAGATCTTCCTACCTATCTTGTTAGATACATCAGAATCTAAGATAATAGGAATATGATTTGACTTGATTCCAGGGTGATGAAAAAGCTGAAATCTAGGGAAACACTCTCTCCAAATAGAATTGAACAAAGTTCTGTCTAATCTCTTCATTGTTGAACCTACATCTCTTTTGTTATGCCAGGTATAGCATTAACCTTTGAACCTAAAATCCTGCAAGCCAGTGTCAAACAACAACTCCTGAAATGCAAAAATTTTCCTAGGATCCTTTTGATTCCCCCCTCACACACACACAACTTTCTCTTGTTGACTAAAAATGTCATTAAAATCCCATATACCAAGCTAGGTTTCCAGGCAGACGCCCTCAACTATCCTTCTTAAATCTTGTCAGTTCTCTAATATTTCCATAAAATTTGGTGAGGCATAGGTCCAAGCAATTCTTAAAACCTGATTTAAGGCCAAATTTTTAACCTTGGTGTCTATGAAATTCCTAGAAGCACTCAAGACATCTATCTGTACCTTATCATTCCACTACAAAGTAAGCCCCCTAATAACCCTATAGGTTCAACAATGCACATTTAAGAACTTACAACTCCCCCTGATAACCTTATAGGTTCAACAATGTGCATTTAAGAACTTACGGCTCATTCTTTCTTTATCAACAATCTCATCTTTGTTTTTTATTTTCATGGAGAAATAAATATGGGGTTTATAGCGCAGTACTAAATGCTATAAGCTATGAACTATCAGAGTAGAACCAAAACCCTAACAGTTTCAGCTTAAGTAAACCATGATGCCTGAGTGGCTTGGGCAGGGAAGCCACCACTCCTTTTAGTGCTAGTCACAATAGAGCCACTAAGCTCCTGAAGCTTCTACTTATGAGGATTGCTTCTTTTATTTTTTAATTGATCAGAATTATGTTGGTTCATAGTCATAAACTCAGCATCAAGTGGCAGCTCCATCATGAAAGGCATCTGCAGTTTACCAATTGGTTGTTAGACCAAGGCTAAAGAAGACTCACCAACATAATGAGTCTACATTAAATTTGGATTTAACTCAGAAGGTAAGTTCCTATGCTAAGCAGAACTAGTATGCCTTTGGGACTTAGAAACATTTGAGTTTGCATTCGCTTGAAACTCAGTTTGTGGGGATCCTAGAGGTTTACCAGATTCTATAATGGTCCCAACATACAAATATATAGATTTGCTCCAAAAAGGAATATTGTTAAGAACAGGAATCTCTCTAGGTGTACTAGCTCTTATCCAAGGACCAAATTTCTGTTGACCAATGTTTAACAACACAAGCTTAGAAGCAAACCAACACCAATCCTCCAAGACACCTAGCCTAACACAACTATAGCATAAGTCCCCTAATTTCTCATATCTCAAACCCACCCTCGTTTTTTCCTTTCTCTCTTTTTAAGCATTTAATTATCAACTAATTCATCAACTTTAACCTATAAGAAACCCCTGCATAAGTCACCATTCTCAGTGTCCACCACAGATCCCACTTTCCTACCTATTTTTAAGGTAACACCCTTATTCATATATCCTAAGGACAGCCTATGAATCTAGACCTAATTCTATAACCTATTTAGATCTAATTCCTTTAAGGTTTTCCTTAAGACTTACCTCAATAAACACACACAGCAACAACTATATTCCAAGGACTAAAATTAATGATTTCATCAATAAAGCTCTCAACAGCCAACATCACTTGGAACAGTTTCCCACTTAGCAAAGAAACCTGTTTAATGCCAAATCTTTTCCAAGCTTTCATCAACACAGGAACAATTGCTACAAGAATAACTCTTTTTGTAGTAGGCAACCTTCCAACCAAGAGAGTAGGTTTCTCTCGTAGCACCAAGTTCTGAGTAAGATCCAGAAAAATCTCCTCATCCTATTATTGGGGTAATGTTGGGGGAATCAAAGTTTTCAACCATAGTGTTGTGATACTGTCGAGAAACCAAAGATAGAGGAAATATAATCAACACAAAGGAATGACGGAATTGCAATAAGCAAGGAACCTAAAATGACACTGAGACTTAGAATCTTAGGAATAACAACCTCGTAGGTAAGCATAGAAGAATCAATTAAAAGGTGAAAGAAATATAAATCTAGGCTAGTTGCCGAATGTTGGCTGACACAACACTGTTCCATTAAGATTAGTGATATTTTAGCCCGTAAAACTACAAAAATCAAAGTGAATCAAGACAGAAAAGATAACTAAGATTGCTCACAAAGAACCTTCTCTCTTCTGAATCTAACTTAAGTAGATCGATTGCATCAACCCATGCAGATCCGACTGGAAGAATTGAATCGACTTTGATAATGACAAAAGGTGGGAAAAATGAACAAAAGTAGTTAGAGACTCGCACACCAAAGAATGAGAAAAAAACTCTCACATAAAAGAGAAAATTATTCAACGCTAACTAATAAATTTCAACTTTTATAATTAAAATATTAAATCTAATGGTAAAATTAATTATTTTATAAGATGAAAAAAATATCAAATAATAATACGCGTATAAAATGTTTACACTTCTGGAAATGAATTCTTATTGAACCGTATCAATGACAGCCACGAGTTAACATGAACTCTACTTAGGGTTAGAGAGCAGGGAGTAGGGACACGAAGCAGCATGAGAGAATATTGTATGCGCCAATTGAAATCGGACAGCAATCCCATCCAATGTCCATTATCCATGCGGTAGGGAAGCAGCATGAGAGAATATTGTATGCGCCAATTGAAATCGGACAGCAATCCCATCCAATGTCCATTATCCATGCGCCAGCGCCCTGGGTCTGCTGGGGCAGCCTTGGCCCAAAAGCAAGGCCAGCACAGCAAATCCGATTCCTATCCACCGAATCCAACTCACTCTTTTTGTTTCCTCACGCTTCTCCACTCTCCTCAATCGCGCGTGCGTCTTCATTTTTCTGAAATAAATAATGACACGTTCCTCTTCAATTTTTCATCAACTTCCATTTTTCCTACTTGAGACTTTTTTTTTTTAAATTGGATAGCTATTCGTTATCGTTTTAATTTTTATATTATACTACTCTCACTTTTTTCACTTAAATTTAACTTCAATTTATTTATATTATTATATAATAAAAAAAAAAAAAATATATTTAAAAATTATAAATTTTTGTTTATTATTTATATATAAATGATTTTACTTATATGTAAAAATATTAAAAATAAAAATTATAAATTAATTACTGTGAATAGTGAAATTGTAAAAAATTTGAGATGGAATTTTTTTTTATTTTTTTAAACTTTTAAATCAAGAACCGAAGCTTATTTTTTTTCGGATTAATTATGGATTAATTGGAACGTTCCTCAATGACGTACTCGTACGTGTATGGTTTGACTTTTATTTTTTTTGGGAAAATTACAATTACCCATCTTAGGTTTATTTTAACATATAGTTTACCCCCCTTATTTTTAAAAACCTACATCTTGCCCTGGATTCTTTTATAGGCCAAAATGCTTCTTCAGCCCCCGAACTCGGTTAACTAGGACACTTACCCCCTGAACTTGAACTTGGTCCAACTCAGCCCCCAAACTTGCTAAAAAGGTCAGTCAAGCCCTTTGACTGGCCAGTGCGTGTCACGTGATGGGCTTTCATAGACGCCGTTTGATTCTGTCTGCCCAACAACGAGTTCAGTGACCCATATGAACATTTAGGGTTATAATTATAACACCTGATAAACAATGGGGAGTAAATGAGTAATAGTTTTACAATATAACAAGAGAAGGAGAAACTACATAAACTATCCTAAACTTCTTAATTTTTCACTAATTTACCATGATCTTATATACATTACAAACAGGCTATCTTCTTCCTCGGGCCAGAGACACTCGATTCCCCCAATCAATCTGAAGCCTAGTCCAGCGCTGTACCTTTCGTACGCTCCACTCTTCGCCAGCCATTTCATCGTAAGCGTCGCCATCCTAAGCGAGGCAGCCTAAAACCCAGGCCAGCTTAGCCTCTACCGCCACTGCTCCATCTTCTCATGCCTTTCTACCTTCGTTGGCCCTTCACAGCCAACTATGTTCTTGATCTCTATTGCAAAGTAGAAGAACTGCTCCATCTTGGCCTTGATCGTGTCGTATTTGGGCAAATCGTGTCTCTTTTGGCTTGAGTTCAACAGCAAAGAGTCGAAGAATAGGAAGATTTAGATTTTTTTTGTTAAGGCTAGAATCCGAATCTCATTTATGTTATGCTTGGAATCTAACCCCTCAAAGAGTATCGACCTGAGATCAACACTGGCGGTGTAACAGCGGATTGTGTGGGCGGCGGGGGGCAATATGCTGATTTTTGTTCGAAAGGGCGAATCCATGGGGAGCAGAAGAAGACTGCTGGAAAATGGACGAATAGGATTAGCAAACTGGGACGAATGGCACTAGGTACGTGAGAGGCACGGGTCAGTCAAAGGGATTGACTGACCCATTTAAGCGGGTTAAGGGACTGAGTTAGGCCGAGTTCAAGTCCAGAGAGGTAAATGTCCTGGTCAACCGGGTTCAGGGACTGAGGGGGTATTTTGGCTTTCTTTTATACTATCTAATAATAACTTCTGGAACTGTAATTTAAACTATACAATAGTTATCTTTCAGTAATGTCAGTCTCTCTATTTTTTTTATAGTTAACAGACATTTAAAATTATTAATTTTTTTCTGTAAATGCAATTTTCTTTCTGTAAATACATATCACTATTTTTTAAAAGTTAGTTACCTATGAAAAAAATATCAAAATCTTGAAATTATTATAATATAGTTATCAAATAGTTTAATTTAAGATTTCAAAAGTTGGTGTTGGACACCATAAAAAAAATAGAGGTAAAGTGTAGATTTTTTAAAATAGATAAAAGCAAATTTTAAGTTAAATCAAACCATATAGAGCTTTTGTAATTTACCCTTTTTTTTTTGTACGTTCTTCTTTTTTTTTTCCCTCTCCTGGGAAGGATCCAAAGTGATCCCGTGTCACTATGCAATGGTTGCTTATGGTTTTGGTTGCATTTGCATAAGATTGTTAATGAGTGATTATCAGTAATTATTTTGACATGTGCTGGTGGTTTTATTCTCATTTGTACACCACTTGAAAATCCTTACACTTTAAGAAACCCGAAAACCATTTTTAAACATCTTTTGTAAAAGTTTTATTAGCTTCTTATGTTGGATGAGGAAACAAAAATAGTTATATGATGAACGTGATTTACCCATTATACTCATATATTTACAGTATTGATAAAACTGTCACCACATTTTGAACAGCATAAATAGATAAATGAACACAATCATACAATATGGTCATCGCATTTTAAATAAAATATTTTACAAAATGAACATCACTACATCAAACAGCAACTTCCTGTAGAAAGAACACTATATTGTACTAAGATTAACACTAATTTGTACATCGATATTTTCAAACTACAAATGCTATTATTATCAAATTACCTATAATATATTACAGAATAGCACATCTTACAACATGAATAGCATATAAGAAAATATCACTTTTATATAAATAGAAAAATACTTATTACTAAACGAAACATTATTTACAAACAGTAAAAAATGTTGTAATATATTGTTTCGTTTAACAAAAAGTGTTGTTCATTTTCTTAAAATATGCTGTTCAAGCATAATGACATTTTTTGAAATAATGTGGAAGTGAGGTGTACATAAATAACGTAAATATTATTCAAAAATAATGTTTTTCAATTCAGATAATGTGTTGTTTTGTAGTGCACTATTCATTTTGTAATATATATTATTCATAAATGATGTTGTTCCTTTCAGTAAGAAATGCGGTTTTATTCTTATAAATGTGATGTTGTATAAAATATTATTAATTTTGGAAGAAATACTGTTCGTAAATAATATTATTTAATTCATTAAAAAATGTTGCTCTCTTCAAATAAATGTGCAGTTCTGTGATATGTTATTTCTTCCAGATAAATGTGCTATTTAAGCACAATGATAGTTTTATAAATAATATTGTTGATTCATTAAGAAATATTATTCTCTTCAAATAAATGAGTTATCCTATGAATTATTGTTCATTTGAGATAAATTTATTATTTAAGATATGATGACAGTTTAAGAAATATAATAAAAGTATGAGGGTAACATGTAGTTCGGAAGTTTTTTATCCAAACCCTATAATAAATAAATAAATAAGCTGCAGCCAAGGTAGTAGGTACGTTACACTTCTATGATTTCATAACTTACATCCTTTAGTTTCTTAAAAATAATTTTATCCATATTGCGACTTGCGAGTGCCTACGGCTACTGGTGGGTTGGCTAAACGAAAGCAAAAGGCAAGTGCGGGGGGCTTTTTTTTTTAATAATTAGAATAATAACACAAGGAAGGAAAATTAAGAGAAGTAAAAAGCCGCGATGATGTGGCTGACCGAGAACCATGATCAATTTTTACCCAACCCAACCCAACCCAATGGGGGTGGTTCGGTTTCGGTTTCGGGTTTACCCAACCCATGCTCACCCCTACTTTGGAGTCTTGGAGCAATGATCAAAGAGCCACGTGGTGCTTGCAGTACCTGGGAACAATTAGAAAGAAATGTTACACTTGAAATTCTATTAGGGGCTGCTGCTTTAGTAGCTTCCAATAGGGCTTGGAGTTCGGCTTCCAGTGCTAACTTGCAGAAAGGAAAGCGCCTCCTAGTTCGCAAGTTAGGTTGCACATTAATACCCATTCAAACCTATGCTACAGCTCCCATTTTGATAAATTGCCCCCATGCTCCATCTACAATGAAAATATTTAGAGAGTGAAACAAAGACTTTTGTTTGTTTGATCCCCTTACATGACATAGGGGATGTGGTTGAAGAAAGAATGATTATATTTAATTTGGTATCCTCTCGATGTCATGATTTGTTGAATTAACACGTCCCATCTTGCTATAATTGATTGGACATGAAATGTTGCATACTAAAAGACACACTTATTTCTATCTAACCAAATTAGCTAAAAAATTGAGACTAGGTAGACAAGCCACTTATACTATTTTTTTTTTTTCTGCTTGCAAGCATAGCAGAAAGCCAAGCTTCAAATGTCAGAAAAATCCCACTTACAGAAATAGAAGAAGTTACCTCATACTTTACACAGACCCTAACATTCCCAAAATAAATGGTAAGCCATTTCACGTGCTGCATGACACCTAGCGCATATGTGGGTTGGGAGGCCTCCGTGTGTTGCTAGATTACTTGCTGTGGGTTTTGAAACTGTGTTGGGGATAAGAGAAGGAAGGTGAGTGTAATTTATCCTCAGATAAATATGTTGTTATTTATGCGTGGAGACAGCTGAAGGCCCAAACATCACGTGGAAGTGAAATTGACCAAAGGGAAAACAATTTAAAACAGCACAAGTGTTTGGCTAAAACATTTTGGAGCTTAATTTAGCTATCTTTCCAAACACAGCAATATTATATATATAAAGATTAAAGAATCCCTTCCCCACCCACTTTATATTTTTGTTATCTCCAAGTCGTTTTCTCTTGGTAAGCCACTCTTCGCCATCCCTATCGTTTCCCTCCATTTCTTTTCCTACATTCGTTTCCATTCGAACGGACCATATATGGAGCGGCAGCATGTCAACATGCACAGAGCGCGTGCTCCGCGCGTGTGTAGTCAGAAATTTCTAACGCACTTTGGGGCCATGAGGTTTGATGGAAGAGGAGGGCCGTGGGGCCCATCTGCTGACCCGGATAAATATCGGACCCATCCCGTAACGATGCCACGTAGCCCCACCCCACAGCATCCGTTATAATTATAGGTCACGGTGTCCCTCCCTCGTCTTGCAGAAAGAAATGCGACAACGCAAAGTCCAGATGCGGCAGGACCAGGAAAGAGAAAATTAGTTTCTGAACGAGCTGCAGCAAATTATAGAGGGGAAAAGAACAGATAGAAAAATGGAGGATGGAAAGGACGTCGTGGCACCGTTTGTGGCGAAGACTTATCAGATGGTGAACGATCCCACGACGGTAATGCTCATCACTTGGGGCAAAGCCAACAACAGCTTCATCGTCGTTGACCCTCTCGATTTCTCCCAGAAAATCCTCCCTGCCTATTTCAAGCACAATAACTTCTCCAGCTTCGTCCGCCAGCTCAACACTTATGTGAGTCGCTGTCTACCCGTCTGATTATATACATGTTTGGCCACGGCGTTTTATTGAATACAGTAAATATATATATATAGTACTAGATAGATAGTACTGTTCATTTCTCTTTTTTAATTAATCACGGGGAAAAAAAACTGTGATTATTGTCAGGGGTTTAAGAAGGTGGATCCAGATAAATGGGAATTCGCGAACGAGTGGTTTCTTAGGGGGCAGAAGCATCTGCTGAAGAACATAGTCAGGAGGAAGCACTGCAAGAATCCGCACAGAAATGGGGACTTGGACAACGAAGATTTGGTGATGGAGATAGCGAGGTTGAGGGAGGAGCAGAAGGCGCTGGAGGATGAGCTTCTGGGGATGAACAAGCGCCTCGAGGCCACAGAGAGACGGCCGCACCAAATGATGGTCTTTCTCAACCGGGTCGTTGAGGACCCAGACCTCCTCCCTCGTATCATGCTCCAGAAGGAGCGGACGCGCCAGATCACGGCGGAGAAGCATCGTCGCTTATTGATTTCCTCCTCCCCCACTACCTCCTCCGGAAGTATTGGCGCTTCGGGTTCGTTGAAGTCGGAGGAGGAGCCGCATGAAGGGGCTATAGGGGTGGTTTCGGAGTCCCCGGAATCCGGGTTGAACAATATCGACGGGTTCGGTAGTCCTAGTATTTACGGGTCGTCGTCATCCCCAGAGGACACCGTCGGGTTCTATGATAGCGGGTCGATGGTTA
Organism: Aquilaria sinensis; assembly: GCA_005392925.1. Lineage (NCBI taxonomy): Eukaryota > Viridiplantae > Streptophyta > Magnoliopsida > Malvales > Thymelaeaceae > Aquilaria > Aquilaria sinensis. Next base: position 67,581 of record SMDT01002959.1, on the reverse strand, counting down.
GCTATGATTGCGCCACCGGGGTTCGGTTACCTGCAGCTATGACAACGGCGGAGACAGGGAGCACCGCGTCGGAGGGTCGAATTGCGAGTATGGGGTCTTTCGGGGAAATGGCAGCGGGGTTAGAGGGTCGCCCATCACCGCCTTACCCCTTCTCTTTGTTTGGTGGTGCCCTTCAGCTTTAGGTGGCACCTTATTATTAGTCGAGACTAATGGCTTTCGCTTCTCGCTTATTTTTCGCTCAGGCGCTAGCTTCAGCTGTAAAATGTAAATTCCGGACTAATGATTTCTTTGTAAATTTAAGGGAAAATAGACCAATTTTCGTTAGAGTATGAGCCATGTTGTTTATTAGTTTTAAATTGACTCTTCTTTGAACCATCATTAATACTGTACAGTTTAACCTCCGTAAATTATCTCCTTCAAATTCTCACCGAAAACTTTGAACTAAATTTTTTTTTCTTTTGAATTCGAAGTAGATAGCTAAAATTTTAGATTTGTCACTTTATTAAACATTGTAGAGAATAGTTAGAGTAATCAAACCATATAAAAAATTTTAAAACTCTAGAACTTTTGGTTACCAACTGCCAACAAACAACTACTCTCAGACCACCGTTTTATAACAGCTGGCAAAAAAAGGTGTCTAGATTTTTGAAATATTTCTATGGCTCAATTCTTCTTACTCATCTCTAAAACTTTAATTAGAGTATTAAATTCAAAATCTTAGCTTATCACCTCCAAATTCTCACCAAAACATTAAAACTAAAAAATTTTCATGTTCATGGTTAAATTTCTTTTTAGACCCTCAATTTAGTTCATTTGGTCCATTTTAATAGTAGAGTTAGTGGAGGCCAAATGATGCAGCATTGATGGTAGTTCTGTGATGAATAAATAACAATTGATAATTTCAAAATGAATAAGCAATATGGGTCATGATTTAGAAATATTTTAAGCCATAGCCCTAAATTTAATTAAGACCATAACCCTAAATTTAATTAAGTTATTGTGTCTAAATACCAAATTTAGCGATAAAATTATATCCATATTGTTGACACTCAATTTTGTCCTTGTACTAATTTTTATTTAGTTTTAGCATAGGAAAAATTAGTTTATGAGCATTTTTGTTATGTATGGCACAATTTAGTCATTTGCTAGGACATTTGCAGCATTTTGGTTATTTTAGGGTTTGCGTAATTAGTTGGCCTAGTTACATTTAGATTACATTGTTATTTTGTGTTATGCATTTTTAGGAATTTAGAATGGTTATTAAGGTGAAATAGGCACTATTTTAGTTTAGGCACAAATTTAGAGTCTTAAGAGTCATTTTGAGATTAGTTTAGGCAAAGAAGAAATTTTGGGGGCAAGACAAAGTTTTTAAAAAGTTCTGGGCAAAATTGGTGGTTTTGGTGCAAATCTAAGGCAAATCGGACATTTTATAAAATTCAAGCAAAATCTGGGTTTTTTTTTTTTTACAAAGCTTTGGGCTAATTTGACAAATCCTAAAAGTTTTGGGTTAAATTGAAATTTCATGAAAAATCTAGGACTAGTTTAACATGTTAAGGGTTTTTGTGGACCAAGACTAGTATTTAAACCATATTTTACCCTAAGAGATTTAAATCTCTAAAAATTCAATTTTGATAAGGCTTAATCTCAAATTTGGTTATTAATCACGTTCAAGACACTTGCACTATAAATAGGAGCCATTATTCAAAAGAAAAGGAAGGAAATAAAAAATAAAAAATTCACAAAAACCCTAAGGGTGTGTTTAGTTTCAAAAAAAATTCTAAAAATTAGAAAATGGAAAGAAAACATGTTTAGTTTAATTTTTTTTTTCATTTTTTTGGAAAACAATTTTCCATGTTAGTAAAAGTTAGAAAACTTAGATTTAGTTGTTTTCCATTTTTCTAAAAACAGGAAAATCCATTGGCCTCCTTCTCTCATGAATCCCGATCGACCACCTCCTCCATTGCCTTCGACCTTTTACCTTCTCCATCTTTGCACGCCGACATTGGTGACAATCCAAGTATTCTCTCTATCTCTATCTCTCTCTCTCTCTTTTTCTTTCTCTCCCTCTCTCTCTCTCTCCCTTGTCCTCCTCTCTATCTCATTTTCTCACACTCTTTCTCTCCCTCGTCCTCCTCTCTATCTCATTTTCTCAATTATGATTTGTCTTCCTTCTTCAATCTTCGACCTTGTGCTTTATTATACGGCAGTACATACACTACATCTACTGTTAGGTGACTACTTTTGTCGAGTATTCTTCTGATTTTTTCAATTCCCTTTTCTAGAAGGGCATTAATGGATAGAACAAGTTTGATCATTGGTGGTGATGATGTTGTGAAGCAAGCTAGCCAGCTGCTTTTTCAAGTTAATTGTAGTGTAGCGCTAACGAATCAATGATATGCTAATTTTCTGCTTAATTAAGTTATGATGAGTTGGGTATTTCATTAATTGAACCTTTTAATCGTAATAATTCTCCTTGAATTCAATTTGTTTTTCATTATACTTTCCCAACCCAGACCAGACCAGACCAATATGATCTTAGCTTTCTGTCAATTCATATGGATCTACTAGTTTCCAAATTTCATTTGTTTTCTTGATGATATGTAAGGTCTCAAAAAGAAATAACTAGCTAATTAAATATAGGGCTATGGTCTCAAAGAAAGAGAGAAATAATTATTAATTTGTATTGGGTTGTATGTCAATTAATTGATCCTATAAGAATTGGTATGCTCTTTGTCTTTGAAATTTTTTTCTGCTAAACAGACTGAATCAAATCCTAATTTCGTTGCAGGAGTGAATTAAGGCCCAAACTACAATGTTTTGGTTGTAACTATAAAATCGTGTTTTTATTGGACTTGCTAAGTAGTTGCATATACCTAAATATTGAATTTCGCCTAGCAAGACTTATAGTTACATTATCTTAAATAATCTTTGCTTAATAAAAAATAGTTTAATTTATGAATTTTGAAGCTATTACTTCTTATTTTATGAAAGTTATTTCTCTTTTATTGTAGTTGGCTCCACATTTTTATTGATTTTTTTATCCTAAAACTCTATTTCTTAATAATTTTTTAATATTATGACCATGATAGCACTTTTTATTAGATGAGCATTTTTTTTATATATAAGTATTACATTTGAATGTTTTAATCATAAAAAAATATAAAATCTTGTTATAAAAAAATTTATAAACTAAACATATTTTTCAATTTCTCATTTCTAGAAATTATTTTCTTTATGGAAACAACTAAATATATTTTATAAAAGGTATTTTAGAAAACTGCACCTAAAAAATGAAAACTAAAAATAGGAAAAACAAAAACTGTTTTCACATCCAAACGCCACTCAAGCATTTTGAGAAAAGAGGAAACCGCAAGGACCCTTCTCTCGTTGCCCTCATACCCAAAAAAGTTGAGCTTTACCCCAGAATTCCGCCACCGGTGGGTACCGCCCCTACTGCTGCTCGACACCTCCAGCCTCCTAACGCCACCACCAGTTGTCGCCTATGGTAGAAGAACGCCACTCTTGCCTTGCCCCACGCTGCGCCATCAGTCCCAGTTGTTTCTCGCCGCTGTCTGTGCTAGTCAAAAGAGAGGAGGAGAATCGCACTCCAACGCCGCGTCTTCGTCTTCGGTTCGCCATCATCAATCGGACCCCCCGCATCCGCGTATTCGAAGGTCGCTCATTCCGTTTCCAGCAGAGCCCAGGCGTCCGTTCGCTCCATCGTCGCCAATTTAGCGAGAAATCGAAGGAGACCCGGCTCCTTAACCCGCTAGACCCATTTTTCAGGTTGCAGTCGACTCCAATCAACCATCTCTTTTTGGTATAACTCCTGTCTTGTCCCTGGCCTTTTTAATTTATTCATCTATAGCACTAACAGTTTTTCTCTTTTGTAGATTGGTCACTAACAACAAGCTTTTTATTATTTTTATTTTTTGTTTATTTGTCCATGCATCAAATTTAGCTATTAAATTCAGGAATATAACTTAGGATATTTAGTTGTTTACCTTTTTTTTTTTTTAATTTTAGAATAGTTTAATTTTTATCTCATAATGCTTCTTAAAAAATGATAATACGTAAAAATTATTTGTTATGTTAGTTACTTAATTGTTTAGATAATTTAATTTACATAATCTTTTTAAAAGTTAGAAAAATAATTAAATTTAGGTAATTATAAAATACGTAATAAATCTTCAAAGATCCATTATTGATAGATTTGATGAAATCCTGAAATGGATTATTTGTTCAAAATCGATTAGTTTGGTAAAGCTCGCGGTTTGAACAAGATGTTCCTTTCAAATTCCTGGTGGATTTAAGGATTGCATATCCGGTTGGTCTAGTAAAATTCACGGTTTATAATTAAATTAAAAATTAAACTAAATAAAATTCATAATTTTTTTTTATCAAAGGTTAGGAAACAAAAATTTAGGAAAATGATAAAATTGTACCTCCATGGTACCAATTTATGAGCGCTAGAATAAAGTTATTTTAGCGTAATTGATTTATGATCTTAAAATTTTTCGTAGAACATAATAGGTGTCCAATCTGATGGTTGATGGTATCATGTAAGATCCTAGTTCAGAGGTGTACTGGACTTTAAAGATAAATCCTCCATACAAAGACAATGTTAGAGCCTCGGGGTGTTATCTCGAAAGAAACCCTCCGACTGTCAAATTAAATTTCTGGTCAGCAGAGAGCAAGGATGATTAAGAGGATGCAAAGTTGGAATCACATGCCTTGGGACTAGTGACTAAAAAGACTTATATAACCAAGAATGATCAGAATAAATAGCTTCTAGAAAAGAATCCTTACTAATCTCTTGATTTCAAGACCTTAGTTCCTTTATGAATAAGAGTCTCCTTTGTTAACTTATTAGGCTTCACGGCACCATATTCATATGGTAGGAATCGTGGGCCTTGTATTGGACTTGTTTCCTACCAATGGGTCTCATCTCATAAGAAAATATGGGATGGGGTCCTACATTTTTTCAGACAGTGTCATCTCGAAAGGTGTTCTTCTCTTCTCATAGGGGGGTGCGACCCCTATGAGCATCCCATTAACCATCGTCATTTTTCTAGGAGGGGTGTGACATCTCCCTAAGCAGCTTCTTGAGGAAGTTATGGAAACGTCATAGTTTGCATGTTATTTTCTTACTTTGTGTTGTTGTTGCATGTGACAGGCCTAACGGTCTGGAGGGGAGGTGAGGCAATGTTCATTTAATGCTCTTGAAAGAGGTGACCAGGCATGGTCATCTTTGACAGCTGTTCGTAGCCACGTGTCCTCTTCTTAATGGGCTAAAAATTCGTAATGATTACAGCAATGGTTTTCAAGGAAGTAACCTAGAGGTCATGGATTTTCCTATATATATGGTAGGGATTTTTCACTTTTTTTTTTTCATTGCTTCACTGCTTTCTTGCACTGTGCTTCTCATTGCTTTTGCTTGCTTAGCGTTCTCTGCCATTATTACCAAATCTTCTTTTAGCCCACTTCTCCGTCAAGCTTTGTTTGATTAAGTAACAAGCCCTTTTTTCCCTTCATTAGTTTAGCATTTGTTTTGTTTTTTTTTTTAGCATTTTTTTTTTGGTTTTTTGTTGTTTTGGACCATATCAGTCGTTTCTCCGCCAGCCCTGTTATGCTGGCAACAGCCCTAATGTGTGCACAACGGTTTTTCTAGATAATGTCTACTAAATCTTTATCTTGGGCTGCCTCCGGCGAGTCCGATTCAGTAAGGCCACCGTTTTTCCCCAATGTTTAGGTGCTAAAGAGGGTGGTGACGTAACACAATGAAAGGACTCTAGCAACCAACTTGTAGTGATATTATTAGCTCAACGGTGTTGTGACCATTTTTTCTTGTGATCGAGCTTTGGCAGATAAAGGCCTGGAGGGTGGCGATAAAGGGATAGAGTAGTTCAGCGATCATTACCAGGTGCCACCGTCAGAACTGACTCCCTAACTCATTAATGCATATCAACGGGCTTCATTATTTGTTGTAAGATGGCCATGGTGAGCCCAGTGCCAGAAGTTTTCCTTTAGTTTTACATAAGGGTGAAAGTTTTGGGTTTTGAGTGACATTTAGGCTGAAATCTAAAATAAATGTACTTTCTCAAAATCTGAAAATCCCAATCTGAATTGACCTAAAATGGAGAGAGAACTCGAACTGAGTCTAACAAAAATATATAGTTGGGGTCGGGTTGGGTCAAATTTACCCAATACTCCACCGCTGGTAGCTATTTTTTCTGCCATGAAGGCCGGAGGACGACAGCATGAGGAACAACATGATGGATAATACGAAGAATGACAATGCAAAAGACGATGAATGAATGATGTGAAGGATAGAGGATGACAAATGCAAAGCATGATGCGTAGGATGATAGACAACTACATGAGGGCAACAATCGAGGAAAGACAACGGCGGATGGTATGTGAGTGCGAGGGCGATGCGATGGGAAGAAAGCATATGTGAGATGAAACGCGATGGGCAGAGACTGGCTTACTGATAAGCGGCGGTCAGGTGAGTGAAAGAGTGAAGGTTGCAACAATGTTAGAAATAGTTAGGGGGAAAGCGGGCTTGGGCTAGGAATGGGTTGGGAAATAGTTAGTTTAAAGGTAGGCTTTGTTTAGGAATGGGCTGAGAAATAGTTAAGTTAAGGCTGGGCTAGGCTTGTTCTAGGAATGGACTGGAATAGGAATATCGGGTTAGTCGGGCTAATTTGGGTTTGACCCGAACCGACCTAATGTTCACTTTTGGAAATCAGGTTGGTTTTGGGCTAACCTAAATATTACTCCTTCCCTCCATTGGCCCGATCATAACATGAAAAATTCTTGTTTCGAGTTAGGGTAAAAATGTTTTACCTCTATTTTTACATGTTGGACTTGAAGAAAATTCCAGTTTTTTCCACGTTGCTACCATCAATCATAGGAGGAACAAGTCATTCGGCTTTGTTTCCTGCAAAAATTCACGGGCAGGGTGGAAGGATCGCTTCTTCTTTACACTGAGAGAATAGACGTGGGGCTCTCGTGCAAGTTTGCCAACATGCTACGACAGGCCCTCGTTTAATGACTTCCTATACATAAAGGCTCTAAGGGTCGTCGCTCTTACTACAGGCTTGTCTCCTTACTTGAATTAATAGTGGTGAATAATAATTTTTTAAAGTTGTTCCCCATCTACTACTTGGATATCGACGAGCCCACCCCTCAGGTGGGTGTGTATTAGCAGGGCCTACCTTAGTTATCCCGATTCAATTGGGAGAAGGGTAAAAAAAAGAAATTGGAATCTTTCACAAACATTCTATTTTCCTTGATTTTCTTACTTTTGACTGGTCCAAATCCCTTATTTTTCCTTTGCAGGGTTAAGTAGTCACACCAAGAAGTATCTAAAAAGGTGTAAGAGCGTCACCAATGCCTTGGGCAATGCTAGGAAGATCTTCATCCTACCAGTTAAATTAGCACATGCTAGGAGGTTGGCTTATAAACTTTCGAGGGCTTTTACTTCCAAACCGGCCTTTAAAGTAGTAGAGGTACTTGAGCCTTCGGGGAGCGACTTTATTGCTGCGCAAAAGATCTTGCCCCTAGGCCCCAACAGGGACCGATACCACATGTAATGGCAGGAGTAGGAGAGCAATAAACAGCTATTCCATCCTCTATATTGGTTCCGTAGACTATTGTGGGTCTTTTCGTTCAGCCCCTCTAAAGAAGCATGCCAAAACCCCCTGAGCCCCTTCTTAATGATGACCCAAAGGCTCTGAAGTAGAAGGCAACCAAGGAGGGGGCCCCGAATAAGAAAGCTGCTGGGGAGTTGTCGGAGAAAGCACCTGGCCAACTGCCCCCCTCTTACACATGCCCCGAATATCCTTAATAATGTGTCTTCCTCTCATCCGGGCCCATCAAGTTGGCTGTGGACGAGCGCTTTTAACTTCGTGTGCTGATCCTTGTGCATGGTCATGTGCAGAAAGCAAAATTTGGCAATAAGGAACATTGCACATGACCATGTCTTTAACCCTCAATGGTCAGTGGGTATTTACAAGTCAATCCTTAAGGATCAATCTAACATTACCCATTAGATCCTTGAGTGGTTGAAGAGCCTCAGGGATCAGCATTTCCTTGCCCACTATCCTTGGGCGAAGGGCAGCCACCCGATGAGCATAGGTTGCAGCCTTCTCTAAGTATATTTTTGTGTAATTTTAATGGCTTTTGTGTTTGGCTGGCTTTAATTAGTACAATTTGATAATAGGCCTTACCTATGACCATGGGGGGCGATGTGTGATCCATGAGAGGCTATATAGTCCCTTAATTCTTAAGTTGAGGCCTTACGATGCATTAGGGTCTTTTTAGAGAAAAAGCTAAAGAACAAGTACTCCGCTCAAAGTACCTTAATAAGAGACCTCAAATCGATGAAGATGGCCAAGGAGGTGGAAGAGGGCCATGCCAAATAACTGGAAAAGGAGTCAGGGAAGCTGTGGGACGTTTTTAAGTCGTCTAAGAAGAATGAGGCAGAGGCCTAAAAAAGGGCAGTTGCTTGATGTCTTTGCTGAAAGCGGCAGAATCCAAAATTGATGTTGTCGAAGTGACTCTAACTATAAATGAGTATGCACCATTAGGCCCGATGACTGTCATGGACAAGGCCAGCTCTAGCTCAATTGCTATTATAATGCCTTTCGTAAAGCGAATTGTGCAAGTTGGCTTTATGGGGCATGATAGCCATCTAACGTATCAATGTATTTAGACTTAGGTTCACACTCGTGTTAACGAGCTTGACTCACACCTCTAAAAGGTTAAAAAAGGGCTCAGAAAAGATGTCTTTCTTGAATTCAAGGAAGGATTTTTTTTCTACCATTTTCAGGTGGAATGAGTCAGGTTGGACCTAGATCTTTCATTCTTATCTGCCTACGAGGATCTAGGTCCAAATTATGACCTGTGGCCAATGAACGAGAACGCTGCGATTCCTAGATTTGATGAAGATGTGTCAGCGATAGACGTTGATGGGGCTCTTATTCCAAATGAATATTATGGGGCCTCGCTACACCTCATCTCCTTAGCTTGTAATTTTTATTTTTATTTTTATTTTTTATAATTTTGACTAATAATGAAATTTGGATTTTGCCCAATAGTTCCGAATGAGATGTTTATGAGCTTTCTTATTATTTTGTTCATTGGAGTGTGTTATAGTAGTTTTGTAGCATTATGCTTAAGTTTTTGGAGGGTCACTATGATGCCTCAACCATTGACTTTATAAATGACTTCATGTTTAGGTGATTGAAAGGGTGTCGTAGTTCATGTTAGAGAGCCATTTGGGAAAATCCTCTAAGAACATCTTGAAAATCATCCAAAATGAGTGTTTTTATTTCAAGCTCAATAAAGAATCACATATCGATCCCTACAAAATATACGGACATCATTATGCAAAATAAGGTAACAAGACATCGGAATGATAATTCCTTTGCAGCCTTCTCCCATCAGGACTTGATAACTCATAAACTCCACATCTAATCTTTACAGTGACTAAGTAGGGTCCGCCTTAGTTTAGTCTTAGGGCTTCATGCCTTGAGTTTCTCCCAGTTAACTCTGTTTTGATGATAGGCATGTCACCTATTTGTATGTTCTTCTTTTTCATCCTCCCATTATGAGTGGAGGCGGTTCGTTACTTGAAGGTCGTCATGCAAACCTTCGTGTCTTCTCTCAGCTCTTCCAGAAAGTCAATGCTCCATTCCAGTCCTTGGTTATTCGTGCCCGAGTGATAAACTTGAGTTTATAGCATTGGGTAGGACATTTCTACTAGGATGAGGACATTAGTCTTGTAAGCCATCATAAAATGGGACTCTCTAATTGGCCTCCGGGGTGTCATTTTGTAGTCCCATAATACACTTAGTAATTCTTCAGTCCATTTGCCTTTGACTTCCCACAACCTTTTCTTTAGGCCATCTTTGATGGACCTATGAATTATTTCCACTTGGTAATTTTATTGAGGATGTGATATGGCCACAAAATAAAGGCAAATACCCCTTGCTACTGTAAATTCGCGTACTTGTTGGTTATCGAATTACTTGCCATTATCATTGACAATGGTTCTTAGGCATCCGAATTGATAGGTAATGTTTTTCTACATGAACTTAATTACTTGGGAAGCTATAATAGATGCTAGGGATTTTGCTTCCACCTATTTAGTGATATAGTCAACTATCACGATGCAATATTTGACCTACCTTGAAGCAGTGGGAAGTGCCCCAATCAAGTCCAATCCCCACATGGCGAAGGGCCAAGGGTCTGCAACCATTGAAGCATTAGAGAAGGGTAGTCTTTGGACTCGTGAATTAAGCTGGCAGGGGTGGCATCACCAGGCTAGTTCTTTAGCATCTCTTTAGAATTTGGCCAAAAGTAACATTGTCGTAAGGTTTTATGGGCCAAGGTGTTAACTCCGATATGGCTTAACATTCTCCTTGGTAGATTTCTTAAAGGATCTTCTACCCTATCCTAGAGTGTTATATATTTCTACAAGGGATAAGCAAACCTTCGTCCGTATAGTTTATTCCTGATGATGACAAACCCCATAGCTTAAATCTTGGTCCTCCTCTTCTCTTTGGATGTCCCTTCTAAGGTTCTAGTTTCTATGTAGGGTGAAATTGGCTTTCTTCAGCCATTTTTAAGAGCCATGTATCCTATATGGTATATGGAGGGTTCTACAAGTTCTTTCGTTAAGGCTTATTATCGGCCTTTTGAAAGGGCATCATTATCAAATATTTTGTTGTCTTTAAGTATTTGCAAAGAGTGAGTTCTTTGGCCCATGCTGTTCTGACGACTTAATTCTCTATCAGCTATGAACCACTGTGTATCAGTAGGCATCATACCCCCACCCGACTAGCCATCTATGGCCCTGCTAAGAGGGCTTCGTATTCAATAATATTATTTGTGACTATGAATTAGAATTTAATTCTAAACATTTCTTCCATGTCCATTGAGCCTTTAAGTACAATCGCTTCCCCTCAAATTTTGGGCCCTCAGGCCCCATCAACATACATTTCCCAAAGTAAGGCTTTTATGACTTGTCTTTTCTCCCATGCCTCTGCCTCAGGATGCATCATTTCAGCAACAAAATTCACAAAATCTTTTGCCTTAATGGCCCTTTGGGGTTTGTAGGTGATGCTTTGTTCTCCTAACTTTATGCACCATTTGGCAAGTCTTTTAGACTTATCTGGTCTTTGTAATGTGTCCTGTAAGGGTAGTTCCATACAGACAATGATGTAGTGCGTCTAAAAGCATGGGCATAGTTTTTGAAAAGCCATAATGAGTACTATGATCGCTTTTTAAAGCATCAGGTATTGGCATTCTGTCCCTTAAAGGGTTCGACTGGCATAATATACAAGCCATTATTCCGCCCCACTTTTTTGTATGAGAATAGTGTTGATGGAGCTTTTTGTTACGACTAGGTAAAGTACAAGGGGTTTATCGGGCTTTGACTGCCTTAATGTTGGGAGGTGTTGTAGGTAGTCCTTGATCTGTTTGAAGGTTTTGTGACATTCATCCATCCATTCAAATGTAGAGTTTTTTTTAATATTAAAAAAAAAAGGTTTGCAGCAATCTCTGAATTGTGACATGAATAGTTCGAGTGCTGTTAGTCTTCCAATAAATTTCTGGACATCTTTTTTACTCTAGGGGTTGAACATCATAATGATAGCCTTAACTTTATTTGGCTTGGCATCGATCCCTCTATCAGAGACCATGCAACCTAGAAATTTGTCGGCTCCTTACCCAAAGGTGTATTTTTAGGGGTTAAGCCTCATGTTAAATGGGCGCATCCCGTGAAAGGTTTCACGAAAGACATCAAAATGGTGTTGTATTGCTCAATTTTTGACAATCATGTTATCAACGTATACCTCCATATTTTTTTTCTCAATTATTTAGTGAATAGTTAATTCATAAGTCTCTGATAGGTGGCTCCAACATTTTTTAGTCTAAATGGCATTCGCTGATAACAGTAGGCTACCTCTCCAATCATGAGTGCCATTTTTCCTTCGTCTTTCGGGTGTATGAGGATTTTGTGGTAATCATTGAAGGCATTCACAAAAGACAATATTTTGAATTTAAGGGCGGCATCAATCAATTAGTCTCTTAAGGGAAATGGTCATAGGTTTTTTGGGTAGGTATCATTGAGGTTTGTGTAATTGATGTTCATGTGTCATTCATCGTTTTCCTTTTTAACCAAAATAATGTTTACGAGCCATTCTAGGTGTTGTACTTCTTGAATGATACTAGCTTTTAATAACCTATCAACTTCATCTTTAACAAAATCTCATCTCCCAAGTGTCATACTGCACTTTTTCTGTTGTACTGGTTGGGTGATGGGTTTTACTTGCATTCTGTAAATGATGATTTCTGGGTCTATTCCCAGTGTTTTAGGGAGACCATGTAAAAATATCAAAATTGGCCTTTAGAAATTAAGTAAATGACTGTCTTACTTCTGAGAGAAGATTATTGTCAATGTTTAGGGTCTTTCTGGGGGCTACCTATACTAGCTCGGTGTCCTTAGATAGTGTCACACCAGCTTTATTCTCTTCTAGGGGAAGGTGTTGTTTCTTTTCCTCTGCTAGTACTAGTTGGTTGTCTCTTTTGGTCTCTATAAGGTGGCCACATGCTTACATTAAATCAAGGCCAGGTTAATAAAAATGGTAGCATCCCCCACAAGGGTAGTGAAAAGTATCATTAGCCACCAAATATTAGATTAAATATGAAATTATACCTAGGCTGATCTTTCGAGTATGGCGTTGTATAGTGACGGGACATCTAATACTAGGAATTCTATTGTATGTGAATCACAAGTTATTCTTCCTTCTTTATTTGTGCCTATTAGCATGAAGGGTAGATTAATAGTTCCAAGAGTTGAGACCTCTTTTTCCCTACTCTAAAGGTCGGTCCTGATGTGAAGGATAATGCTGATCTCTAAATCTTGATTTTTTTTAGCAATTTGGCAAAAAAAGATATTCATATTGGCCTCAATGTCTAAATAGACTCTTTCCACATCAAAGTTATTAATTCTGGCTCTAAATACTAACGGATCCATATGTGGGACAAGCACTCTCAAACCATCGGGCGTAGTTAAGACCTTGTTAAGATTAGCTACCTTTAACTGAGCAACTTTTTGGCCCTTTCGCTTTCTAGCTATTGATGGCTCTTTTTTAGTTATCATGTGGATAACCTCAGCTGGTGGCCCAGGGTTCCTATGACCCCTTAAGGAGGATCTCTGTCTTTCCTACCTTTGTCCTCAATCGCGATGATTTTCATCATTTTTTCTGCATAACCTCTCCTCCTATTTCTGACAAGGGGACAGTTGTCTAAAAAGATACCTCTTTAGCTTCGCTACTTGAATCATCTTTTCCAGAAGCTTTTTCAGCTGCCAAAATTCATTGGTATCATGCCCCTTGTCCATATGATACCTATAGTACATCTACGTAACCCTCTTGCTTGAAGGTTGCATTGGTGATGGCTATTTTAGGACTTTGTTTTTTCTTTCTAGGGCGTATAGGATATTTGACCTGGTCTTTTTCAATGGCAGGAAAACCAGTTTTATTCATGTGTGCTCTTCACCTCCATTTTTTTTCTTAGACCCACCATCCTTACTTATGAGTTGTTCCTTCAATCCCTGTGGTCGATTAAGTTCCTTGGCGTGTATGTACTGAGTAACTCAGCAGAGAAACTCTTTTATATCTTTTATAGGGTTCTTGTGGAGGTCACAGACCAATCATCAAATCTCATTCCAATTTCTAAGTAATAGCAACCAAGTGTAGCTCTAGGGATAGCCCCTGTACCTACACGGCTTAAGTGTTAAATTTTTGGACGAAATCCTTTAGGGATTCATCGTGGCCTTGTTGGATCCTTAGAAGATGAACCACAATCTTAAGGGTTGGGCGACTCCCTAAGAAGTGACGTAAAAAGGCTTGAGAAAAATCCTTAAATAAGAAAAAATAACACCCTTGATAGGTCCCAGACCAAAAAGTAACGGCACTTGTCAGCAATGAACTGAAAGGTTTACACATGATCACGTTTAAGGCTTATTCCAACCTCATAAAGGTGATGTTTCTTTGCAAATGGTTGATCGGGTAGGTAAGACCATTGTACAGGTCAATTTTAGGCATGCAAAACCCTTCAAGGGAAAGGCGTATTAATTATTTCATCCATAAAAGGTTGGAGGCATATATATTCGATATCAGCACCAATGCCTAGACTTTCTCTCAGAGGCTTAAGGGCTCGCATGCGCTACTCCATTTGATTAAGTCTCTATAGAATGGCATTAATCTCGCTGCCTCCATGGCCACCAGATTGATGTAAAAAAATCATGGGGCTCGGGGGCCTACATTCTTCGGAACAGATCTTGAGGTAGAGCTTGGCAAGGCTCGCCCAGCACCAAGTGGCTTTCTGCAGCTTCTTTTGGGGCCTTGGGTAGGGCCTTCTGAATCTCCTGCTACAATGTCTTTTTAGGTTGCTCAAACAAGGCGTGCTGTAAAGCATGGAATTGATTATCGTCTAAGAGTGCGAGGCTTGGGCTTTTTCCTTTCACGGGGGTCCATTTGAAGGGCTAGGGGTTCCTCAGGGTCAACCCTTTGGCAAGCCTTATCACTTACGGGCACCACAGATCTAGCGGGATGATGGCTCTCTTGCTTATTATCTAGTTGGTCCTAGTTTTCCATGTAAGATCTTTGGGTATTCACCATCATTACCACAGACAACGCCAATTTGATAGTTGATGGGATCGTGTAGGATCTTGGTTCGGAGATCTAGTGGACCTTAAAGATGAATCTTATATATAAAGACAACGTCAGACTCCCTGGGTGTTATCCCAAGGGAAATTCTCTGATAGTCAAATTAGATTTCTAGTGAGCGGAAAGCAATGAGAAGTGAGAGGCTATAGAGTTAGAATCACATACCCCGGGACTGATGATTGAAAGGGCTTATATAGTTGAGAATGATCTGAATAAGTAGCTCCTAAATAAAAATCCTTCAGCTAATCCCGCGATCTCAGGATCTTATTTCCTTTGTGAATATGGCTCTTCTATGTTAACTTATTGGGCTTCTCGCACTAGATTCATAGGACTAAAATTTAATCATCTTGGACCCTGTATTGAGCCTATTTTTTTACCATAATCGACCTAAATAAAATTAATTAGTGGCGACTCCTAAACGGTTGCTACACATATTAAATGAAGAACACGATAATCCCATTCAGAAAATCACTAAGCAATTAGGATTGTGAATAAATCAAATGAGTTTAAAGGTTACAATAACAAGTACGTAAAACTGTTCGTTCGATTAATAACAAATATTTTCAAATATTTAAAATTTTATAGTTGCTGTGTATTAGTTTTAAAAAGTTTTACGACAAGAATTGGTGTCGTGAGTGTCTTTTAACACACTTATTCCATCTCAATTTCTAAGGGTTCTTTCAGCCGGACAATGACAATGAGAATCCTTAAGTCTTTCGTTACTCACAATTTATTCCTCAGGCCATGCATTACTCATTAGTCATTATTGAACCTCTCCAATTACCATTTCTCAATTTTTTGGGGGGTAAATACTAGACAAGTTAACTTCTATTGAACTTTAATAAAATTGTTCCCGACTTCTCTTTTCCCTCTAAAAAATCTCAAAATTCAGTTTACAATTTTTCATTTCGATAACAAAAGTTTTAATTAAATCTATATTGATCATAGTTTTCTATATAAAAAATGGGCCAAAATGTGCATATGGTCCCTTAACTTTACCAACTCTAACGATTTAATCCTTTATTTTTGACTCAGTACAGGTTAGTCCCTTAACTTTGAAAAAGTTAGCAATTTAGTCTAAAATGGATGGTAGGCTAGACGGTATTAAAATTTTTGCTGATGTAACGTGGGCCATCTCCGTTTTCCTTTCTTCTCCCTCTCCCGACACCGTCTCTCTTCCCCTCACCAGTCGTCACCACTTGTCGGCCATTTCCGTCGCATCTCCGTCAAATCTGGCCTATCTCCATCGTATCCTACTCCTCGTCAAATTTGGCTCCTTGTCGAATTTGGCTCCTCGATGAATCAAAGTTGCTTTGCATTTCAAAGCCCAAATCGAAGTTGTTGATGGGTTTCGGCAGGAAAACATTGATTTGGTTGGTTTCTGGGCTGAAATCGTGGGACGAACAGTCTCTAAACTTCATCCTTGCCTCAGCCTCCATGCTTCCAGCCACCACCGGGGACACAAAACAAAAGGGAGCTCGAGTGCTAGCGCCAACAATTTGGCCAATCACCCACCTCAATTCGCGTCTCCTCGCATCCCCAGCCAACATATGCCTCTTCCGGTTGTCGCTGCACCGCTGTCCCAGTAGAGTCACCCTGCCTCCACCATCGTTACGCCACCGATGGAGAGAATCAAGCCAAAACCCAATTGCAACCCATTTCCTGACCCATATTTAATAGATTGTTTATGCTTGATGTGCAAGAAATGATGGGATTGACATTGTTGGAAGTGATTCCAGAGGACTCAAAGGTGATCAGGACCACAAAGAGAGGTCATCTGCTCATGCCTAATAAGCCACCATCGCTTGCAGGGCTAGCTTTTGAGCAAGCAGCATGGAGGCTTTTGAATTGATAACGTTAAGTCACAAGGTTTCCGAGTTGGACGCTTTCCATCAAAATTGGACTAAATTTTTTAGTTTAGTGAACTTTAGGGACTAACATGCTTAATCTGCAAAGTTAAAGGACTAACTCGCATTAAGTCAGACAAAAAGGACTAACTCGCTTGAGTTTGCCAAGTTGGAGGACCATATGTGCATTTTGGCCTAAAAAAATGACCATAGTTGATAGAATCGTATATTCTCAATTCAAATTATAAGATTATGTTCAGTTTATAATGATTCGATTCAAATCCACATGTGAATCTAAATATGTACTATATCACACAAATGAATTGTTCGATTCTCAATTAAAATAAAATAATTCTCTACTGATGCACAGTTTACTAACGACTGAAATTTCATATTTTGTTCAAATCAAAGAATCGTTTCAGATTGAACTAAAAAAAATAAAAAAGAACAAAATGTACAAAGACTTAAACTATGTTAATTTTGCACAACTACAAAATTAGACTTGTAAATGTTTATTTATTGGAAAAAGATTATTAAATAAGGACAACATGCATAGATTGTATTTTGGAATAAGTAGTGGAGGAAGATCAAACAAGCGGGAAAAGTTTGGAAACCAAGGAATATTTTGCGCAATAACAAAACAAATCAATGATTTGGTCGAACTTTGGCAAAAACACTCAAAATAAACCACTCATATTTGTACTCTGGCTTAATTATAGCACTCACCTTTTATTTTGCCCAATTAAATCAGTAAAGCACACGTCCAGCAGATCGCCAGTCATAATCTTCGAATTGTGTCAATTTCACGACCAGACTATGGAAAATGCACTATTTCGCATATTCTGTTATAATGAAAATGATATGTCCAAAAGAAAACCAGAACCCCAAGCCTTATCTAATAATTTTGAGCATTATCTTAAAAAGGCCTGATTGCAAAAACAGACCCTATCTGACTACATTGAGTGGGTTGATCCAAAATTCAGCATTCAGTGAAAATTGACCCCTCAACTTTGAAATGGCTAGCAGTTCAATCTATGCACCCAATGGCAGTTAGTGGCTGAAGTGGATTTAACGGTGGCCCTGCTGCTCAAAATACTACCGTAGCCCTCAGCCCCGATCCTCCAATGCCACCCGTCTCAGCCTGTCTCCATTGTCACATGTTACCTCATTTTGGCGTTCTTAGGTATCGCCAACCACTGGCGACGCCATTTTGAGGGAGACAAGGTGTTAAATACCATTACCACTACGTATATTGCATCCCAAGTTTTTAAGGTATACCACATGGTATATCGTGCAGCATACTGTTATCGTTTTCACAAAAAAAAACGTTAGAATATTATTTAAGATGACATAAATTCAATAATTTTTTTCATACATTTTATATGTATCCTAATTTTTCTCATAATAGTTTTTTAAATACAAATAAAATATATATGATAGAAGATATTTTTTAATACAAAAAACATAAAAAAATGTTATATATATATATATATATATAGAGCAAAATATAATAATACTTAGAAAGAAACTAATTTATTGATATAAGAGAAAAAAAATAATACTTTAATAATAACAATATATTTTCTAATACCATATTAAGTTTCTAGGTGGCTCAAAGTAACCATTAAATTTTTAAGTTAACTAAGAAAAGTAACCAAAAGAACAAAAGTAAATATTTATTTTATGATATGTATATTAATTATATTTTAATGCTTTATATATTTATGATATTTTGATGTAAAATGACAAAAAACAAATATCTCATACTCATATGTGAAAAATAAAATATAGCAATACATACCTTACAGTATTTGAGTATATCGTGGTTTTTAGAAAGAAAAAAAATGTACACAAAAAGTGAGCAGTATAGAAAATACCGTGAAATACTGCTTGATAAAATGATAAATTATGAAAATATTTGTGTCGTGTACCGTTTACCTGTAGTAAGCGGTATACCATAGTATTTAACTCTATGGAGGGAGAAGCCCTCTTCGATTCGCCCTCACTCTTTCTCCGTTTGAACCGGCCACAACCCATCACCACCGTTTGAAGCATCGTTGCTACGCCATGATCTCCATGGCCATCTCAAGGTCGTGCAATTCTTCTAGACCCAGTTTGTCATCCACAGCCCAAATCCTTGCCAAGACAACGACGATGTAGCCCCTCCTCCGGTCAATTGCCTCTCCAAGGTTTTCAATTTTCATTTCATTCCTTCAATTTTTGAGTTTTCCTTCCTTATTTTCACTAAAAAAAAGTGTTTGTCTTATTCTTGATTTTCTGTAGGTTCAGCTAACCTTACAATCGGAGGGCCACTGTTAAATCCATCTCAGCTATTAACTGCCACTTTAGCCTCTCCCAAACACCAACCGTCTATTACTATAGTACATGGACTAAACTGTTAACCTTTTCAAAATTGAGGAGCCAATTTTCACTAAGTGCTGAGTTTTGGACCAACTCGCTCGAGTTGGTTAAGTCAGAGGCTGTTTCTGCAGTTAG
The DNA here is from genome assembly GCA_005392925.1 of Aquilaria sinensis. NCBI lineage: Eukaryota > Viridiplantae > Streptophyta > Magnoliopsida > Malvales > Thymelaeaceae > Aquilaria > Aquilaria sinensis. The sequence goes on along the minus strand of SMDT01002959.1, from coordinate 48,494 downwards.
GCCTTTTAAAAATTAGCCAAAATTCTTCCATCCTGGCTGGGCTTTCGGTGAGCTTATCATTTCTGGTGGGCTTTTGCTCTTCCGGCCTTTCTTGGCTCTGAGCTCACCTTGAACAGCAACGTTTTGTTCTCTCTCCTCGCCGTAGCTCTCTCACCGGCGCCTCTCATTTGGGAATCCTCTGCCTACGGAGTCGCATAGAAAAATGGGCTCTAGCCCATGGCTTTCGGTCTTGGCTCCACGCCGGTCGCCGTCTCCTCCGCCCGCAAATTGCCCGCTAGATCCTCACCGTGCTTTGCTAACCGCCCCATCAAGCAGTCGGCAAGCTTGCTGTTCAGGCGAGCCATTGGCTTCGCAGTTCGCACCTAACAGAACCTATTAGGCTCTTGCGCCATATTGTGGGTCTCACCTTTTTGCAATGGAGGCGGAGCTCCGGTGGTAGTCGGCTTAATGCACACATAGGTCATCTAAAGTTTAAGTTTTTTATTTTCACAACCCAACAGTTGCATAAATGACAATATTTCCAGCAAATTTAACAGGTGTGACATAATTGAGCCATTTCTTAACTTTAGCAGTTGATATGGCAAAAATAAAGATCGAGTGTCGTGTCTGAGCCAAAGGACAAACATTGGTGTTTTTCTTTCCACTATTTTTGCCGCCAAGTTGATGTGTGCGTGCGCGGCTGTTTTCTTTTCTGTTTTTTTTTTTTTTTTTTACAGAAAAGTATTTTAGATATAAAAAGCATAAAAATAATGAGGCGAAACAGGCTCTTTGATCCGTTATGTTTAAGTACACCGTCTCATAATTAAGGATGTTTAAGTACGCCGTCTCATAATTAAGGAGCATAGGTCCATCTCCGCCTGGTTTGGCTGAACTCAAGCGTCTCTTTTCATGATGTTCAGAAATGTGATCTAATTGTTTTTTATAGTAATAATAATGCATTAGCCCCACATCAGTGATGGTGATGGTGATGATGATAAATGTTAAATCTCACATGATCTATTGGAGTAGTTGTCTGTCTCTATATATTGTGATGAGGCATTTTCATTTATCATTAATTAGCTTTAAGTTGGATACTGTAATATAGAACTATAACTCAAGTTTTATTGTACTGAGTGTTTGCGTGTGGGGGAATATTAAATCTCGCATGATCTATACAAGGTTTCCTGTCTCTATATATTGTGATGAGACTTTGGCCACTCATCATTAATTGATTTTAAATTAGATGCTTTACAATCATTAAAGCTCGTGCTTTGTCTTATATATTAATTTAATCACAATCAAGTTAACTTAGCTTTGATTATCAATCAAGTTGCTTAAATTCCCTGTGCAATGCTTAATTTGTGCTCGAATTCTTCTTGAGGTTTATAATATTTATTATGTCTGCCTTATTTTAGATGTTCCATACTAATGTTTATTCTTTTTAAGTTCGATAAAATCTAAAATCATGTGTAAGGAGTAGTGGATAAAGAACTTGATTATTAAAAAAGCTCGTTACCAAAAAGGAAAAAAAAATCTTTCAATGAAGTTAATGGTAACTTTGATGCGTATTATGCCAAATGACACTTATTAATTTTTTGAGTTTAATATAATGAACTGCTGGTGAATGAAAGCCAGATAAATAAAAGATCCAAAAACGCTTCTCATTTCTCAGGAGTAAATTGTGTAAATGGTTCCTAATTTTAATTATTATTTCATTTCCATTACTAACCTATTGAATTTTTTATTTTGGTCGTAAACCTATTAAATTGTTTCATTTTCATTTTCTTACTAAATGAAATTCATTAACTCAGAAAAATATGAACGAATCCATGTAGGTTACTGTAGGTTCCGTGAATTCCACTAAAAATTTTAATTTCTTTAGAAAATGGTAAGTAATTTTTATATGAACGCCAATAAAACTTATCAAATGATTCTATTAATTTAAAAATGAGAAAATTAAAAATATAAAAATAGATAATTTAAATTATTTTTACTATAAGTACATTGAAATTAAATTAAAATTTCACATTTTCCTTCATTAGTGTGTTGTATATAAAACACTAATTATATATGGACCTCATAGAAAAAAAATTCTAGAATTGTCCTTGCAGAAAAACTATGTGACATAAACTCTTAAAATACTAATTTAAATATTCAATAACTATCTTTAAGTAAATTTAAACAGTTTAGTATGTTCTAGCAGTAAATAGAAAATTTAAATTAGTAATTTTTTTCTCCTTAAATGAAATAAATTCAATTTGTAGAGAGGGAAAAAAAAGTGATTTGAATTTTTTATTAACCATAAAAAATTATTATATAGATTAAATTTATTATACGATAATCATTGAATAGTTTTAATTATGATTTAAAAAATTGTTATCAGAGAAATACTTTTAGTTAAAAAATTTCACCAAATGAGGACCAAAATGAAATATTTTTAATAGATTTAAGACTAAAATGAAACGTTTTTAATATGTTTAGAACTAAAAGAGAATATTCAATAGATTAGGGACTAAAACAAATACTCCCTCCGTCCCAGTTTACTTGAAACATATTCCTTTTTTTGATATCCCAAAAAGTTGAAATGTTTACTCTTTTAGAAAAGTTTAAACAATTAAATAATCCTTTTACACAAAACCCAATAAAGACTCTTTTTTTAATATCCACTCAATCTCTCACTGTACAAAATCCAAAAAAGAAATTTTTTTTAATTATTATTTAAACTTTTATTACATAAAAAATTAACATAAATTATATACATCTTAATCTCTATATCCAGTCAAATGTTTCAAATTTTTTTGGACGGAGGTAGTAATTATTAAAGGTTAGTACCATTCATGCAATTTATTCCATTTCTCAGCCAAACGTGAGGCTGACGAACCCATGGATTTAGCGACGTAGGGCTAGGGCCTCAGGGCCGCGTGTCGATATTAAGGAGCAGCATAGACTGGGCCTGTATTCTGTCTGGACAAAAAATCGTTTAGGGGTTAGCGGTGGGGACAAAATCCACAATCCACATGGGCGGTAGAGAGATGGGGCACATGTCCATTTCCCGATGCCTGACCTTTTCCTGTGAATCTTTGAACCTTACCTTTTCTCTGAATTCCCGGAAGCGTTCACATTGGCCGCACGCGGGAAATTTTCAGGTTGTTAAAAAATTGATATCGTAAGATCTTGTAGATAAGAAAATTTTACTAAAAAATAACTATTCTCTGAATAACATATTTCATATAGGAGGCTAATTGTGTTTCAAAATTAAGTATAATTCAGGTACCATAACAATGATATAGCACAATTAGTGTTATAGTATGAATAAAACTTGAGACCCTGTAGAACATACACCAATAAACTAACATAATAATCAGCACAAATTTAAAAAAAATTTATAAACAAGCGCAACTAACGGTAAATTTACAGAGATGTTTTTAAAGTTTCAAATTTTGTCTCTTGAATAAGAGAGAAAAAAAAAAGTTTATTTATTTTTTTTATTTACTTCATAATTCAAGTTATATGACCACTAATTTGGATAATTCAATTTGGGCAACAAATGCTCAATCAGTTAAACTTTTTAATTTGTGCTAAAATATAGTTATAACAAAAAAAATTAATATCAAATAGGATCCACATAATCAAAAAATTCTACCATCCTTATGATTTTAATCATGATCTTATCTTATTATCAATTCTATTACTTTCCAACAAGATTTCATCAAATTGAATCATAAGATCTTAGTATCCTAATATTCGAATAAGAATTTTAACAACCTTACTCCATACACTTTTGCTCATCTCTCCAAGTTGGCCCCATCCAGTAATTCTCAATTGGAAAATGTCTAAAATCCTCTCCAAGATTTGCTCTATCCTACATTTTCATCGTTCTATTTAAAAATACATAAACCTTATCCCTCGAAAGGTCAACTCCGTGATTGCTGTTAAGTAAGAAAATGGGAAAATATCATCTTTTTGTCTTGCTTTCTTTTGTTCAGAAACTCTACAACCAAACCTTTTCCATTTAACAAGTGAGCCGCCATCTTCGATTCCCTTATCCCTTGGCTACCATGCCAACGACCTCCATCTGCAAGGCACATGAAGCCCTAGTCACATCAATATTCAAAGAATTCCTTCAAATCAACACAGCCCAAGTCCTAAACCAAACTATGCAAAGTCCACAAGATCGCTTGTCTCCCAAATTGAATCAATCTATTTACAAGCTTAATAGATCGTTCACTGCCAAAAAACCAATCTTCATCCTCCATTAGCTTGGCTTCTACCAGAATCTTCCTCCTATCCTCCTTTACCACCACACCTACATCGCAAAAGTCTACAAGATTAACTGATTCTGGAAAGTAGATTTCCTAGTGGAATTTGAGGAAGGGTTTGAGGGACTGTAATAGATAATGATGGAAACGTTTTACCTAAACTAAAGATGTAGACTTTTAACAGATATTTCCATCTAATTGGGAGGATATCCATTGGATGCTATCCATTCCCGTGGAACAAGTTAGCATTTCATTCAGGGGGTGACGATTGAATTAATCCCATGCTTTATTTAGTTTAACTAATGCATTCAAAACCTTTAATCTCAACCCGACGTATTTGGAAAGAATTTGTAATGGAAATGGATTGCCCTCGAGTTGTCCAGAAGAAAGGTGTCTTGTTTGTTGGGCTGACGAATTAAAGCCCATTATGGATGGCATAACATATTTATTTTGTGTTCAGCAATTAGAAAGTCAGAGGCAATACAGCACTGATCACTCCCCTAATTTAAAATGGTTGATTTTTTTAGGGTAAATTACAAAAGTCCCCACTGTGGTTTGAGGTAACCTATACTTTACCCTCTCTATTTTCAAAAACTTACACTTTACCCCCAACTTCTTTTATAGTATCCGACAACAACTTTTAAAACCCTAAATTAAACTATATAATAATCATATTCCAGTAATTTCAAGATTTTTTTATATTTTTTCATAAATAACTGACATTTAAAAAATATTGATATACATTTACATGAAAAATTTATTTACAAAAAGAAAAAATTGATAATTTAAAATATCTATTAACTATAAAAAAAATGTTAGAGAAACTGAAATTACTAGAATATGACTATCATATAGTTTAAATTATAGTTTCAGAAGTTGTTATCAAACAGTATAAAAAAGATGGGCAAAATGTATGTTTTTAAAAATAAAGAAGACAAACTGTAATTTAAGATAAATTTTAAAGGAGTAATTGTAACTTTTCCTTTTTTTTTTTTTTATCATCAAGAACGACTGGCTTATGTATTAATTAAATATAAACAATAGGTAATTAGTTTATTTGACAACATTCTTACGTTTTACAAAAACATTTAAAAAAAAAAGTCTTAAGATAGATAAAATTTTTATCTCTAGAAACGCTTGTCGTCTCACCGATCAAATTGGAGGCTCTTCCTTAGCTAGCTTGCCGCCATCATGACTTCATCAGTTATAGAGTAGTATTGAATTTGCAATTGAAAGTCTTACATCTTTCGCTCCCTCTCTCTCTCTCTCCCAAATTAATTTTCTGTTAAAAATAAAAATGTTAGGATTGGTTTGGTAAAACTTGAAATGTTTAGGACTAACGAAGTTAGTAGTTATAAGTTTTACGACTTGTTTGGAAGATTAAGGAGTTTAGGACTGATTTGAAAAAGCCTAAAATGTTTTAGTATTTAAGGTTTATTTGCCCCTAAATTTATATTGGTTGAATTCCCCGTAAACTGCACTTGTGGCCCCTAAACTCTTATTATTGACCATTTTTGGACGCCAACCTTAAAACCTCATATGAGAAGTCGTCAATCTCAATTTTTTGTTTCATTTTAGACATTTGGAGGATAAAACTATTAAAATTGATGGAATTAGCTATGTGGCATACTAGCGTGGAGCGATTTGTTACAGTGGCACTGATGTGGGAAACAAAAAAAGAATTAAAGAATAAAAGGAAAAACAACAGCCTAGGCCCCTAAATTTTTTCTTCCCTTCCCCAAAAGCCTAACTTTTTATCAACTGTTACTGTCACCCCTCAACTACCACTCCTTTTGCCTGAGGCCATTCCAGCCACCAACCTTGGCATCGCCGATGGTCCGCCCTACCATTCCTATTGCTAGCTTTCTCGTGTGACTCTTCCCCTCGTCTATTCACGCCAAAATTGAACGACCATGCACCTTCATTTGCCAATCCCCTCCCCGTTCATCTGCCAATCGAATGCAACTCCACATCCGTCCACCAATCCACTCCACCTCTGCTTGAATGCCTCCCTACCTTTATCTATTCGAATTCATCTAATTGGCCTCAATTTCATCCGAGCACCTTCGATTTTGTCCGAACCCCTTGAATTCATTTGATTGGCCTTGAAGAAGCCTCGATTTTGCCTTCTCCACCTTCAATTATGCTTCAATTTCTCCTTGATTTTGCATGAATGGTTGGCAACGGCGTGAACGAAGGGTGGCGTGAATGGCAATGGCAGCAGTGGGAGGGCATGGACACCTTCGTCGGATTACTTTCTTTATTTTTTTTAATTTTCTTTTTTTTTCATATTTTTTTATTTATTAGTTTTCTTTTTTTTTATTAGTTTTCTTCTCTCTTTTTTTTCTTAATGCCACCGTGGCAAATTACCCCATGTTGATATGTGAGCTTTTGATATTAGGATTCAAAATAGGACAATAATAAAAGGTTAAGAGTCATAGGAGCAATTTACCCATTGACTTCAACTACTTGAAAAGGAACCCAGAGAACAAAAGAGAGTGAAGCATGCAAGCTGTGGATCCTTTGCATGCTTTACCCGGAAAAAGGAAGTCGTGAAAGAAGGAACCTTTGTACGTAAGTGGGAAACTAATTAAGACGCCATTGGTATAGTTACATCTTGGTTGCAACACAACTGCATCATAATTTCTGATGTGACTGAATATAATTAGTACTTATTTGAATTACAAATTAAGAACTTTTCCTTACAATTATTAAAAGACAAAAAAAGATAATGTATTTTATATGTGAGCTAAATAATTAGTAGACAACTGGCTGAAAACGAATCATGCATACCATTTCATACTTCAAAATTCTGTATTATGCGTAGTTTATTATTTTTGTTGATAATCATATGTGTAATAGTTAGTAACTGAAAAACAGATAATGAAATTCTAACGTAATTGGGGTTATAAATTAAAAAGGTCAAACTATACAATTAGCCCTTAAACTTTGACGACTCGAGCAAGTTGGCCTAAAACTCAGAACTCATTAAATTTTGGCCCTTGAACTTTGCTAAATTTAGCAACCTGGTCCATTTACAATTGTGCTTGACTGATGGGTCTGGCTTATGTGGTAGTTAGGGTCTTTTAAAGAGGCATTTAGAAATGAAATTGAAGGCCAATTTAAATTAACTTGTTTCTCAGCAATAAAAAACCACTGGATACTAGTATTTAAATTAATTCACATGTTTTTTGAATCAATCAAAATACTCTTGACTACTAATCTTAATTCTTCATTTTACTGGTCTTTTCATTTCACCTGATTTAGCAATTCCAAGGACCAAGGATGAAATGTGGCCTAAGGGAGGGGGTGTTGATGTTAAAAAAGACCACTGACGGCAATATCAAGAATAAGCAAGTCAGAGGGTTGGATGAGGGGGAGAAATTGAGTTGGGTTCCCACATTTAAGCCAAAGGATTTCATGGAAGATCAAAGCAAATCGGAGCAGATTGGCATCAACCTCCTACTCTCCGCTATTTTCATGATCATTGTTGGAGCAGTTAAGACCAAGCACAAGGCCTTCATCATGGATCATTTGGTTGTCGTTTCTTGCCCTTCCCTTCGCCAATTTGGTCGGAGTGACAACGCTTTCCTTTGCTGCTTCGTCCGCTGGTTGGACCCCTTCACCTTGTTTGAAAACCCATCGTCATCTCGTTTCTTTAGGTTGCAAAGTTAAGATATTTTGAAGCCCAGATCAAAGACCCTAAAGCTAGTCCATGGCACAGGTTTAGATTCCTTCTTGGACAAGAAGATCTTAAAAAAAATCCATGATTTGGCTTTGAGATTTCAACTATTTGATGTAAACAGCAGTGTCATTTGCAGTTAATCCTTCAATTAGAATTCTGGTGTATGCTGATTTCTAGAGAAGTATTTGTGGAGGAAATGAATGAGACCCAGCTACTACCACATATGCCAGAGCCAGCCCCCTCACCTTAAAATATAACATTTTTCAGTTAAGCACAATCATAAATAGACCGAGTCGCTAAATTCAACAAAGTTCAAGGGCCAAATTTTAATGACTTCTGAGTTTTGGATTGACTCGCCCGAGTTGTCATAGTTCAAGGGCCAATTATATAGTTTGGCCATTAAAAATTGACATAAATACATCATTAGTCTTCTAACTTTTTCAACCCGCACAAGCTGGTCCCTTACCTTTGACTTAATATGACTTAGTCCTCAAACTTTACAAAATCATGCAACTTAGACCTCAAACTTATTAAATGGTGCAGCTTAGTCCTTTAGCTGTCAGGATAAACTACAACTTTAAGCCCTAACTCACAATCTTTTAGCAAAATGACCCTTTTATTTAGGAACTTCCGTTATCACCAAACTCATATGTTAATAAACTTTACCAAATTATTAAATACATAATTAATTAATTAATTAACTTAAAAAATGATAATTTAAAAAAATTATATACAAAAATTTAAAATTTTATTATTATTTAATAATTTATATTTTTTATTATTTTTTACAAATTACTTTGGTTGATTTATTGGAAAGCAAAAAAATTATCTTTCATGCACTCCATTATCATGTTGATCAATTATTTTTTTATGTATTTTTCTCACTTTTTTTTCATGCAAAATGTGAAATATTATAGAGTTATGAATTTAGATATCATTTTTGGAAGAGTTTTTTTTTAAAGTAGATTTAGTTTTCAAACAATTACTAATAGTATGTATAGTTTAAAAGAAATAAATATAACAATTACTAATATTAAATTGGCATCAAATCTCTAGAGCTAGTTTAACGGATGAATTCCACTTAATTAGAATATTGGCTATTTTCTTTTATGGATTCCAACTAGTATATATATTTGAGAAAAAAATTTTAAATTAAACAAAAAGAAGCCATTAATATGGAAGAAATTGAATAAATAAAGAAGGTAAAGAAAAACTAAGGAAGAAGATAAGGGAAAAATCATCCCAAAGTTAAAAAGTTGGATTGGTTAATTTTTTTTTTTGTGAGTGGAAAAATTGCTAAAGATAGGGAATTATTTTACCAAAAAAGTAAGAAAATATATAGGAAAAATAAATTATCAAAGTAAAGGTAGAGAAAATAAAAAAAATGATTTTTTTGGCTTTCTAGTTGGAATCCATCAAAAGAAAAAAAAATCAATATTCTAATTAATTGGAATCCATCCGTTAAGGTAGTTCTAGATATTCAATGCTAATTTCTTATTAGTAATTATTAGGCTTCTTTCTTTTAAATTATACATGCTATAAGTTTGAAATTGTAATATTTTTTGCTACTGTTGTGTTTTTGTAAAGGGGGCATATCTTTACGTTGCTTTTTTTTAATGGTTTATATAGTGGTTTTTTGTAGAATAGAAAAGTTCAAAGACTCAGTATAAGAGTTTTAGCTAATAAATATATAAAAATGGGAAAAATTTTACTATTTATTTTAAAATTTTATTTGGAAACAAACGATAAAAAGCCAAGGAAACTATAGTATCATCTTCATTAGCATGAGAATTGCAATGAATGACTTAGTTTTAAAATGGTGTGGTATAGTAATTCTAAATCACAAAATATTAATACAAAAAATATTAATTTGGAAAATTATTTGAAAACTAAATCTACTTAAAAAAAAACTCTTCCAAAATGATCTCTAAATTCATAAACCCCTAATATTGCACATTTTGTAAGAAAAAAAAGTGAGAAAAAATATTTAGAAAAAATAATTGATCAATATAACAATGGAGTGCATAAAAGATAATTTTTTTTGTTTCCTATAAATCAATCAAAGTAGTTTCTAAAAGAATAAGCAAAATATAAATTATTAAATAATTATAAATTTTTTAAAGTATTGTATATAATTTTTGAATTATCATTTTATAAGTTATTTAATTAGTTAATTATGTATTTAACAATTTAGTAAATTTTGTTAACCCATGACTTTGGTGATAATGAAAGTTCTTAAAAAGAAGGGTCATTTTGCTGAACGATTAAAAGTTAAGACTTAAAGTTGTAGTTTATCCTGACAATTGAAGAACTAAGTTGCACCATTTAAGAAGTTTGAGAACTAAATCACATGATGTTGCAAAGTTTGAGAACTTAGTTATACTGTGTCAAAACTAAAGAACTAACTCATGTGAGTCAGCAAAATTGGAGGACTAATAGTGTTTGTAGGCCTTAAAAATTACTCCAGACAGATGGAAGGTATAGGTAGCAGGCGCTAGTGGATGGTGGCGGGGCGGGCCTGGGGGGTTGAGAATCTCCCAAGTTTGTGGGAGAGGACAAAGCTTTTGAATAGTGGAACGTGTGATGGGAATAAGACGAAAGTAGGGAGGTCGAGCTTCAAATGGTGAGATCCCATCGGTGTTACCCTCCCACTATCTCCACTTCCCTATGAGCAAGTGTTGAGGGTCAGAACATCATCAATTATCATGGGGGGGCAGCCTAGGCCTGGCTAGCTAGCTCGTCATGTCCATCATTTCTCTTGTGCCCTGCCTCTGATGGATTTTTTCACCTACATTTGGTTTTGTTGCCACTGTATATATATTCCATGTATTTCTACGACACCAACTACTGGCATACTCTTGTTGTATTCCATATATATATATATATATATATATATAACTCTTGTGCTGGCTGCCTAAAATCACAGGCAAAAGCGAGAATCTTGGCTCTTGTAGCTCGCCGGGATCAGGTCCCCGCAGTTGTACTCAGGTATAAATTATCAAATCTATGTGAACGAAAGAAGAATTAGGGAACAGAGCATTCATAATCCATGCCTGAGCACTATTCTAAGGCTTGGATCCATTTTTTGTCTGGTCGGTCATTTATGCAGGGTTGGTGACCTCTGCTAGCTAGGTTCCTACTTAATCAACGTGGGGCTTGTATGCTGGGCCAACATGGGTTTGGGCTTCTTGGGCCTCCCCCGGATCATTATGACTGACAAGACACGCACAATGTGGGGGTATATATACCTGCGCATCTTAACTGGGAATTACTTAATCGCATGTCCATTTTTTTTCTTTTAACTTTTCTTAGGGGTTTTGGTTTTGGAGTACTTCTCAATTTCTTATCTTTGATTGCTTTTGGTCCATGACAAGAACTGGCAGTCCCATGGGACCAACAAGCGAAGCTGGAAATATATGAACGGAGACACTGCCCTTGTTGACCTGTTTTACATGTCACCACCAGTCCCACCCACCACCATTCGTTTCTTCAACCTTCACTAACATTTGGTCCCTATTTTTAATAACATACAGCTACTTGTCCATATAAACTTGTAGAATGTTTTCCTTTATTCTTTTTACGAAATTTTATCCTTAAATTTGTATACGTTCCAGCTTTCTCTATCCATCGCTAATAATAATAATAATAATAATAATATAGTCCATCATTCTAATCTCGGTTAATCATCTGAGGTCGCAGCTCTCTCAATTTAGCGGGGAGGCAGAGACAGTAATAAGTTCGTCAACTTGTTACTCATGGAGATATATGAAATTCTACAGCAGGTGAAACAGAGACCCATGTCTCCGGTTTAAATATTCCAAAATAGCCACTTCTCTTACCTACTATTAATATTTTCCCCCAAAACCTACTATCTTCACGTTTTAACCCTCAACTAGTCATTTTCCCCTATATAAGTGGCATGAAATCTAAATTTATTCTCTTACTTTTTGGTTTGTCCTAAATCATTCCCATAACTCTAAAAGTGCCTATGAAAGTCCCCTAACTCATCTAGTATGTTCTATTTTGGTTTTTACAACCAATTTACGCATTAGTTCCAACGGAGCTTGCATATGTGGCAGTTTGCTACCCCAAAGATAGGTCCCAAACTTCCACGGTAATGACTATAGTGTAAGAACAAGAAACTTCAAGTTAAAATTGACACAAATAAATAATCATATGAACTTAAATTGTCAATTTCCTCAAAAATCATCATCTTCTTCGGCCTTGATTTCCAGCAGACGACGATTGAGCCTTCATCCTCTCTTTTGATTCCAGCGGCGCGGCGGCTGACGGCGGAATCAATCACTACAAAAGTCGATTAAATCATGTCTCTGGTGTAAGAGTTTCCGAGAGTCATCGAATTGAAAGGCCTCAAAGATGAAAACAAATCGCATGATCAAGAAGCCAAATAGCCTTCGAAGGTAAAGATATCCCAAGCTTACTTGCATTTGAAATCACAATTTCTTGTACTGCCAAAAGAACCTGTAAATGTCTATAAAGAAAATGACTCAACCAATGAAAATAAAGATCTAAAAAGGTACTGCAAAGAAGATTGGAGAAGTATGTGAATACATGTAGAAAGCCAGGGTGGTGGAGTTAATGATGATGTCCAAAACTGTCCTGTTAGAAGGATTGACTATGAGTCCAGTGAGTATGAAAAAGCAAAGACAACAAACGCATTGTTTCACAAATGATTCCACATCCATCACCAATGATTCTTAGTTCAAATCAAATTTGGGTTTATGAAGTTGTTCATAAGAATTAAGGCCAATTCTTTGAGTTCAAATCAACTAATTTTTTTTAATTTTTACATCTTTTTTACCTGAAATTAATTTTTTTTGAAAGTTAATGTTATATAGATACAATAATCAATTTAAAAGTAAATTTTTAAGATGTTGTTAAATTTTTATGAATTTTTTTTAAGGTTTGAAACTAGAAAAATTTATAAAAAATTTAGTAAAATTATAAAAATTATATTTTTAATTAATTATTGTAACTACATAATATTGACTTTTAATTAAAATTAATTTCAAGTAAAAAAGATATAAAAATAAAAATGAATTATTTTGCGGTCAATTGACTAAAGTTAAAATAAATTTGATGTAACGTTGATTTTTTAAATTAATTGTTGTGTGTGCATCATTGTTGAAAACAAATGGCTTCTTTGTGTCCAGCGGTTTTTGGGGAGCAAAACCCTTTTAGTTTTGTCACCATTTGACGGCGTTTGGCCGGAAGCGTCACGAAGAAATCGTGATCTTAGCGATCTTGGGAAGGCCATCGGACTAGAGACGACGGCTGTCGGCCATGGGTACGGCACTGCTGAGGCCGTTGGTCCCCTGGGCAGCCATGCCGCTCTAGCCAATGGCAGAAAAAGGCCCTTGGGCGGCTGCTGCTGTGGCTAACTATGAAGGTTGTGGGAGGAGATGACACGTGAAGGGGAGAGAACGAAAAAGATGATTTGGGGCCAACCATGAGAGTAACAAACTGCCACGTATGCAAATTCTGTCCGAAAATAATACCTAAACAGATAGTAAAAATAAAAATATGACACATTAGATGTGTTAAGGGATTTTAATAGACATTTTTAGAGTTAATGGACTAATTTAGGACAAACCTAAAAGTTAGAGTGGGATAAGATCCCTGTTCCATATTAGAGATGAGCATGACTCAAATCCAATCTCCTAAAATCTTGGAAAAATTTTCACATAGCATCTAAGATCATATCCAACAACTTTTTAATTTTGTAGATTTTTTCTATTTTGAGGAATATCGAGTACTTTTTCATTTTAATAACTTCCTTATTTCATTTTTTAAAATAAAAAATGAGTTGAAAGATAAAAGTTTCCTTATCTCACCTCTCAATTAATTTACTTTTCGGCGATATTTTTCCTATTCATTTTTTAACTTTTCTCACTTGTCCTTAATATTATTGTTTTAAATAAAGAATATTAAATTATTTTAATAACTAAACTATAGCTATTGATTTGAATTTACATTTATTTAATTGTTATATAATAAATGCTAGATCTTACAAAATAAAAAAATTGTTGTAGTTGGAATAAAAAAATTTAATTTTTAATTTTCTATTTTATAGAAATTATAAAAAAAACTGTTCCAGATGCTCTAATTATCCCAATTAAGAATCCATAGGTTCCCTCTCCCTCTTCATCATCTGTCACCTCTAATTCTCCTCCCTCCAACCCCCCCACCCCAAGGGCATATACATACGTCCGTTCACAGACAGCACACAAACGGCTCTTCATTACCTCAAACAACGTACTCTTAATTCTTGCTAGTACAAACTCATTCTGCATTGACTAACTTGTATCAGATGGACAACTCTCAACAAGTTGAAGTACTTGACCGTAACAAGGTTCACAACGGCCCGAACAGAAGCGTGACACCGAGAAGCATATGGGTGTCGGGTCCAATCATCGTTGGCGCAGGGCCGTCGGGGCTGGCTGTGGCCGCATGTCTGAAGCAGCGGGGTTTGCCCAGTCTCATCCTGGAGCAGGACAGCTGCATAGCATCCCTGTGGCAGCTCAAGACCTACGATCGCCTCCACCTCCATCTCCCCAAGAGCTTCTGCCAACTCCCCCATCTCCCCTTCCCTGACAACTTCTCCAACTACCCCTCCAAACACCAGTTCCTGTCCTACTTAGAGGACTACAGGGCTCGGTTCGGGCTTGACCCGGTGTTCGACACTAAGGTGGTGAGCGCGGGCTATGATTACCGTGGGGAGTTCTGGAGGGTGAAGGCGGAGGGGGAGAAGGGCGGTGAGGTGAGGGAGTACGTGAGCCAGTGGCTGGTGGTGGCGACGGGGGAGAATGCGGCGGAAGTGGTGCCTGACCTGGAGGGGGCGGCGGGTTTCGGCGGCAGGATTTTGCACTCGAGCTCCTATAAGTCAGGAGAGGCGTTCGCGGGGAAGTCGGTTTTGGTGGTTGGGTGCGGAAATTCGGGCATGGAGGTTTGTCTAGATCTCTGCAACAGTAACGCCCGCCCGTCTTTAGTCGTTAGGGATTCGGTGAGCTTCATACAACTGTCAGCTTATTTCAATTGGTTCTTCTACCCAGCTCAGCTGGGCAAATCCTTCAAATGTGTCTAAAACATTCGAGTGTGCACGAATCTTCGTTAATTCTAACCTTTTCCAAATCATTCAAAACTACATTTTCCCTCAAACCTTTTCTAGCTATACAAAAATCATTTAAATAAATTTTTGTTTGCATTTCAAAATGGCAAAGAAACGCCTGAAGTGAATATATATATATATATATAACGATGCTAATTCATTGCGTAATCAACTGATACAATATACAAAAAGTTATTTTGATTAGGTTATATAACTCGTTCATGAGACATATACAATAACAAGCTGTATAAATATGTAAAAGAGTCATTTACTTTGGGCCTCAAGAACTTTTGAAAAATTTTATTCATCATCATCATGAGGGTGAAGTGAGGATGAGTAACTTCCAAAGCTTAACATAATGATGTAACGTTTCAATTGTGAATAAGATATACTACATATATATGTCTTAATTTTCTTTTGATCTATATATTATTTAAAGAAATTAATTTATAAAATGTTTCAGTATAAAAAATGTCAAATTTATAGACACAAACAATAAATAAAAGCTTGTAACTTTTAGATATAATTTATTTTTCATAAAATAATAATATAAATAAATTTAAGTAAGAAAAATGAATGAAGGAGGCTGTATTATTTATTTTGAAACACACAATTCAGTCCAATATTTAGGAGAGTCAGTCATGAATGGAAACAAAAGCATTTTCAAAAATCGAGGATTAAAATGTTTCGGGACTTCACTCTGTGCCTTAAAGGGGACTTCCACTCTCAGCTCAGCTTTCTTGGAACTTGCACGCGCAATGGTGTTGGGAATCCTATCGCCATACAGTTAGTGACCCTTTTTATAGTGGTAAATAAGAACACGCCTGGTCTATAGAATCAGAAAACTAATTCCTACACGTGAGTGCGTGGGAAAATTTCCTTTTTTCATCTCAGCTTTCACTTTGTTCTCTTAGTTTACATGAAAAGATTCAGCTTTGAATCTACATATTCCCCTTCAAATATACTTATTAATTTATCTAACCTTTTGATTTTTTGTCTGACTATCTTGGATTATCCTAATAATGGCGATGCAGGTGCACGTCCTGCCTCGGGAGATGCTTGGAAGGTCAACTTTTGGGCTGTCCATGTGGTTGCTCAAATGGCTTCCTTTGCGCCTCGTCGACCGCCTCTTGCTCCTCATGTCACATTTACTGCTCGGCGACACCACCAAATTAGGGCTCCGCCGCCCTGAAATTGGCCCTCTTGAGCTCAAAAGCAAGACCAGCAAGACACCGGTCCTCGATGTTGGAACTCTCGCCAAGATCAAGAGTGGTCATATTAAGGTCTATATATATATATATATATATAAGCCGTAACAAAATTAACATACTAAACTAAAAGTTATTGTTTGTTACAACATCTAATCATCTAATACAATGCATGTATGTAGATATATATGTATTTAATTACTCCTTTAGTAGATCTCCAAATTATATATTGAACTTGTGATGGGGATAAGATAACTATTAATCAGGTGAAATTATCCAAATCAGTAATAATCACCACATTTATATGCACAAATAATTGTGTAGGTTTTCCCTGCTATAAAGAGACTGACAAGACAAGGAGCCGAATTTGTTGATGGAAGGAAGGAAAAGTTTGACGCCGTCATCCTTGCCACCGGTTATAAAAGCAATGTGCCATTGTGGCTCAAGGTATATATATTGCTCATTAATTGTGATGTTTTGAGCATGGACATATATATTTATATATATATAGTTTCTTGAGGCATAAGAAACCCATGTCAAACATAATTAAAACGATTTTTTTTAATTTCCCTGCGATTGATCAGGAGAAAAATCATCAGTTGGGCAAGAAAGAAGATAATCGTGGAAAACAAAAGGTTGTTGGTTGGAAGGGTGAACGCGGGTTGTACGTTGTGGGGTTCTCAAAACAAGGCCTGCTTAGTACATCCATCGAAGCCATGAGAGTAGCTCAAGATATTGAGCACTGTTGGAAGCCTATGTAGGGCACAATTAAAAGTACCATATACCCTAGTTAGGTTAGTTTTGATCCTTTAATCGTTCCCTACGTGTCCTTAATTTCCTTGACTAGGTTTTGGAGTAAAAAGATAGCTAGATTTGTTCGGTTGTGTGTATGTGCGTGTGGGTGTATATATATATATATATATATTTGAACTACAACAGATTGATTAAGATAAGCTAAGATAAGATACAAAAAGGTTTGGATACCTAGCAAGAACCTAAATAATATCCATGAGCCTTACTCTCTACGGTCATTTAAAACGGCTAGACTAGGATATAAGTTCCAATTAATCCAATTTAATATAGCCTTTGACCGCCTTTGTTTAATCCATAAGCAAGTCCAAGCTTGAATGTTACCAAACAACTAAAGATTCGAACTTAATTTCCTGTTGAAACCCACTCATTTCGTCTTATCCACAATGCCCAAGCTGAAACAAAGACTACCACCTGCCATGCTTGATTTTGCTCCTTGGAAGTCACCCGCATCCTTGGGAAATCATATAGTAGCTCTGTCATGTCCACCACTGTTGGCCGGTTTATTTGCCACCATTGAAAAATTTTCTTCCAAAGCTCTGTTGCTTGATGACACCGTAACGAGCAATGGTCCACTGTCTCATTATTGTCATAGCAAATTAGGCAATAAATGCTCTCTATATGCACCCCTCTTGTTGCTAGATCTGCTCTTGTAGGTAAACCATTTCGCAGCACCCTCCACATGAAGATATTGATTTTCTTTGGCACCCATTTGTTCCATATGGTTTGCTGATCCACTACTGCTTCTTGTGCCGCCATCGAGTCCAAGTGTTTTGCCATCTCCTTGACTGAACAGACTCCTTCTTGGCTTAGACTCTAATATGGTTCATCTTTCCTTCCTAAAAACAAAGATATTTTCTCTACCAGATTAGATAAAGCCTCCATTTTTCATCTCTCTTCCTCTAGGAGCCCTTTGCCAATTCCAGCGCCAATTCTGCACATCTTCTACCCACTTTCCCTTTTCACTAATTACACAATTCTTATTCCTTTTTAAAGCAAATAATTTGGGAAATCTTTCTCTTGACTCTTCCCCATTCGCCCAACGATCGACCCACACTTTCACTTTTTCCCCGCTTCCTACTCTCCATATAAAAGAATTAAAAAAAGCCACTCCCAGTCCATCTATTTCATAGCCAGCTTTCACAACTTTTCCCCACACCCCAGCACCACAATCTGTAGCTTGATTACCCTTGAACCCTCCTCACTTATTCAAGCAGCTTACTACTCTTGCCCAGAAAAAATTCTTCTTTGTCATAAATCTCCATGACCACTTCCCAAGCAATGCTAGATTTTTAGCGTCTTACTGACCACCGAAGGAATGGCTCTTCACAGTCTCTCCGCTAAAATTTTTGCCACAATTTTATATTGACACTCAATCAAGCTAATTGGCCGGTACTCTTTCAAAGTGGTGGGATTAGTTGACTTCGGTATATGCGTGATAAAAGCTGAATTACAACAATTCTCTGTGACTTCTTCACTTTCAAAGTGTTTAACAAATCTGATAATATCCTCTTTTACCAACTCCCAGTATTTTTTTATAAAATTGAAAGAAAATCCATCTGGCCCCGGTGCTTTCCGACCACCACATCCCCAAATAGCTGCTTTTATCTCTATCTCTTCAATTAGAGCTTCTAAAGAAGTCTTCATCTGATTGCTCAGCCTCTTGAATTTCTGAGTGAAGAAACTTGGCCTAACAATAGGCTGCTCTTGGAAATGTTTGCTGAAAAACTTAAACACTTCTTCCCAAATTCATTCCGGTTCCTCTCTCCACTCACCATTTATACACAGACCCTTTAAATTGTTTTTTCGCTCCCTTCCCCATATTATAGAATGAAAAAACTTCGAATTTTCATCTCCACCAATTGCTCAATTTATTCTTGCTTTTGTTTCAGCATAGCATCTTTGATCCTCTCTTTCTCTAGGTACTACACAATACAATCTGTCCTTTGGGCCTTCTCTGAATCTGAGAATTCTCTTGTTTTTGCTTCTCTGTCCCACTTTTCCACAGCCTCCTTAAGCTCGTGGATTTGTCTATCTAAATTGCTGAATGAGTTATTCCTCCAATCTTTCAACACCTTTTTACAATGCTTTAATCTTTCCTTCAAAATAACCCCTGGGCTGCCCCAACCTTTCCATTCCTTCCATGCCCTGTGCACCACATTCGAGAAATCTGCCTACTCCATCCAAACATCAAAAAATCTGAATGGTATAGGTCCGAAATTCCCCATTTCATGTTTCAAGAGAATAGCACAATGATCTGGTACATCTCGCTTTAGAGTAACCACGTTTAATCCCGGCCTGCCATTTCTCACAAATTTCGTCTGACACTAGAAACCTATCAAGCTTGCTCAATTTGACCCATCTTACACACACCAAGTGTATTTTCTTCCTCCTAAATCAAATAATTCCAACTGCCTGAGGAAATTATTGAAGTCCCTTGCTGGTCTTTCCTCAAACTGACATCCCTTTCTTTCTTCTCAGCATCGAACTACATTAAAATCTCCAAAAACAATCCACCAGCCATTCATATGGTTTTTGAACTGCAGTACTTGCTTCCAGAGCTCTTCCTTCAGCTCATCATTTTGAGGCCCATAAACATTGATGATGTTAATCTGTTCTGTACACCCTTCCCATTTACCCGACACTCCAATAAATGCATCCCCTTCGAAGTGTGATTCTTTCTTAAATTTATCTGGATCCCAAACACACAAAATGCCACCTGATCTTCCAATAGCACTTTTGTGAACAAAATCCATATTATTCCTTCCCCGGATTGATTTAGCATGTTTCACTATGTCCCCTTCTACCACTGTCTCCTGCAACCCCAAGAAATCCACCTTTTCTTTTTTTGCAATTTTCAAGCAAGACCCGCTTCTTCCAACTTTGACAAACACCCCTGATATTTAGTGATAAAAATTTAGGACTCCCTCCAAAAGCAAAGGTTGACATAGCAATTTCAACATTCGCCTGCTTCTCCATTCACTGTTCTCAACATAGAAATTGCCTCTTCCCTGCTTTGCCCAAAATCAAATCCAACCGTCTGCCCCAATTCAACAGTAATTTCTGCCTCTTTTTGCAAAGGGCCTTTGTTTAACTTCCCCTCCCGTTCAATCCACTTTAATCTATTATTCACCCGAACTAAATCAGAGTTAGATAAAGACTGACCTGCTACTGTTTCGCTGCATTTGTGAGCCAGGTCTTTGTCTGAGCTGCTGCTTCCTTCTTCCTCTGCTGCGGCTCCTCGAGTATTTTTCTTCATTCTTGAGCGAGCTACTCTTTTCATCAGCCGTAGGCTTCGCTTTCCCCCCCCCATCCACCAGAGTTCTCCATTACATCGAACAAATGCTTGACTTTGCGTTTTTTCATTTCCTTCTGTAATCTTTTCTCTCTATTTTCTTTCGGACTCCCCAGTACACTTCTTAATTCTTCCTGATTGTTTTGTTGCCTGTTTGGGCCACCAGAACTCCTCTTGCGTTCCAGAATGCTCTTTGTATTTCCTTTGGACCTTTCACATGACGGCCCAACTAAATTACTAGCAGACAAGCCCATGCCCAATTCACCATCAGAACTGTACAATTTTGACTCCTCTGCTCGGCTTATTTTGTCTTCTTCCAATATCGAATTTCCGGCCAAAAAATCATCTGAGGTGTGCCATGAACACCTATCTAAGCCGCCATTTCTGATGCTTAGCATGCATGCGTTTTCAAAAGTTCTCGATAATTGATCCATGGTCGCCAACTCCTCTTCCCCATAAAAGTTTCCCTCTTTTCCGGCTGACTCCAGCCGCCCTACTGAGCATTTCTTCCTTGTTGCGTTCAATGCCCCAGCTTCCACGTCATCTTCTTCCTCCGCATCACTGTCCGCGAACTCCTCCAGCGATTCGATCAGACTCGAAGCTATCGTCTGAATCCGAGTTAACGTTCGACGTATCGTCATGCCTGGTGCGGAACTCTAAAACCACATCTGGAGTTTCATAAACTCGGACTTCATAGATCTTTTCCTCCACTTTGACATTCTTGCAATCTTCTCCAAACTATGAGTTAAAACACACACTCTTCCTCGGTTTATTTGCTCCTTCAATTCTCCTCTGTTAATTTTTCTACAAATAACACCTTTCCCCACAGAAGTCCTACAGTTTCGAAAGTAGTTTTGCACCATACATGGAGTGGAATGCCTTCTATGTTAAGCCACGCTAGTCATCCAGGTCGATTAAAACTAGCCGACCATGGGGAAATCCATTCAAACCATTCCATCCCATCTTTTAGCATGACATCCATGTCTTCTTTGGTTTTACATTCCAGTAAGACTCTCTTTCCACCCACGTACTTAACTTTGCCTGGCCCTACACCCTCCAAATCGCAGTCTTTGTAGATTCCACCAACTTTACATCTCCCACTGCAGACCGTTGAAGCCAACTTTTTTCTTCCTCTTGAGGTTCCAGTTCAATTCCAGCCCACCGCTTCTCTCGATTTCCGGCAATGCCGTTCTTTTGATTGCTCTGCTGTCCTTGTCCATTCACCACTTCTGCGTAACGTCTTCCATCCCTCTTCGCATCTCCTCTAATTCTTCCCACCTCTGACTTCTCCATCTTCTTCACTCTTCTCCCCACATCATCTCCTCTACTATATTTCGAAATATTTACTCTCATCTTGTAGGTTCCCACCCAAATTCCATTGAGTTCCTTCTCCAGGTGTTTTGCATTTATCACATTAAAAAATCTTACAAATCCAAACCGGCATCCTGCTCTTGTCCTCTTTCTTGATACATATATGTCAGCAACCATGCCATATCTACTGAAAACTTTCCACAGATGTTTTGATTCCCAGTCCTCCGGAAAGTTCATGAAGAAGAATGAAGTAGTCACCTTACCCAACACCCTTCCAAACTCCTGGTTCGAGCTGCCTGCCTTGAATCGCTTCCCATAACCGGATCCCCTGTTTCCCTCTCTCTCAGAATTTCTCTCTCGCAAAGTTTCTCTCGCTCTCTCTCATGATGCTTTAAATAATTACCCCTACTTGCTCCAATGTCTTTCTGAAACTTGTTCGGTTGTGTATATGGAAGTTGTAAGAAACTGGCTAGATTTGATCAGTGGAAATGATTGCCCTATATTTTCAGTTAATTTTCTGGAAAAAAAAATATTAAAATTGTGCTCGAGCTTTCCGGTTGTCTCTTATATATTTTGGATAAATTTTTTAATATTAATGCAGCAATGTACAAGATTTGATTAGGTAGGAGCTGGTTGGGTGTTTGGAAAAAAGTTACTAGAAATGCATTGCAGGGGTGTTTCGAGGTTGTATTTTGTATTCATTAGTGTGCTATTCAACTTTTATTATCTTGGATATGATCCTGTGTTCAACATGTATAGAATAGGAAAATTAAAAAAAAATTCTAGTACACATATATTTTCAACCAGCTATTAGCTACATTATTATTTTTATGGGAAAACAAATGGGATTTTAATAATTGTTCAAGTTACTAGACTTTAATAGAATGTCACATTATATATATGTTGCCTTTCTAAATGACAAAATTGCCCTAGATTTATAGTGCAATACCATAATATATCCGGTAAATGCTCTTCCTAATTTTAACCATATTTTAATTTTAATCTAAAATATTGAAGCTTAACCTAACTCACCAGTTAAAAAAAAAAAATTCCAACAGCCTTGTGTTGGAAATCAAGAATTTTCAATGTAAGGCCATTATGAAAATTGGTACATTGGCAAAACAGGCATTAGGGAAAAAAATTTTCAATAGCTCAAGTGTAAGCCATTAGAATTTCCAATAGCTTGACTATTGGTAAAAACACTGTTGGTAATTTCCAACAACCATTCATGAGCCAAGGAACATTTTCCTTATCAACGGCTAGAGTAGCTTGAAGAAATTTTCAATAGTCTAGCTGTTGGAAATCTGCAATTGTCAGGATATTACAAGTTTCCAACAACTTGGCTGTTGGAAGTTTTTTTTTCTATTTAAATAAAAAAATAATTTATTTTGTGCTTAAGTAAATTTATATTTTATAATATTCCTAAAATTGGGTATATTTTATATTTTTAGTATCACATATTTATATTTTATAATATTACAAAAATATATTTTCTAAAATTTTATATTATATTAACTGAAAATATATGTTATAACAGTAACAAATTCAAAACTAAAAATTCATGTCTGATCAAATCTGCACCAAAAATGATGGAAATCAAACTCTAAATCAAAATCCAAAAATCAGACCAGATCTGCAGCAAAATTAGAAAGTAAAATCAAACCAAAATCTAAAATTAGATCATACGGTCGCAGAGGCGAGATGAGGAGTAGGCTAACAGCAAGGAGAGCAAACGGGGTATGACGACGCGAGGCGAGACGTAGGCTAACAGCGAGGAAAGCGATGGTGGGTGGGGTAGGCGAAAACGGCGGCGGCGAGTCAAGCACAACGACAAATCGTGAGGTCGAGGAGAAAAACCGCGAACAACGATGGGAAATCGTGAGATGAAGGAGGCCGACGAGCGAAATAGTGGTGAATAGTGAAACCGATGAGGCGAAATGGCAAAGTCATTTGGCAAGGTGAACCATGGAACAACGAGGTTAGGGCAAAGAGAAGGTGAGGTTAAGGCTTCGAGATGGCGAAGTTAAGGCTGAGAGACGCAAAATAAGAGATGAGAGGGAGAAGTGTGGAGGTGGCGGGTTATGGCTGAGAGGGGGGAGGGCTTAAAGATTAAGCTTTTATATGAGTTTGGTTAGGGTTGAGCTGGGCTTTTATGGGTTTTTATGATGATAGTAGTAGTAGTAATATTATTATTATTATTATTATTATTATTATTATTATTACTATATATATATATCATATCTAATGTATCATAAACAATATCTTAAAACCATATATATCATAATAATGTATGAAATGTAATGTATCATGTTTTTAAAATTCTACTTTACTTTTTAAAATTGTAAAATTTATTTGTTTGCAATGGCTTTGCGTTGGAAAACTCAACTTTTGAGTTGGAAATTATCCAACAGCTTTCGCGTTGTTTTCAATGACATTCATGTTAGAAAATTTCTAACTTCCAAGCCGTAAAAAACTGTTGTCTTTAAAATTTCCAATGTAAAGACCGTTGGAAAATACTCTCTATTGTTTTCGATGGCTCTTCATGTTAGAAATTTTCAATGGTCAAATAATTAGTATTCTAACCATTGGAAAAATGGGGTTTTTTTTTTTTAGTAACCTTTTTACCGGTATATATTTAAATAAATATTAGGCAAAGAAAGATATTATTTTACCATATTATAGTTAATATGTTTGTAAAGTAATGTCGTTCGTTTTACATATGCATACAAATGTATGTATATACACACATACATGCCCACATACATACACATACACTAAGGCGTCTCAATCATAAAAAAACTATAAGTTATCTTCGTTTTCATTTACAATTTTTGTATTCTTCAAATTACGGCATTGCAGTTATTATCGTAGCTTATATTTCATTGCTTTTGTTAATTTCTCATTATCTACATATATGAAAAAATTCATGATTATTTCGTATACTTTTCTTAAAAATTTTATTACATTTTCTTAACTTTACCTTCTTTGTTGATTATTTGTATATTTCAATAAAAAATTAACCTAACCATGTTTGTTTATTAACTAATGGGGAAAAAACACGATTTAAAAGTACTTCACTTCTGTGACTTCGTTCAACTAAAATACAGATTTCGGATCTCAAACCATATGTATGTACATAATAAAAAAAATGAGGCAAAATATAAATTTTATAGATTTTCTCCTTTTGTTGTTTAAACTTCAGTTGTGTATTGTAAATTGTAAGTTTTCTCTCAATGGTTACATGCACTAAATTTTGATTGAATGGTCACAAAAATAAATTCTTAAGTATGCCCTGTCATAATTAATTAAGTTCTAATAGCAATTTGAACATACAAGTATCATCTCAATTCTCATATATCTATATAATAGCAATATTCTCATATAAAGAAAACTCTTTACTGGTGTTCATTTGTTTCATAGAGGCATCCTTTCTTTACATGCTCTACTAACAAAAATTTTCTTTTACCAAATTGGCATTAATCGGTAAAATTTTTCTGATTGTATTCTCTTGTCAAAGATGGTTGCGTAAATTCAAACATGTCTTATGTAAATGCGCTGCTATTGTCCATAAAATATTGCAGCGGTCTCTAAAATTTTTTTATGTGAACATGTTTAACACAAGTCCAATCCAAGGATCAATGTTACCATCAATGTTCATCAGACTCCCCCTCCACTATGTGCTCAAACTTACTATTGATTGTTCAGCTGTGCCATGAGAAGGTAACGTTGGTGGAGAAGGAATAATAAGAAATCACAAACGGGACTTTTTTGTTCAATTTGAAAAAAAATGTTGAGATGGCAGATAGTTTGAGAGTTGAGTGATGGGTGTTTAAGGAAGGACTCAAACGTGCTAGTATATTACCTCAGTTTAGCTCCTTTAATCATTGAAATGGATTCAAAAGTTGCATATTAGTGCTTAAGGAAGACCTCAAACTTGCTTAGTCATCTTAATTTAGCTCCTTTAATCATTGAGATGGATTCAAAAGTTGCAATGTTCTTGAATACAACCTTTGTTTACATCTCTATGTTCTTAAACATAACTCTTATATTTACCACTGCAAATTGATTCTTAAACTTTATTCTGGTTCCATATTGTTTCATGTTGGTCCCAAACCTTAATAAAATATTACATATTGGTTTTTAAACTCATGCGTAGACTAAGGTACCGAAAAAATTCAATTTTCATAGATGAAAAACTGATAATTTAAGTAGTCTATTAATTTGAAATATTTATGGTACAGTTTAAATTTTTTGAAAGGCTGATATCAAACAATTTAAATAAAATTTAAAAAATTTAATGTTTTAAAATTATGTCAAAATCAGTAAATTTTGTAAGGTTAAGGACCAATATGTAACACAATTTGATGGATTGGGACTAATATGCATCAAAAGGGAGGTTGGCATTACAAGTTTGGAACCAACTCTACAAAAGTATATAGTTAAAACCAAATCTATATTCAATTTTTAGTGGTCAGATATGTATTATTTGCGTCTCTTTGTTAGCATTAATAGGTCATCATTGGGACTGCTAGTCCACTCATGGCCGAAGGAATCGCGTAATGATCTTGGCTTTAGCAACCTTATCATTCAAAACAAAGATAGTGGTACAAGATCCTGATAATGTACGTTGCTGGCTTCTAGTTCTAGGCACAAGCCAAAGCTAGCTTGCAAGCATTTTTCATGCTTTCTAACAATTGCATGCCCAACAATTGAGGAGTGCCGGCCTATTACAATATGTTGGAAATGGTTCTAGTGGTGATGATGATGATTGCCGATCCGGTGAATGTGAGAACTGTCACAGTTTCGTACTTCACTTATAAAAATGGTTGCTTTTTAATAATGTAAAGGCTATACCCAAAACTGAAGATATTTTCTTGGATCATAATCATCATTTGGACTTAGGTTATACTTATCTTGTCATAGGCCCAAATATGGCCCATTTCATACTGGGGTGAATTATATTTTCCCCATGAGATTCTGTTGAAATTACATTCTTACATTGCCACTTTAGCATTGTCCTGATAAAAAAAACACACAAAAAATGAAAAACAAATGCCTTTTTTGAAGTCAATTTATTGTTGAAAGACATGCATTGCTTGATTTCTGAGGCCTGATACGCCTAAGCCGAACTTAAATGAATAATTGGTTTGTTCTGTTTCTCTAGGCTTTTCCACTGTATTAACCCATTATGGGTGGGTCCACCCAACAACCCGATAGCATGAAGTGGGCTAGCAGATTATTATGTACTGTACTTGGTATTTTTTTTGTTTCCCTTTTAATGGTAGGGCAATCCTATTAGAAATAGAACCCATTGCATCGATCCATTGGATGATATTAGTTACAGAGGATGACAACTTTAGAAACTCTTTTTATAATGTTTTGGGCCATCAAGTCATTAATAAAAAAATAAAAAAGAAATGTTTTGGGCCATGAGGTATAGGAAGATCACTTCCTCTTACAGTGACATATATATAAATTTTGAGATTATTCGTTCCTTGATAGGGGTGAGCAAAATTTTGGTTATATCTGAAATAATGAAATAATAAAAAAAATGATTTTCTGTTATTACTTTTAGGTGTAATTTAAGCTTTTGGTTATAAGTGAAAATTGATATATAAGTTCAACTCAGTTTTTGGTTTTATTCAATTAAAATTGAATTAACTAAAATAACCAAATTTTTATTCTACTAGTATATTTGTGTTTGAGATTTGAAAAGGATTATGTATGTGATTAATGTTTGCTATGTGTATGTATGTGATATTTGGATTTAGAATGGATTATGGATGCTTGTTATGTAATTAGAATGTGTGTTTACATTGAAATATATAATTAATGTTTGAGGTTTGAAATATGTATGTATACAATTCATTTATCCTAATTGAAACCCAAATAATAATTGTTTTTTGTCATTTCAGTTTTCTCCAAAAATTCGGTTTATTCAATAATTAGTAGATAAGATCAAAAATCACATATATTCGATTATTCAATTTTGGTTTTAAAAAAAAAACTGATTGGTCACCAATACTTGGTACATTAATTAAGGTGTGTGTGAAAAATGTGTAAAGTTGTTTGATAAAAATGCAATGTAAAGTGAAAAGTATATATTTGTGGGGGGCAAGAGGTAAATAAAGCTTTCTGCTTTTTGTACTTTGGCCACTATTATATTTTTTACAGTTAAATCCATCCTTAATGTTTTATTTTTGGGCAAGTAACCCATCAATGTTTTATGACTGTGACAAATTGGCCACTCGACAAACAAGCCAAGGATTTTGGTATGTTGAGGAATATTTCTATTTGTTTTGTAGATTGTGTGGCAATGTTGATTGAAACAACAATAGGCATTGGCACAACACAATCTGACCAAGCGGTGGAAGTGAATTTAAAGGAGAAGGGGCTTAATTGGAGTGGGAGGGGAAAATTGGGAACTAGGGTTTGGGCTGGAGTTTGTACTATCGGGGAAAGGATTTTGCAATTTGAGGAATGAAGAGGTTAATTTAACTGTCATAAAAAAATATGTATGCACCAAAGAATGAAGCGACAATGGAGATGCAATAACTAATTAAGAAGAACAATGCCCTACTTGAGGAGATAAAGTTTTAGAAATTACAATCTACAGCAGTTAGATGGGCTACGTGAAGATAGACAAAAGATCAACACATTGAATGCTAAAGTGAGGATGTTGGAGGATCAAAATGCTTCTCTAAAGGTGTAGTGATTAGAGGTTGAAGAAGATATGGCTGAGGAAATGAAAAAGGTATGTAAATGTTGGGGCTTAGTTGGAAGGTTTGAGAGTGTTGGTGGCTTTATTTCCTATGTGTTTTTAGTGTTGGTGTTGTTGCCATTCTATCCTGTGTGCTTTTAGTGTGTTAAGACTCCTATTTTTGGTACCATGTAATCTAATATGTTGTGGAATATTGATGTATCTTTTAGAAATGTAGTTTCATTCAAATGTATAAGCATCATTGGCAATTGATCCACCAGATTCAAATTGGTATAAGCTAAACATGTTAAAAAGTGCAATTGATAGCAAACACTTCATTAGGTGAATTGTTTGACCAAATTGGGAACAAAATGTCCCTAGACATCACAAAATACAGTTCTCCACATTAAAACATTTCCCATACACAACTGTCAACTTTCCAATACATATCATTTGTTCTAAAAATGCTTAAGTAACCTTAATATTCTACCCTGTTAAAGACAGGTTTTCTGAAGTCCTGATGGCCCTGGCACCTTCTTCTTCCCAAATTGGGCACCAACATATAAGAACTTGTTATGTTTAAAGGATTTGACAGAGTGGCCATTGATAGTGCACTTGCTTGTGTCCCCAGATTCAGTCTTACCACATCAGGATTACTGCTTATATGAATATGTTCTACAATATGGGCATAAACAACCAAACATTAGCAATGACATTGGCCTCTAATATTTCAACAAACAACAAAACAAAACAACTTACCAATAGGAGTTTGATGAGTCATCTGTTGCACCAATTTAGATTGTTTTGGTTTTATTGTAAGCCTCATTATAGGTAGTTGGTGGGTTTGGAAAAGGCAGATTATTTTTTTCATTTGATGGCATGTTTGACCCTAAAAATAAAATAAAATAAATTGCTTAAGTCAACACATATAAGCATGTGTAACATAATGACTGAAACATTTTAAAACTTATCTACCTTGTTTGACTCAACTTCTATGGGCATATTCTTCTATTATGACCCTCTTTATGGCAAATGGAACACTTGTTAATTTGACCCTTCTTACTTAAAGTTGCAGCCCCCTTTTCTGGGTTCAATTGTTTCTTGACGCCCCTGTTTTTTTTTTTTTACCTTCCAGGCTTTTACTTAACTGCTGGTGACAATATGGGTATGCCATGTGATTTTGGCCAAACCTACCAACAGGATGCATTGATCTTTCATATGCAAGCATAAACTTCTTTTTTTTTTTGTACCAATCATTAACATAGTCATTTGAATCATCTTTCTTGTCTAAAATGCAACATGTGCCATGCCTACAAGGGATCCCAGTAAGTTCTCAAGTTCCACATGTACATTTCTTCTATGCTAAATTCACAACATGTTGTTCAAACTTATATTTAACCTTATATTCCACATTTCCAACCTTCTATTGGCCATTTTTCTTGTACTCCTTTTCCAGTTTAGACATAATTATATGACTAAATTAGTCAGAAGCCCTTGTTGCCATCATCTTTTCTTAGTAGATGTCCTTATCATGTACTTCCTAATATCATTTAACATTGACCAAATTGACTTTTATCTAGCTTTCAAAATATCAGCCACACCATTAAATGCTTAACATAGATTATTGTGATTAACATCACAGTTAAGGACCTTCCTAAAAAGGCTTTGCACTAGTACTTAGGATTAATTTTCAACAAATTAGTTTTAGCACCTAGAAATTAATCAATCTGTTTTATTGCATCTTTCAATTTTAAACCCCTAATAATTGTACTTTTAGCAGCCTTCTAGAACAAGTTCTTAAGAATAGTACCTTTGCGTTTTGACTACTAGTTTGCACAGATATGTCTAGCGTATCTCTTGTGCTCTATTTGAGGAAAAAATTCTTCTATTACTGGTAGAAGACCTAAAAGCCACATAATATAAAGTGTTAGTACAATTGTAATTTAAATTGAAAGATATAATAAACTTACATTCTTTTGGTCACAAACAATTGTCCATCTACCACTATTTTGAATCTTTAAGTCCTCAATTAATAACTTCAGAAACCAAGTCAATAAATCTCTGTTCTCAACTTCCACAATAACCCAAGTAATGGTAAAGATCTGATCATTAGCATCTTTTCCCATTGCAACGAATAACTCTTCCTTCACTAAATCCTTAAAAAAAAACATCCATCAACTTTAAATATATGCCTATAGCCATCTAAAAAACCTTTTTCTACAAGCCTGGAAATGGAAATAAATCTTGTTGAATGTTGACTATATAATATCAGTTGAGGGTATTAAGTCTAACACAACAGTTATCCCTATATTGATTCTATGTACCTCAATTGCATAATCCTTTAAGAAATTATATTCATCTCTGTAGTTACCCTCCAACTCATGTTTAACCACACGTTTAGCCATTTTCATCATGTCACAACCCACTGCCAACCTTTTATCATTTCTTAAGCTGCCCTTGATTTGGCTTAGTTTCAGATTTGGTTCATCTCTTATTGTCTGGTAATATATGGATTCAATCAATTTGGCACTAACCAACTTCAATTTGAACCTCCTCCTTTAGGTGTGGCCCATCATAATAGACTTAATTTGGAAATGGTTCTGCTTTGTACTATATGTTGCTAAGATCCTAAACTGACAGTTTTCAGAACATAGTGTTAGTGTTGTACTAAAAAGCCAACTGTAAAATGATTGTATTTCGCATATTGAGTCATGATATTTTATTGAGGCATTATTTCAATAATTATGTTTATTGTTTGTTTCTGTGCAACATAATTAAACATAATTATAACAATAGAATAATAGTATTATTAATGTTCCTGGTCAAGTATTATTGTGGAATGAGTTGTAATAATGTATAAAGACCAACACAAGCATATGTGATAACTAATATGAGTTATGTAGTCTATATATGGGTACAAGTTGAAGAACTTGTATACTAGAAAGACTCGCCATGAGAACACTACATGGATCATTATATGAGTGTCACAAGCAATTCTCGTAGTGATTATGGTATATGAAGTCTTTTAACTTGAGGTCATCAAGGTTCCTTACATGTGAGTCACTTGCATTGATACTTTTCTTTGCTGCTCGTAACTGAGTAAACATGAAGGTGGTCATTATATATGTTACATATCATGCGGATGAATTTATATGATCAATATAAGATTTTACCCTCCTATATAATGAGAGTAATATCTCTGGGCCACTTTATTGAATGAGACTGAAAAAATGTATGACCATGCATGGATGGGTTGATATGGGATATCAATGTCATTAGTTTAAGTCAGTCTGCTCTGAAATTAAGAAACCATAAATTAGGCAATACAAGGATGACACATTTCATATCTCGTGCTCCATCTTGATATTCTGGACAAAGGGACAACTATACATATGAATAATGATCATAGAGGTTTAGTCGATTCACTGACTATATTATCACTTTGGTAGCAATGATGTATTACTGGATATCTATCATTGTTTATGATTATAAATGTAATTTATGATTATTGCCAATGTGATAAGAGCTTATAGATTCACACACTTAGAGCCAATTAGATTACTTGAGTGCATAATCAAAATTGTTTGATTTTGGTTCCATGATAATTTTGGACTAATTATTAGCCCAAAAATTGAGCCATTGTTAAGCCCAAAATCAGGCCTAATTGGATTAGGGTTATGGAACCTAGTTGGCTTAGGAGTTTTGCATCACTACATATATGTTCTATAGTGTTATTTTCATATAAAGCCTCCCTGGACAAAATTCAAAAGGGTTCTAAAATTTTCATCTACATTTCTCTTATCTTTCCTTGGAGGACACAAGCTAATACTGCGAGCACAAGAAGAATGCTTCTACCGAAACTTAGAAGAGGCATGGTAATCTGAGTGGTTCGTGTGGATACCATATAGAGCTTGAACACATTAACTATTCAAGTTTTTTTTATTTGGCTCAATAGTTAGGTGAAAGATTTCAACATACTGGGTACAAAAATTTCGAACACCCGATTTACCATGTTTTACTTGGGTCTTGGAGGGTTTCAGTTAATTCTGCTGCATTGTTCGGCTCACGAAACCCTACATATACTACTTGAACCCACTTATTTTCATTTTCTTATAAAAGACATTCCTATGAGATTGAGCAGCATACCTGGCTACTGAGTTTTAAACTCCAAATGATTATTGAATTGCACACCAACCTCAAACTCCACATTTTCATATGAAGGATTATACACAAGATATCTACTTTTCCTAAACCTGAATCTCTCTGCATCCACATCTTCATCTGAATCTCTATCAGACTCAATACTGCCTACATTTGAAGATTTAATATAACTAGTGTCATCCCCTTCACTATTTATCCCAGATCTTGATAAACCACCATATTCAATTTCTCTTTCCTTTTTATCTATCTCCTCATCATTATCATTAGAAAATTCCCCCACTTCAACTCCACCTTATGCCTAGCTTTCTTGGGATTTAAAATGTTTAAAACTGTCTCTAGCTTTCCTTAATTCCTCATCATAATTAGACAAATATCAAATATCCTCTAGACAAGTAGCCATATCATCGTGGTCTACATTTGACACACTTTTGACTAACTTTTCTTTTGGTTGCTTTTTGAACTTGCTTTTACTGCTCACACCCCCCTCAATTGTACCTCTCTAAAAAAACACCTCCATCAATTTCACCAACCTTACCTTTTTTATTTGGTTCACTTGCACTCCACCCACCAACCTCACTTGCCAAATTATTGACTACTTTAATTGTACTACCCCCACCATTCACATCATCCCCCAAATTATTTTTCTTCCTAGGCCCTCATTGTCACAATGTTCAATATAAAGGATAGCACATTCTATTTTCATAGTTTCCTCTACAAATTCAACTGCACTAGCCTCATCAGACATTGGCTTCAGATCCTCTTGTTTTCTCAGCCAACCTCAGTTCAACTACTGTTATATTCAAGCTACATTGCTTAACTTTAGTTTTTTAATCAACTTCATAACATGTTCATACCTTGTAAATTACTCTTGCATTATCATACTCTTCTTTCCCCTACTGACATACTTAAATGGCCCATCTTCAACCTGCCATTACGATGGATTGAAAAGCATATTTCAAAGTGTCTAAAAAGCATCCTCAGTCTGCATTTTCATACAACAAACAAACAAACACTTTATCAGATAATGGGCAAACTTTATGAACCATACATGTACAACTAGCCAATTTTACTTTAACATATCCATACAAAACTTCCCTATTTCACAATAAATTAAAATAGAAAAGAAACTTTCGATAAGATTAACAAAAAACTACCTAAAAATCAGTTGTCCGATTTACCAAAAAACCATTCATCCTTCACCGACACTCTGTGAACATTAAATAAAATCCTTTTATTTCTCTCTCTTTCTTGTCATTCTCACTCTAATTTCTCTTTCTTTCTCTCTCAGCCTTTTTCCCTTTGTAGCATGTGAAAAATCAAGACCCCAGGTATGCCTCAAAACAACTTCTCATCCTTTTGTGCATAATTGGTAATTACCAATGTGTTATACCATTAGTAATGGAATATTAAATTTACCAATAGTTAAACGCATTAGTAATTTACCAACGGTTAAAGTCGTTGGTAGCTACCAACTGCAAAAACTGTTGGTAATTTTCTAATGGCCTAAACCGTTACAAATTCAGAAATGGGGACTAATTTAAAACAACTATGGATATTAAAAGACTAAAGTGAAATTTGCCCTCATACTTGTTGTATAAAAACTTCATCTCCCCATTAATTTTTGTTTGATTCTTTTTTTTTTTCCTTTCTTTTTCTTTTCTCTCTTCTATTACACTCCCTCTCCCTCTTTAAGAGATTGCCACCGATTTCTGGAGAGTTGTTGTGTTGTTGCCAACCTAATGAACTTTAGTATCCTTGTCTCCTCTTCAACTTTCTTGAAAAACATTATTTTAAAAAAAAATCAACTATTTCCGTAAATCAAGTGTTTAAATTTTTGTGTTAATTTTTTTTTTCAAAAAATTACTTTGTTTGCATGGTTTTGATCGTTTTGTTATTTTCTTTAACTTCTTTTAAAGACATTTTTCCAAAAGCATAACCAATATTAGTATATCAAGCTTCAAAACTTTGAAGCTAAAAGTTTTTTTTTTCATTTTTAGGGTTTTTCACTGTGTTTTTTGCACTTTTCTTTTAGAGTATATTGTTGGCTTGCTGGAGATGAACTTAACGGATTTGGTAGCGGCAGTGGCAGTGGCAATGGCAGCAATAGCAATGGCTAATCCGTCGATGAGGGGCATGTGGCTCAGACGTTTGGTTGTTTTTTATGTGTTTTCTTTTTTTCTTCTCCTTTATTTCCTAGGGTTTTCTTTCCTAATGTTGATTATTAATAGTATGGCCTAACCATAGAAATAGCCCCTAAGCTTTGCCAACTTAAGTTGGTAAAAAACTCACTATTTAGTAAAACTTGACCCCTTAACTTTGAAAAACTATGTGAGTTAGTCCAATTACTACAGTAACTAACAGATGATGTTTAGGGTAAAGGTGATGTGGCAATAGAAAGTTGAGGTGAAGTAGGTGGGAAATGAGAAGCTAACAAAAAAAGAGACCAATCGAAGCCGAGGAAGACTTCATTGAAGAAGAAGACGAAAGGGCAGAAGTTGGGGCCCAAGTTGGCGAATAGCCAAAGTCATTGTATTGCACAATGGGCAAGATGCTGCAGTGGTAGACGGAGCTGATGGGGCTGAAGACGTTGTGCAACACTTGTAGGGTACGGTACATGTCGAGTCTGTTGGTGGTGAAGAACCGACCGATGGCAAAGATGAAACTTTTTTTTTTTGTACTTTTTCCTTGAAAGGCAACTTCAATTTAGTTTCCTAACTATTTATTTTTTGTCTATCCTTTATGATTACATATTGCCACCCCTCAAACATGCCCTAACATGCATGTTCAGGACATGAAAACGTGTTATTAATTGTTAATTTATTTTGATTCTGTTGCTATGTTTTTAATTGTTATTTATTTCAGTTTTGTTGTTGTGTTATTAACTGCTAATTTTTTGATTTGGGTTATTTCCCAATTTTCCATAGTTAATATTGTGTTTTGTTTGTAATATTTTTCTAGTTTTGGATCTGTGATATATGGCAGTACGTTATAAACTGCTCTTTTTTTTCTTGATTTGTTTGCATTACTTTTTTTCTTATAATATTTGTTAAATTTTAATTTTTTTATTTTCAAACATTATTTTAATTTTTTTTTTACTTTTTTTTTCTAAATGACAGTTTCTAAAATACCTTTAATTTTTTAAAAACTTATAGAAAATTTTCAACGGTCATTAGAAAATTACTAATGGTCAAATGTGTTGATATATACTAACGGCTTAAACCGTTGGTAATTTACCAATGGCCAAAGACATTGGTAAATACCAACATCCACTGCTAAAAAGTATTGGAACTTAGACCATTGGTAATTTCTATTTGTCTCTTTACCAATGGGTAAATGTTCAAAAGTACCAACAGCTTAGCATTCAATTGTTGGTAAAAAAATTCCAACCCATTGATTACTAACAGCTCACAACAATGTTCTCATGTTGATAATTTTGAAATTACCAATGCAAGACCGTTGGTAACGGTCTTTGATAAATGTCTTTTTTTAATAGTGTACGTCCGACCTGGCGACTATAATGAGAGGCCAAAAAACGTCAAAAGATAACATTAAGGATGGATTAACTGTAAAAAAACAATAGTAACCAAAATACATTGACGTGAAAAGTTGAGGGGCGATTAGCATCCTTGGTCATAGTCATACACCTTAGGTGGCTCACTGGTTCCGCCCGCGCACCAAGGATGCGTGTTAACAGATATAAATATGGTAATATTGGAATTTGCCATAGTTATCTTTGTTTTTATTTCTTTTATTTCAGTTTTTAAGGGTCAACTAACAAATTAGCTTCCGCTAAATATGTCCGTTCGACGTATTATTTCCCTAAATATTATATAATTCTTTGATTTTTTTAGTTAATTTGGAAACTCATAAAATCCTCCAAAATGGAAAGCCAAGAAGTCAGTAGACTAACAAGATCCAGCCAAAATCGCAATAAACCCGTTGTTTATTCCCATAAATACCAGTAACAAAAAAACCTAGTTACTAGTATTAGACCATATATTCGTATGATCCATTCCTTGGAAAGCAAATTCAAATTGGAACTTTGGAAGTGAGAAAACATAAAAATGAAAACCCATTTTTTGGTTTTGATATTGCTGCTTTCCCTTTGGTGGGCCAAGGCCAACGCATTGGTCACGGACACTTTCCTCCGATGCCTTTCCCAACAACCCTCAAATCCCTCGAACCCCATCTCTAAAGCCACGCTAATTCCTACCAACCCTTCCTTCAACTCAACTCTTCAATCTTATGTCCGAAACCTCAGGTACTCTAGACCCTCCTCACCTAAACCTCTCGCCATCGTAGCCGCCGCCCACCACTCC
This sequence comes from Aquilaria sinensis, assembly GCA_005392925.1. NCBI lineage: Eukaryota > Viridiplantae > Streptophyta > Magnoliopsida > Malvales > Thymelaeaceae > Aquilaria > Aquilaria sinensis. The sequence goes on along the minus strand of SMDT01002959.1, from coordinate 11,638 downwards.
CATGTCCAAGCCACCGTCATTTGCTCCAAATCTCTCAGCCTCCACATGCGAATCCGTAGCGGCGGCCACGATTACGACGGCCTCTCCTACACCTCCCTCTCCCACCACCACCCTTTTGTCCTCCTCGACCTCTTCAATCTTCGTGCTATTAATATTAGCCTATCCGACGAGAGCGCATGGGTAGAGGCCGGCGCCACTCTTGGTGAAGTCTATTACAGAATCGCCGAGAGAAGCCCCATCCATGGCTTCCCCGCTGGAGTCTGCCCCACGTTGGGCGTAGGCGGGCACATCACAGGTGGTGGGTATGGAAGCATGATGAGAAAGTATGGCCTCTCGATTGACAATGTAATCGACGCGAGAATCGTCGACGCCAATGGCAGAATTCTTGACAGGAAATCCATGGGGAAGGATCTGTTTTGGGCCATCAGAGGCGGCGGCGCCGCCAGCTTTTGTGTTGTCCTCGCCTGGCAAATCAAGCTGGTTCGAGTTCCCGAAACCGTGACGGTTTTCAATGTGGACAGGACGCTGGAACAGGGAGCGACCGACATTGTCTTCAAGTGGCAACAAGTGTTTGCCGATGACATAGACAGAGACCTCTTCGTCAGACTAGGACTCGGGACAACCAACAACGGCAACAAAACATCCATAAAAGCTTCATTCATAGGCATGTTTTTAGGAAAATCCGATCGGCTCCTTCAGCTGACGAAACAGAGTTTCCCGGAACTGGACCTGAAGCAGACGGATTGCATCGAAATGAAATGGATTGAATCGGTTCCGTTCTGGTACGGCCTACGGAATGGAAGCTCCATCGACGTCCTCCTGAACAGGGTTCCGAAGGGAACAACATACCTAAAGCGCAAATCGGATTACGTGAAGCAGATAATCCCCAAAACGGGACTCGAATCGATTTGGAAGGCGTTGATGGAGTCGGGCAAAGTGGGCATGACCTGGAACCCTTACGGCGGGAAAATGGCAGAGATTCCGGCGACTGAAACTGCATTTCCTCACAGAGCCGGGAATCTTTTCAAGATTCAGTACTCGGTGAACTGGAAAGATGGTGGGGATGAGGCTGAGAAGAGTTACTTGAACTGGACTAGGGAACTGTTTGAAGCCATGACGCCTTATGTGTCCCAGAATCCGAGAGAAGCGTTTTTGAACTACAGAGATGTTGATATTGGTGTTAATACAAACGGAACTTACGAGGAGGGTGAGGACTATGGGGTGAAGATTTTCAAAGAAAATTTCCAGAGGTTGGTGGAGGTGAAAACCAAGGTTGATCCTGATAATTTCTTTAGATATGAGCAGAGCATTCCGGTAGCTAGCTCTGTCTACTCTAGAGTCTAATCTATGTATGTGACAGACTACCTTATTAATCTTACTTGGTGAAAAAATAAAATAAGCAAATTTCACGTCAGGTGGAATGTCGCATTTCTAAATTCCATTCTATTTTCATGATATGTGAAGCAAAGTGGGTAGCAACTGATACAACATAGTAACGGCAATCGGTTCAACAAAACAAAGCAAAGAAGATGATAACGTACTGAAAAATGGGAGGATGAGAATTAAAAAAATCATCAAGGAGATATGAACACCAACTTCATCAGTTGAAACCTATCATGCATGCACTAGATTGTTCCCTTACCGGACCAAACTTAGGTCTTGAGTTAGCACTTCCGGGGGTAGGAACAGCGTCCGGGCCAGAAAACTCAGCAACCACTTCCATGAAGAACTTGTCAATAATGTCGACATAGAAAGGGCAAGTAAGACGAGAATAGTAATGTAGAACCTCTTCAATGTCCAGAACATGATCTATGTTGCTCCTATCAATCATCTCCAGCTCCTTGAGCTTCTCCGCCACCATCAAACTCTTGGACTCTCCCCCGGCCTTTGACGAGCCTGAATCGCCCTGCCTCTCCCCTGCCACCTGAATGCTCCTTTGCTCATACAGACTTGAATCACATACTGGGAATTTGCTGTCCTTCACCGGGCTAAACTCGGGTTTCGGAGAGACTTGCTCATGTTCTGTCGGAACTGGCCAATTCTTGAAGCTCTTCATCTTCCTGCCTTTGTTCTTGTCCCATTGATACTTGAAGTCGGAGTAGAACCTCTCAAGCTCCTGATAATCAGCACCCGTCTGAGCGACATCCATGTCGATTCCAAAAGAATTGTAGGGGACATAGTAGGGAGAGGACTTGGGCAGTTTATTGTAGGTCGGACTTTGATCAGCGTGAGAGAAAGAAAAGAGGGCCTTGAAATTGTGGACGGTTTTCTGGAAGAATTTTTTGGTGTTGGAGATGGACTTTCTGAGCAACATTGTTGAAGCAGTATTGAAGAATTAGAGAACCTTTCTATGGTCCTATCAGTTTGTGAATCTTTAGACGACCATTTTGGAGAAAACTAATTAACGGTACCAAGACAAGAGACTGAAGATGGGGTTAATTTCTACTACTTGTTTGTATTCTTAATGCCCCAAGAGTTTGGTTTATGCCTGATTTCCTTTGTCCTGGACGCTCCTTTGTTTTATGGTGATGATGATGGAGTGCCCACACTTAAGCAACTTATCAAATTACATTAATGGAATCTTCGGAAAGGTATTTTGGTCCATGTCATATGGAGTATTGTATATAACTCATATGGCAAAAAATATTTATGTACTGCACTTGTAATATTCAATAAAACAAAAAATCAACAAAAAAAGAACATTCAAAATTGGTGGAGGGAGTTGGTGTAGGTCTTGCCACTTTATGAGATTGAGAGGAAATAAAGCATGAAAAAGAGGGCAATGTAGGAATTGGAGGTTGTTGACTTGAATGCCCTCCGCGGGGGCGCGAAGCTATCTATTTTCAATTTATTTATTCACCCCCCGACCCTTTTTGCACTGCACAGCCTTTTTTTGCCTTTAATCATTAGAAGATATGCTTTAGGAATGCCTTTGTTTTAAGCTTATATTTTGTCTCGCTGATTGATTCTCTTGTTAATATAGGTCTATTTTTCAGCTTTTTTTTTTTTATATCCCAAATCGTTTCACTTTTTTGTATTTAAATACCTTCTTTCAAATGTATATACAAATAAATATACATTGTTTTGCAATTATATTATTTTTTTTTAAATAAATCTATCCATTGCATCAATCAAAATTTGAATGAAAAACAGCAGCCAACTAACCTGAGAGGGGATCAGTGAAGTCCTACGAGCAAACATGAAGCTCTAGTAATACAATAAACCCTATTACACCGTCTATTTCTATAAATAAAAGCAACTAAAGTAAAAGTAGTAACTAAGGATGAAATATCCTCTAAAATCACTTCAAAAGGAAAAATTAAAGTCTCTTCACCCAGAGCAAAGAGTGTAAATCAAAATCTAAGAATATGACTCAAGAACAAACAACAATCAGCCACACCTAGTTGCTTCGAGCTGAGCATAATAAATTATAAGGGCTTCCACCTGAAGAGCACTTGTATATAATTGTAATTCATGAGACATGAGCATTAAAGCCTTGCCCCCATGATCATGGGTGACAATACCAATTCCATTTGAAGTATGTGATCGGAAAGTAGATGCATCCACATTCACCTTTACAAAAGCCTTCAACATGAGCCTCCTATCTCATATGGTCACAGGTGTTCACTTGCACAATATGCGATTGAAGCATAAGAGAGGTTCACCAAGTAATCCATTATATGAATAACCAAAGATATTAGTCAGCCAGATAAAGCATCAAAGAAGCACCTATTACAATTCCACCAAATTTTATACCAACTTATGACTAAAAATTGTCCCTATTGCTCATTTTGAGCAAAGGTAGATACAAGAAGATTACAAATCGATATCACAAGAGGGAAACTAAATGTGATAGAGACTCACACTTGATAAGACAAAAGACAATGAAACAATAAGTGATGTAAAGACTTCTCACCACTACCACAAATGAAACATTTTCCAAAGGAACATCAATACCTCGAGAATACATATTATCACATGAAAGCAATGCCTTTGACAGTGCTTACTATAGAAAATTTAAGAGCTTTGAATGCAATGATAGTTTCCACATCCAAGATCAAAATTTTTTATCCCCAAAATTAGCTCGCAATGTGTTCTTACAATGACCAATGCATGATTATGCCATCTTCATAAAAAATTCACCATTGTGAGTCATTTCCTATATAAATTTATGTGGTCTTGCAACTCGGCCAAAGAAAGCTGGTTGATATGGAAAACATTCTAAGGATGAAAAATAACTCACAAATCTAATTCCCTTCAAACTTATCAGTCAACATCAATAAAATCACTAACACATAGGAGATCAAAAGATGGAATAAGCATTGTAGCCAATTTAAGTAAAAAGGCAAAATAAACCCAATTGTTGAACCAAAATGAAATGTTCATTCCATCACCCACTTGCCACACACTGTTGGCAGCCAACACTTCTTAACCCACCACAAAACTTCTCCAGGAATAAGAAGGTGAAGTCTCTGACTTAACATGCAAGAAGTTTGAGTAAGGGAAAATATGTTAGGCCTAATAATCGAGCAACCAACGAGTTTGGAGTTTGCATCAACCTATAGTACCCTTATTTACCTTGAAGAGTCATGTTAACAACATTTAGATAACAGAAACCATGACCACCATGATGTTTTGGCACACTCATCTGGTTCCAAGAACACCAATGAATATTGGGACCATTTATTTGAGAGCCTTTTAATTTTTTTTCACCCGCTCAAGAAAAAAAATAAAAGAGACAACTACTACATACTTAGAAAAATAAGGAATCTCAAATACCAATCATCATGCAAACCATGTAGACCCTAAAAAAAGTTTTGTAACTGGCCTCATATAACGTCATTAATATTTGAGCTAAAACATTGAGAAAATTTCTAATAATTAATGTATTAGCCTAAAACATTCTCACATAACTCCAAATAGTATATATTCATATAGCATAACCTTTATAATTTTTATAAAAAAAAATGTAGTATTATGATTATAGAAGCAAAAAAAAATATTATTTCACATTGATTTTTTTTATAATTATTTAAGTGCCTTATTTTTTTTCTTTTTTCTTTTAGAATTTATATCACAAGTAAACAAAGAAAGTGCCTACAATTTTTTTCATTCACCTTTCGGTGGACCACTTTTAATCATTTTGGTATTCCTTCATTCCACTAATTTCATTTTAGGAATGCAAGAATGCTGATTGTTTTGACTTAAATTTGGTGCAATAGTATTCGCTCATATTTTGAACCTTTTCAACTTATTTGAATCAAACCATTTCTTGAAAATACTGACAAATTTGAATTACTAAAAATTGTAATTGGTTCAGCAAATAATTAACAAAAAACTTAGGTACAAACTCTAGTGTCTACTTGCGGCATGACTTACATAAATGTAGTGAGTTTCCATACCAATTCACTAAATTGAGCAAAGTCCTACAACTTAAGAGCTCATAACATCTCCATCAAACTTTTGACCACCAACTTGACTATGGTTGTCTAGCTACCCTTGGTTGGACCGAAGCTCTACACATGCTTGGTTTCCTTGCCTTTTGCTCACATCACAATTTACTCCATTTCCCGATTACTGCTTTTAATTTAAACTCCAAATTGGCTTTAACTCCATAAAATAACTTCATCTTTTATCCTCATTTCACTTAGGTACCAACCTCGTTATTCTACTAATTAGGTAGATGAAATTTAGGGGTAAGAATAGGTCATGTTGATTTTGTTTTCTAGTAAAATCAAACCAACCTATAATAGTGATAGTTCCAAAAAAATCCTACCCAACCTAAGGATCGAGAATCAAATAGACCCAGAACCAAGGGTATAGTTTTTTTTATTCTAATTCTCATTTTTTTTTGTTCTTATCACATAGATGTAACAATTAACTTCATAATTCAATAAAATTACATTTATAACTAGTGTAAGGAATATTTAATATAATACACAATTTAATTCATGTTTAAATATATATGTTTTTTTTATTAAAAAAAGAACTTTACTCCAGTTACCAATGAATCAAATGACATCTTATAAACCAAAGGCATAAGACATTAAAGAACAACAAGGGCATACAAACTGACAAATAAAAAGTTACGCGTCTATGTGACACTAAACAAAGGAAACAAAATTAGATCAAATTGAATCTGTCAAGTAAATTAGGATAATCCTATATAAATAACTTATAAGTAACTAGAAAAAAATACTAGGAAAAAATAAAATAAATAAAATAAACAACATATGATCATCTCAATCTATTATTTATAAATGTCTCATCATCTAAGTCTCAACTGCTTTTTGCATCCAATTCAATTACAATTCCCCCATTTGATTGCAATTCTTCTCGTAGCCACCAATTTTAAAAAATAGACTACCTAGATTTGTCCGTCGTAAAGCTCAAACTAGATGTTGCTCTTATTGACAATTGTAAAGGAATTTTGTGGAAGAGGAAGAAAATTGTGAAAGTGATTGAGAATAATCGAGTCGAGTAATATTAAAAAAATCGATCGTCCAGGCCTAGATTTATATCTAAGCCTGGCTGGATAGATATTGAATAAAGAATAAGAAACGACGAGGAGGAAAAAGAGAGTTTACGGTTTGGATGAACAATTTAGTCATATCATAATTTTTAATGTACATGTTTATACATAAATATATGAGCAATATGAGTAATTTAGTAATATACATAAATATATGAGTAAGTTAGTAATATCATAATTTTTATTATATATTTATACACGTACCTCAAGTTCGATTCCACCTTGGTTGGTTTCATGTGAGACCAAAACTAACAAAAAAAATTATGGTTTTCCTATATGTGGAATCAATTCACAAACCATGATCTATATTTACCATTTCTAACCTAACCAAATAGGAGTGGTTCAAGCTGAGTTTTGTGTTTACTTAACTTATACTCATCTTTACTGAATTTTTTTTTTGTTTTACTTAGTTATTTGCATGCTTTTTTAAATTATTTGTTGTTAAATACCTTACATGCTTTCATCATATATTGAATATCTATACATAAATATAAAAATAAATACTACATATCCCTTTACCATATTATCTACGATAACATCATATAGAAACACATTATTCCCTCATTTCATGTACTGTATAAATTAATTTACATATACCATGAATCTACCATAAATCGTATTAGATAACTATGATTCAGTTGTTAAATTTTTTTTTGAATAAAAAACAAATGGAGAAATTACAATAGGAAAAAAGTCCACACTAACCTAATATAGGCACTAGGTTTTACGTTCTATGTAGTTCTTGGGAGTCTAGACTAACCTCATTATACAATGTGTCTACACAATTTCCTACTTTGTTCTGGTTAAATGTGATACTACTAACTAGTTCTTTCATCATGCAAAATTGAGACAAAGCGATCCTCTCTCCCCTTAACTCATTATGCTTTCTGTGAAAGCTTTTTCTAGTTATATGGGCCGATTACAAACTTTGGAGAAGCTGGTTTGAATGCTAGTAGGAATGGCCCTTCTATTAACCAACTTTTCTATGATGATGATTGTCTAGTGTTCTTCTATCCCTCAAAAGAAGTAATGATAGCTATCAAGAACATATTAAAATTATTTGAGCTCCCAGCTAGATAAGAGATTAATTTATCTAAATCATAGTAACAGTTTAGCAGTAATATCCCAAACTCCATTATTTAGGAATTTTGCAATATTATCTCATTCCTGGTCAACCCTAGGATTCTAAATTATCTTCTTTATGCCAAGATCTATCTAAGACTAGTTCATTCTAGTTTTTGGCTGATAAATTTCTACGCAATTTTTTTTTCCAAAGAGATGATTTTATTAAAAAAAAAATTCACAGAAGATCATACAAGTCCCGAACTAAAAAAGCTTGAAAAAAGAGATGAAGGACAATGTGTCTACACAATATATCCCATCTCTTTCTTGTACCAAGACGATAAAGCATCAACAACCTTATTAATAGACATGGGGACTATCAATGATAATGTCATTAATTTCCTAGGGACCTTTATTTGTCCTGCAAGCATACACCAAAACTCTAGAACTTGTTTCTATGACAATTTGCACAAGCTTAATTTGGCAGGCTTTTTTAAGAGCTTCTCGAATTGCCATGGCCTCAGCTATAAGCCTATGAGGGCAGATTGAGTGAACGTGAAAGAACCACTGGCTATGACCAACTGCCCCTCACTATTTTGCATTACAATACTTGTGCCTACATTTCCAGCATGATCTTTATATGCTCCATCAATGTTGATCCTAATAACTCCAGCATCAGGCTTTGACCAATGTAGATTAACAGGATTAGTAAGAACCTCAACCTCAAGCATCTTCTATATATTCCAAAATTCTAAAAATGTTTTGCCACTCTTGAGAATTACTTGTGTAGGATTAAGTTTTTTATGTTTAAAAATAGTAAAGTTCCTTACCAACCAAATATTCAAGCAAGTAAATGTAACTTTAGATAAAAAAAAGCTTGGCCATCCATACTATGCCCCCTTCCCAATTTTGCAAAACAAGTCAAACAGACATCAATCAAACAAAGTAATAAATCTCTTATCCTAATATAGTCTAGCACACTAAACCAAACAGGTTTAATCCAATCACAAAGTAATAAAGCATGCTCCACAGTTTCCTAATCATCACGAAAATGGCACTTACCATCATATGTCAGATGTCTTTTCATCCTTTAACATTTGTTGCCAGATAGTTTTGACAAACCTACCATATGAAATTCACAATTTTAGGTGGCCTTTTTCAGTTTCCACATGTGTTTCCATGGCCTGGGGTCCAGGCAGTAAGATATAAAAGGATTAGCAAAAAATTAGATAATTAGAAGTGAAAGATCTTGAATAATGCAGGCCATTTAAATCCAATACATTCCACACTAACTGTTTTTCCTGTCTAAATTATGTCCCTTTTTAAAGTGTTAGTATCTCTATTAGATAAACTTTCAAGCAAGTTTGTTAAATTTTGATGGTCAAGCATGCAAGATAGGAAGGGACTCCATCTTAAGAACAAATACCTATTTAAGCTGCCAAATGGCTTAGGGGTTTGAGTGTTAAGGATATACAATTTTTTAATCAAGCTTTACTAGCGAAAACATTCTAGAAAATTTTGGATAGAAATTTTGACACGCTGGTGTATAGAGCACCCACTGCCAAGTATGGTAGTTTTCAATCAATTTGGACAGTGAAAAGTAAAGGTAATGCCACCCTTATCAGGCAATGTCTTTTACATGGGCGTAATATTCTTTGTTACACACATCAATGGATTATTATAGATGGTAATTTGATTTAGGAATGACATGACTATTGGGCTCTAGGCATCTCCTTAGACGTTCTCAGAGCAATGAGTCAAAGTTTCCAAAACCATAAAACTCTTAAAGTTTCAAACCTCTCTTTAGGGCATAAGTAAGGATGGAATAGGGAACTCATTTGTCTTCTTTTTCTTGAGCAGATTTTGAAGCTTATTTTCACCCTTCCTTCCCTTTCTATAACTCTAGGTACTGATGTTATCCATTGATAAGGAATTAAAGTGGTCACAACTCATCAAATTAGGGTTATGTGTTTGAGTTGCTTAACCAAATGTCTATTTATCCAAATTTGGATAGAGCAATAATGGCCTCTCTTGAGATCTCCATTTTTTCCAAGTCCTCAAAAGGTGTTGGGGTTCAAACATCTCATAAAACTTTACGGTGTTCTTTTAGAAATGCCTAATGAATGCCTTGCTAACTACAACTAACCTCGCTTTACAAAAAGGACTAGTCAGCCTTTAGTGTTTAAGATGCAACTTGTATAAAAAATCATCTTTTCACCTTTTCTATGGTTGCCAAAGTTTCAGAAATATCAAGGGAAACTTTTGTGTCAATCCTACATCCATATGCACCCACTCCTTTGAATCTTGGCTTTTGAATATCCTTACTTCCTAGAAGAAATGATATGTGGATTAGCTATTTTATTTAGTCTCCACTTTATTGATGCTTTTGTTGGGTAGGAATGAGCTTGTGTTCTAGGACATTCCATTTAGTGCACAATCTTTCATTTCTAGAAGGAATGCTCTTTTTCAAATGTTAAAGACTTCATAAGATTACAAACAACATTTGTCTTCATTTATGGATACCCGATCAAACCCTTTATGCTACACTTGGGGTATTAGTAAATGGAAAAGACAAGTTGATTTTTGCAGTTATTTGTGATAAATGGAGCTTGGCGAAGATCTTTAGAGTCATGGCTTGGAGTGGCTGCATGGCTATAAATGGGTATTAATGCTCCTTAGAGACTTCAGGATGGTCATTGTTGGCAAAACTATTAGTTTGCGTTCCAAGCAAAATTCATAGCTGTCCTAGGAGCTGTGCATGCAGCTTTACAACTCTCTTTTTTTTTTTTGTAAATTAGGCGATATATAGAAAAGCAAAAGATCAACCGGAAGGCTGATTACACGGTCCAGAATTACAGAAGTTGTAAGCTCTCAAGGCTGAGCTACTAGTGCTACAATCTCTAGATCTAGAGACACCAACAAAATATTCACAAAAACTGATCCTAATACAGTTAGGTAATTGCCAAAAAACAAGAGTGTCTTCTAACTCTTGATTGGCCGCCATATTAGCAAGTTGGTCAACTACATGGTTGGCTTCTCTGAAGACATGATGAACCTGGGGAACTCTCCCTCTGCTCCTGAGGGACCTACATTCAGAAAGTAGTGGCATTAGCATAAAGGAAGAGCATTGAGAAGAATTTAGAAGTTGAACCCCTACTTCCGAATCCATCTCAACTTGTAGAGGAAAGGTGTTGAGCCGATGAGCAAGCCTTAGACCTTCTCTAACTGCCCATAACTCTGCTTGTAAGGCAGAGGAAACGCCTACATTACGAGCAAAAGCAATCACAAATTCACCTTTATCATTTCTGATGATACCACCAACCCCAGCCTTACAGATGGCTGATTTTGAAGAACCATCTGTATTGAGTTTAAATATGCTAGTAGGAGGGGGGGTTCATTTGACATCAATATAAACTTTGAGATGGGAAGCAGGCCGAGAGGCTAACTGGACAACAAAGAATTCACTAGTTTTTTTCTTAATGTTATCAATGAGAAAATTAGAAGAGCAAGGCTTGTTATCAAATAACAGCTTGTTCCTGCTGCGCCAGATTTCCCAGAAACAAAAAGGAAGCAGAATATTCCAAGAGATGTTACCATAAGTAGACGGTTGAGAATTGGTACAGCTTACCTTGATGAGTTGGTTGAAAGAAGCAGTCAAGTCCCAAGTAATGTGAAAATGATCATAAACAGACTTACTCATGGAACAAGCAAACAACATATGGAATTGATCCTCATTGTAGCTACCACACCGACAGCACAAAGGGGTAATATTAAAACCTCTACCATATAAATGTAAGCTCGTGGAAAGTTTACCATGAAGAGATATCCAGAGGAACATATGAATCTTGGGAATGGTGGAAATTTTCCAGAGCCAAGAACAATCCATAAAATCAGATGAAGAAGTTCTATTCTTCTCAAACAGATAGGCAGACTTAAGAGTAAGAGAACCATCTTTAGAAAATTTCCAAAAATCTTTATCAACAAAGGTACTATCATGGTGGATATTAATGGCATGAATCTGATTCTTTATAGAAAAGGGAAGCT